>CM060909.1:83420603-83672453 GCA_030737875.1 Allium sativum
AAGACATTCGTTCTTTAACCCGATTTACAGTGAAATGTGATTTGGAATTTATAAATCTTTTTATTAAGATTTAACGGGAATTTTTCAAAGTAACGTTTTCCAATTTAATATATTAAATTGGAATTGAATGGAATTCGATTGATAATAATCGAAGTGAACTTCTGTGGAGGAAGACTGTTAATACATATGGAATTTAAAAGGCTTTATCGTTATTCCATTTATATTATTAGTCGGATACGGAAATTGATATCGATTATATATTGATTTGTTTTCCGTGAAGATTCCATAATTAAGGGAATGTGATTTGTGTTTATCGTGAGCTGTGTTTTAAATGACATTAGTTCTTTAACCCAGTTAAAGGTAGGATTACATGTCGGTCATTGTATTTCGAACTATACGGTTGATCTCTTCTAATTTATTCTCTTGCTTAACACCCTTCTCTAAGACGTACGAGCTTAGAGGTTATATATCAGCAGAAATCAATAGTACGGTGTAGATTGTCGACGCGACATGTTTGTATTTCCAAAGTTAAATAATCATTAATATTGATTTTTGGGAAGAATAAAACTAAGGAGGGTTTTAATAATCTTTAATTAGATTGAAATGGGAATTGATAATTTTAATTATCGAATTTGGGAGATGATCGAGAATGGAGTATCACCAGTTTTGCTCCAAGCGATAGTTAAATCCTTAACTAGATTTGAACATGAAATGGTAATTAAATTTACCGATAACACCGGGGTGTTAGTTATGGAGTAATACAAGTTTTGCTCCATAGGATGAATAGGTTGGGATTGGGAAATTAAATAAATGGTTACTTCGGTAAGGTGCGTTAATCCCGACTAGTTTGGAAAACGTTAATATGGTTTGAATTGATATCTAAAGGAAGATTAAAGAATAAATTTTAAAGAATTTATCTTTGATAAAATTAATGGGAACAAATCCCTAAGGATGTGAATATTGAATAAAAGAATATTATGGATTGGAATGAGGCGTATGTTGTGTTTGTATACCACTTGTTTATAATATACGTGAGTTATTCGGAAAGGCCAGGTTTATACCCATTCTAAACAACTGATTCGACGATAAGTCGACAACAAGGACGGTGGTTGAAGGCCGGAGGACTTCACATCGTTTGGATGATTACTGATGTCTTGATTAGGCTGTACACCCAAGACAAGGTAATAAGTGGTGATCGTCCAGACATACTTGGAGATTGACAGATATGCGAGGGCCTCTCTCTTGTATTGGACATATGGGACGAGGAATAAGTGCCTCCGGTTTCGTTCAGACCCAGAACGAACTTGTAAATGGATTGTGTGTCTGACATTGGACTTTATTCTGTGTTGACTGATTTTTATTAAATATATATATCTGTTTGGTGGCGGAGAATTTATTCTCTCGCTTAACGCCCTTCTCTGAGATGTACGAGCTCAGAGGTTATGTATCGATATATATCAACCGCATGGCATGAATTACCTGTGTGGCATGCTGAGATGCAGTGATCAAGGCTTCTGTTGAAAAGCAGAGTCTTGTGGTTGATGATCAAAGAACAGCTTTAATATAGCGCCGCCGTGTGTATATCGTTGATTCGCGAGCCTCACACCTCGGTATGAGTCAAAATCGGGATCGGACTGTTGGGAGAACATGACGTTTCTTTCTAGCTATGGGTGGTGTTAGCGTTTTACAAGCCCTGACATTTATAATATTTTTACCTATGTGGTTGTTGGATTGAGAGGTGCCTCAGATATATCGGTCTCTACGGAGTTGATGGATAGGTCCGATAGGACTGGGGAACGTGTGTTCAATAATTACAAATCCACTAAAGTAAGTGTGGACCGGCCCAACCGACCCAAGGGTTGCCCAGAGTGTGTAGTCCTGAGACTTTGGCTAGAGTGTCTCAAAGTGGCGAGGAGCCATCCCTGGCCTAGACTCATGACAGAAATCCAATTTCCAATACGTGACATTTCAGTTTTGATTGTAGAGCCTAGTATGGAGACATAGTGGGATGGGGAACTATGCCGTTTATGATTGATACATTTATATTTGAAGTTGTTTTCAAACACTTTACACTCTAATAGTACCAAAATGATTTGTTTTAAATGTACCAAGCATGTTTGGCTATTATAAGGTAAAAATCTATCCTCCGGCTTGCGTTGCATTGTGTGATGGGACCTGAGTCTTATAATAGCTTCATTTTTCCAAAAAGCATTGCGCTGTTTGTTTCATGCACTAGTATTCTTGGGAGGAAACCCGTTCCGTGTTATACGGCATGGTCCCTTGATTTACTTTATTTATAAAGTAAAGATTTAATAACTGTTTTAGTTCTCACACCAGTCATATGACTGACCTGGAGTTTATTATTTTAACCTAAACTCTGGGTTACCCTATTTTCGAAACGGGCAGCTAGTAGTTTTGGTTTTGTAGATTTATATTCACAGGATCCTGGTTTACAGCTGGGATGATATTCAGAAAGGTCTGTATCCGTGTATCTCTTTAAGTTGTGTTATGTATTATTTTTCCGCTGCATTGTAATTTGTAAATCTCTGATATTTAGCAAATGTAAATTATTTGTTCATACTCTGTATATTCTTGTACTCTAATGTAAATTGTTGTAATAAGCAATGAAATGTTCTTCTGTTTGTGTTCTGATTCGTCATGTTCTCAACTCAACCGGGCTTTCCTTTACGGGGAAGTTCGGGTCATGTCATGCTTCTTTTCCCCGCCACTTTTTTTGGTGCCATCTTTTTGTTCCCGCCTTTGGCTTTCATTGTTTCGTCTTTTTCTTCCTTTCTCCTGCTCCCCATGGCCTTCTACTGTCATATTTTTGCCTTTTTCTGGATTTACCCCTTTCGTTATCAGCCTTTAGTCAGCAACCTTTCGTTAGCTTACTCTAGTTGTCTCTAGCTTACTCTAGCTTCCTCTACCTTTCTATAGATGTCTCTAGCTTCCTCTACCTTTCTCTGGCTTCCTAGACCACGTTGTCGATTCCTGAACCCTTTCTGCTGTCGATTCCTGAGCCCCTTCTATTGTAGGCTCAACATAAGACCTTGTCGAATGAGGAAATTTGGTTTCGGCTATTCTTGTGAACTCTAGTTCCGGCAGAAAGGTTTCGGCCACCTTTCTTCCTGTTAAATGTCTTCATGGATGCTTCTCTGTCTTTGCAATATCAATCTTGGACTCGCGGTAGTGGCTCCGATGCCATGTATTCTAGTAGTTTGATCTTGAAAGTTATTCTTGGCCTTGATGACTTTCGGCCTTGGGACCTCTGGTCTCGATTCGTCTCTATACCTCTCTACTTAAGTAATGGATTATGAAGTCTTCGATAGTGGTAAAGGGAGCCAGTTCCGGCTTCTGGGATATGTGTTCGTCTTTAGTTATAAAGGTGGGCTTCCAGAATACCATCTGGTGATGTTGAAGATGGCTCTAGATGTTGGTGTTGGTGTTAAGTAGGTATCGGTGGGTTCTTTCCCTCTTCTGCTTACACCTTAGATTATATGCTTTCGGCACTAGGTGTATGCTTCCAGGATTGTTATTCTGCATCCCATTCAGTGTCGGCGTGACCCTCTTGATATCTTCCTTTTCATATTGACCTTGATCTATCCCCTGTCATGACCTTTCGAAGTCTTCAATACCACTTTCTATCTCCAGCTGTCGGTATTGGATCGGTATTGTTGTATTTTTATTCTTCTTAGTTGTCGGTGTTTTCTTTCGGCTTTTCCCTTTTTGCCATATGGCCTTGTTGTTGGCTCTTGGACCTTGCTTCCGGTAACTCCTTGGATTTGGTCTTTTCTCCACGAACTTGGTTTCACTGTCCGAAACCTCCTTTACCCTTTCGGCTTCAAAGCTTCCGCTTCTTCATATATGATCGGTACGAAATTTTGTGTTAATAGTATGTGACTATGCGTATATTTTTTTTTATAAAATACAAGTCATTTTAATCGAATATAAACTTAAAATTTCCTAACTGTATAATATCTTAACCTCCGGTAGCTTCTTTCATTTTCCCTACCTCCTTCTATCTTCTGGTCAATGAAAAATGAGCTGCTATTTCCTTAATTCTTCAACAATTTTTAAAAACTCAAATACTCTAAGAGATCGCTCAATTCTTGATTCGTTGAATTCTTGGGCTTGAGAGCTTCACTTTCATATGATTTCAATTGTGTTCAATGATAGTTTTGGTCACATTAAATATTTACAATCGACTTAAGGTTGGGTTTGGCTGGTGATTGTGGCAAAGAGGGAGGGAGGTGAGGATGTCGTTGGGTAAGTGGCATGAAGGAGCATGTTTTAGTGTAGTTTGGTGGGTTTTCATTCAAAAACACGTCGCATGTTACAATTTGGTAGCGAAGGGAAGCATTGGGTCACGACCCCTGAGGCAGCGCCGAGCTTTGGTGTGAGGTGGCTATTCGATGAAGGGGAAAAAGGGAGTTAACTGGTGTTTGTAGTGGTCGTGATGAGTGACGGGAAGTGGTGGTCATTGGCGGTAAAAAATGGTGGTCTAGGGTCGGGTATAAAGAGTAGCGGGTTGGAGTTTTAACTTAAGGAAGATGAAGTTTAAACATGGGTTAAGTATTAGTTAAATAATTATTTTTGTTAATTACGGTCTAATTGTACAAATCCTTGTTCAAACTTGTAATGATCATATATATTTCATATGAAATTAGATTCGAGCGAAACAAGATCCGTTGGAATCATAGTGACGAACATTACGCCTTAGAACCATATTGGAGTACTTTAGAGATACATGAATTTTTATCTAATTTTAAACGCATAATTGGAATTAAACAAAATGAGGCGTAAATCATTGATCAAGAATGGATGTGAGTTAACTCTCACACTTTCTGAAATACTGTGATGTGGTTGAATTCATATAATAATATTCATTATTGTTAGTATAACTTGTGTATTTGGATGCTTTGGATGATTATTGCTTTGTTGGTTGTCGATATATATATATATATATATATATATATATATTCACACTATATAGTATGCCGCTATTCACATCCCACTTTCCTCTTTCGACCACCACACATTTTCGTTCGGCCGTTAACGACCAAACCCCCTTCACGTTCGTCGACCATAAATCTCTGTCGAACAGTGTAAATTTTGAGGGGTATGCCGTTCAGCGGTTAATCGAACGATGTGGTGGCCGAAAGAGTGAATAGCATAACACTATATATATGCTTCCTCCTCTCTCCAATGGAGAGGAAAAAGCAATCTAAAAAATAAATCGAAACCGCTAGGTTTCATGCCATAAATCAACATAAATACATCGATTACTGGAAAATCAGTTCCTCTGATCTAAGAAAACTTAAATCAATGCTGCCGCATGTCATCAAAATTTAAGAGTTTCTTATCCTTTTACCGAAATGGTATTAGTTTGGATCTATAAGCGATGTTGCATTCAATTCAACAAGGATCAAGCCACTATAGAATTGTGGAATCGATGTTACTGTACCAAATGAGGACATCAAAATCGAATCTTGTTCTTCTTAAACCGATCCTTTTCAATGAATCGCCTATGTTGAAATTTGTGTGGATATAGTTAATCTACAAAGGAGAAGATGCTTTTACAATTTCGCACCTTTCAGAAAATCAGGTTCAAGGCTTTCGATTTTCAGATAATCAAGACATTAGATTGTGTATTACGTAAATCCGTTTTCAGCGACATTATCCTGCATTGTAGATCTTGATTCTACAAACCGATTCTCTAAACGAACGTATGTTAGGATGCTGGTGTTAATGATATTTTTAATCAACACCGAAGATAGGTCTATGGAATTGGACCTAAGGGGAAAAATGGGGTTGTTCAGCTTTCACGAGTCTAAGTTAATTCACCGTTTCCTAGATATCAAGATTTGAAGCCCAAAAGATTAGTTACTCTTCCCTCAATGGGGTGAGCATCACGCTTAAGCGACTCAAGAACCAACAATTATCTTGGGACAAGGGTTCCCTAAGCACAACCCTTGATAAAGAGCTAAACGGCTTGTAGGAAGGGGTTCTGCACTAACTTTGTCGAAGGGTCTAACCTTGAGTCGGCACTCGTGAGCATGTATAAAGCATATAATGTCTTACACTAGAAGTAGCTAAGAAATCACATAGGAAACCCATAAGGAAATATGCTAAGTGTTGATGCACTCTTTATTGATCTTCGATTTGAGGTACATAAGTGATTAGAATTGAAATCACCAAATTGATTTAGAAATTAGGGTTTACTCTAGAGAAAATAGTACAAGAATGAGAAATGAGAAAATCGCTCCAAAAATGAGACCCCTGGGGTCTTATTTATAGACAAATCTGGCCCCCTTTTGCTATAGGGCCAGCAGAAGCCCTGTCAGTCTCTTTCCCCTTTAGTTCCAGAAACTTTGGCTCTTGGCCGCATTTTAGGCTTTGCTTATGGCTTTTAAGGTTCCGGTTCTCGGTAGGGGTGGGCGCGGTTCGGTTTGATGCGGTTTGAAGCTCAAACCGCTTCCGCATCGCATCATACGGTTGATCAAAAATACAAACCATTATATTAACCGTTCAAAGGGTTCGGTTTCGGTTCGGTTTCGATGTAATACGGTTCGGTTTTGGTTCGGTTCGATTTGAACCGTATTAAATATGAAACAAGAAAATTACTTTCATCAACAAACAATTTACGATTTTATGACGTTGTGTCATCTTAAGGTTAAAACACATAGTGTTATCTTCAATTAATATAACTACATAATACGTTGAAAATAGAATATATAGCGTTAAATTAATAGCTAGGTAGGAATTTGTTAACTTTTTTTATCATAACATTGTCGGTGTAGCTATGCGGTTCGGTTCGGTTTAATACGGTTTGGTAAAAGTTCAAACTGCAAACGAACCGTATCATGTGAGGCGGTTCGGTTTGGGTTGTTTGCTTTAGATAGAGAATCCGGTGTGGTTTTCCGCACCGTTTTTGCGGTTCGATCTGGGCGGTTTCCTCATTACGGTGCGGTTTATGCCCACCCCTAGTTCTCGGGAGGTTGTCCCTATCTTTGGAGCTTTTTGTTGATTTCATATCTATCTTCTTTGTATCGATACCAAGCCTATCGGTACGGATAGCTTTAGGAAGGCTTTGGGCATGCAGATATAAGCTTTCAGATATGGGCTTCCGGTCATGAGCTTTTGGTCTTGCTATTAATTCTTCGTGATACTTATCTTCATGATTTAAGTGGATGGTTTCCAGATCTGTCATCCTCTATCGGTATCAACACTAAGTATATTAGTGTGGATAACTTGTCTTTTCCCGAGATTTCGTCTTGCCTTTTCGGTAAATCTCTAGATGTACAGGGATACGAAGAGGGTCTTCTATTGGAAAGGGATAAAAGGAGACATGGCAGATTTTGTAGCAAGATACATATCGTGTCTGTGACGGTCCGCCCCGTACCAGCCTGCATTTCCTCCAAAAGTGCGTTGTACACATGCCCAACTAGCACGGGACGGTCGTCAGGAGAAAGGAAAGAAGAGGATGAACTAATCAAGGAACCTGTAGAATGTCTCACAGCGCATGGGATAAAATATCATAATAACATACTTGACATAAACAGGCGAGACAGTGCATAAGCTGATAACTAAAATCAACATCAATCATCAGAGCAGCGGAAATCCATATACAGCTTATTACAATTTTCCAAATTTACTGTCTCTAAACAAAAGAAAGCTAAAATAGAAGATACACCAACAATGCCCAAGCAGTGATCTTCAACAACACAGGGAGAATATTATGTATATAGTACGTGGAAGCCTCCTGCTCGTCTCCGGATCATCTACCCGTGCATCACCAGCTAACCTGTCTCTAGTCTGCTCGTGTGAGCACCCAGAGTAATAAGAGGAGACATAAAACTCTGGGTCAGACATAAAGCCTGGTATGAGCGATAAGCATCTAAACAGAATAATAACAGGTATACTAAGCCATACCTGAACCTGGACCTGCAACCAAAGAGTTAGTACCACATACCGTACAATACTCCAAGGTGCCAATAAAGGGTGTAAGGATACGGGGGTGGGGTGTACATGTCATAATGATAACAAGCAAATCAACCATAGCAACCATACTCACATCTCTCACTCAGTGCGTAAAGCATACGATATCTACCACTTTGGAACACTAGACAAACTGAGGTAACGACGAATCCCGACTTGTAGAAACCCTGCTGTGACCAAGCCAAACACTTGGAGTCATGACCAAACATTTCAATGACCCACTTCATTGGTCGTAGCCCTTGGTTCTACCGATGCCATGATGGCCCTGAATCCGCCTTCGTACCTCCTACCATAGTGGTCCAAAGCTATAGACGTCGATAACTCCTTAGCACGCGTCCCGCAGCAAAGCCCAACCATGAAGCGAACTCGTTGATTCCCATTTGAATCTTGAGCTCTAACTTCTCATTTGGACTTCCTTTGCATCTCGGGTTTGGTCGAATTGGAGTTGGTCTTCAAAAGAGTCGTCGCGTAATCGCAGCTCCAATCCGGTTCGGTGCTCCTTCGGTTCGGGTCCTCCACTCGGTTCGGTTCGGGTCACAGTACTCCATCCGGTTCGGTGCTCCTTCGGTTCGGGTTCTCCACTCGGTTCGGTTCGGGTGTCTTGCTCCTGCTGCCGTTTCTTCAACCACTTCCGAGTCCTTCAGAGTCGCGGTCCGGGTCTCTCTTGTTGTCCCTGAAGTTCCACGCTGCTGGAGATGCCACCACCTTGGTTCAGTTCGGCTACCCGACCCGATCCCCTTATCCGATCCGATCCCACTCTTTAGCTTACTCCGATCCGATCCGATCCTGGTCCATAGCTCCGATCCGATCCTCTGTCCAACTCCAACCCTAAGTAAACGGCCTTCCTTCTCGCCAAGCCTCCTCCAGTGACAAGTTCCAATCCAGTTCGAATCCCCATGGTCAGTTCACAAATCCGATCCGACCCCTTTCTCCGATCCGAACCGGTTCGGAACCTGCACACTTCTGCAACTTTCCAGCGAGCTTTCTACGCCATTCGACGACGTTTTCGACCAATTTAACTATTCTAGTCAATCATGAAACATACCATAGAGTCATAGCACATGTAACATCAATTGCAAACACCATAACAACAATTTGATAGATTTAAAATGGATCAAACATAGCTAGAACTCCTCATTTTCCCCTAATCACTCTTAATCATGTTCAAGCATACAACTAACAAAACACATCGAAATTAACCCAAATTTCTAACAGAGCCTTAAAACATTATTTTAGAATTTTAAGAATTTTTCCAGAATTTATTTACGTATAAATTCGCTAACCTTCACTAATTACCCTTAATCACCGTAATTAGTGCAAAAACTATGCAAATCACTCACCTTGGCCACAAATGAAACACCAAATCTGAAGTATCCTCTGTTTGGGTCGAATTCCTATGTATAGCGGCAGCCCCAACCTTGCTTTGTTGCTATTTGGCCTTGCTTTGATGTAGTTTAGGCTTAATCTTCACTAAAAATGTGTTTAGGAGTGGTTTTAGAGGATGGAAGCCATTACTAAGGTCTCAAGAAGGTTTGTGGCGGCTCAAAACTGAAATGAAAGTGATAACCTAACCCTAATCAGTCCTCCTATACCTCTAAACCCGAAATTCCTCTTGGGCCTAGCTGCTAATCACCCGGTTAAGCCCAATTAAGCTGTTTTTCACCGTCTGAAACTTGTTTCAGCCATATCTCCCAAACGGTAAGTCCGTTTGGCTAATGTGACCACTCTACGGAAAGAGAAACCATCATCCGAAGCCAATGGAAGTGGTTTTAGGTCAAAATTCCTTTCCAGTCAAAAGTTATGGCCAAAACAGTGCCAACTAGGGGTAAAAAGGTCATTTAAAAATCGAGAAAAATCATGAACATGGGAAATGACCCCAATAGTCGTCTCCCAAAGTTGCATGACCATACGACTTCGTATGTGAAAGAAATAAATATCCTACGATCCTATGATGCGTAGAATACGGGTCGTTACACTCTCCCCCCTTAAGAAATTTCGTCCCCGAAATTCCTTAACCCAAAACATACAAGGGATCCCGCATGCCTAACAACCATATTCAACAATCAAATATGCAAAACAAGCAAACAAGCCTATCCTAGCATGCGGAAAACTAAATCGAAGTCAAAATCTTACCAGGCAAAGAGTTCTGGATACTTCTTCCTTATGTCCTCCTCTGTTTCCCAAGTACAATCATCCTCGTCCTCGCCCCACTGAACCTTGACTAGTTTCACCGCTTTTCTTCGAAGTTGCTTCATGTCGTGCTCGACAATACGGGCCGGCTTACGGTTCCCAACCGTCTCGGGTTCTATTTCGAAGTCCCCTAACTGATCAGGCGAAATAGTCATATCTGAGTCGTGAACGAACTTCCTTAGTTGGGAAACATGAAATACGTTATGAACTCCCGCCATCTTCTCTGGTAAGTCAATTATGTATGCCAAATTCCCGACTAATTCAAGAACAGGGAATGGGCCAACAAATCTTGGTGCCAACTTGCCTCTCCTGCCAAATCGTATTACGCTCTTCAACGGAGAAATCTTGACAAACACCAAGTCACCAACGGAGAATTTTAGGTCTCTTCTCCTCTTATCAGCATAACTCTTCTGCCTATCTTGGGCAGCCTTCATTCGTTGTTGAATGGTCTTGATTTTATCTGAAGTTTCCCTCACCACATCTGGTCCAAGCATAAATTTCTCGCCAGTCTCTATCCAACATGATGGGGAGTTGCACGGTCTACCATACAAAGCTTCAAATGGAGCCATACCGATACTGGATTGGTAGCTATTATTATATGCAAACTCTACTAGATGCAAATGGTCATCCCACGACCCACCAAAATCCAATATACATGCTCTCAAGAGATCTTCCAAAATACGGTTCACCCTCTCCGTCTGACCGTCGGTCTGAGGATGATATGCGGTACTGAGATGTAACTCTGACCCTAGAGCCTCTTGTAAGCTCTTCCAAAACCCACTAGTGAACAACGGGTCTCGGTCGCTCACAATGCTTTTAGGTACTCCATGAAACCTCACTACCCACTTCATATACAATTCTGCTAACTTAGCTGCCGTTCTGGTCGATTTGACTGGTATAAACCTTGCACTTTTAGTCAGTCGATCTACAATTACCCAAATGCTGTCATATCCCGATCTAGTCCTTGGTAAACCATCGATGAAATCCATCGAGACTTGCTCCCATTTCCATTCGGGAATTTCTAAAGGCTGTAACAACCCACTAGGCTTCTTTTGCTCGGCTTTTACTAGCTGGCAATTCATGCACTTGGATATAAACTTCCCAACGTCTCTTTTCATCCCTTCCCAGTAGTAAGTTTGCTTCATATCTCGATACATCTTATTACCACCGGGGTGTATAGTCAGCTTTGAGTGATGACATTCTCTAAGCACTTCATCTCTCAATCCATTGACATTGGGTACAACAAGCTTTCCATTCTTTCTAAGCCATTTATCTCGATCAAGCCCATACTTGTTCATCTCCTCATCGATACCCATCTCTAACTTGGAGATGATTTCCAATAGGTTAGGATCGTCCCTCTGACTAGAGCCGATTCGTTCAATCAAAGTGGGTCTGATCGTCAAACTTGCTAACATTTCTGGATCCAATTCGCACTTTGGTCTGAAATCAAACCCCGCGATAAACTCCAGTTGCTTCCATTCAAGGAACATAGCCCCTAAGCTGGCATGTCTTCTGCTCAATGCATCAGCCACCGCATTGCCCTTTCCTGGTGTGTATGCGATGTCAAAATCATATGAAGCTAAGAACTCTAACCATCTCTGCTGACGGAGATTTAAATCCTTCTGGGAGAATAGATACATCAACGACTTATGATCTGTAAACAGCTCAAATCTTTCTCCCAAGAGATAGTGTCTCCACATCTTTAACGCGAACACGATCGCTGCCAATTCTAAATCATGGGTAGGGTATCTTCTCTCGTGCGGTTTCAATTGCCGACTTGCATAAGCTACAACCCTACCGCCTTGCATCAATACAGCACCCAGTCCGGTACCACAGGCATCCGTGTATACCGTCATCTCTTCATCCCCCTTAGGAATGACTAACACTGGTGCGCTTGTCAACTTGTCCTTTAGACTTCTGAATGCATTCTCGCACCTTTCATCCCAGACAAAAGCTTGATTCTTCTTGGTCAACTGGGTTAATGGTGCTGCTATCTTGGAGAAACTTTGGATAAACTTACGATAATATCCCGCTAACCCCAAGAAACTCCTTACATCTGTTGCATTCTTGGGCGTAGGCCAATCCTGTACCGTAGCCACCTTCGCCGGGTCCACGGCAATACCATTCTCTGATACAACATGGCCCAAGAACCTCACTTCCCTCTTCCAGAAGTGACACTTAGAAAATTTTGCTTTCAATTGGTGTTTTCTTAACACCTCCATTGCTACTCTTAAATGTTCCTTGTGTTCTTCCTCTGTCCTCGAATAGACCAAAATATCATCAACGAACACAAGAACAAACTTATTCAACTGATCCCTGAATACCCTATTCATAAGATCCACAAAATATGCTGGGGCATTGGTCAGCCCAAATGGCATAACCAACCACTCATAAAATCCAGACGGCGTCCGAAATGCCGTTTTAGCTATACTCTCAGCTTCCACTCTAAGCTGATGAAAACCTGTCGCGAGGTCCAACTGAGAAAATATTCTCGCGCCACTCAACTGATCGAACAAATCATCTATCCGCGGTAGAGGATACTTATTCTTCCTCGTCACTTTATTCAACTCGCGGTAGTCTACACACAAACGAAGGGAACCATCCGCCTTGGTAGCAAACACAACTGGTGCTCCCCATTCAGAAACACTCCTTCTGATAAATCCCTTCTTCAAAAGATTGCTGACTTGCACCTCGAGCTCACGTTGCTCTCTTGGTGCCATACGACGAAGTGGCATCACTATAGGTCTGGCATCTTTTACCAAATCAATACGGAACTCAATCTCTCGGTGTGGTGGAAGTCCGGTCACTTCTTCGAAAACATCCGGATACTGGCCAACCACGGGCAAACCTGACAACTCACTATGCGGAATGTCGAGGGAGTTTAGAAAACTAGCCAATACCCCCTTACTGGGTAGACCACCAAACACTATCCTCCGCCCATCATCCGCTCTAGCTGTCACCAAAAAGCCCTCACAGTCTACCACCACCCCGTATCTTTGGAGCCAATCTACTCCCAAAATAATGCCAAACCCAGTAAAGCCCAAAACAAAGCAATCACAAACAAACATGCATCCATGACTCGATAGAACCACATTACGACAAATCATGCTAAGGCTAGTCGAACCACCAATCGGGTTCGTCACTACTAAAGGTCTATCGACAATCTCGGGCTCCAATCCCAACCTATCTACCAGGTCACTAGATATGAAAGAACTGGAAGCTCCGGTATCAAACAAAACTCTAACAGGAACATCATAAACAGAAAGCATACCTTGAATGACGACATTCTTTCCCTTCTCCGCCGCTGTTGGGGCATTCGACGAAGAAGGAATAGCATTAAGAGCGTAGGCTTTCACCATTTGCTTTTCCTTAGGGGGCTGTGGACACTTGTCCTTGTGATGTCCCATTTGGCCACAGTTGAAGCACTTCCTATCCGCTGGCTTGGCCCGACAATTACTAGCATAATGGCCCTTCTTACCACAGCTGAAGCACTCAACTTCTTGCTTATTCTTTTTCTTCTGACCGTCCTTAGTCTGATTCTGCTTTCTCTTATTCTGGGAACCACCTTTGCCTCCACCACTAGCTTGTGGCTTTGGCTCATCTGCGGATGCAACCTCAGTCTTCGGCTTAGGGTAGAGACTTTCTGACCTTAACGCTTTCCCCACAATCGATTCAAACGTCTCATCGATGTGGTTAATAAGTTTTTCCCCCAAGTACTGATCCAAACCAGTTATGAATTTCTCATTCTTTTTCTCGGCGGTATCTATAAGAGACAACCCATATTTTGACAAAGTGTCAAATTCAGCAATATACTCCGAGACAGCTCCGCCATTCTGCTTGAGCTCCAAGAATTTCTTAAATAGCATTGACTTCTGAGCAGCCGGAATGAACTTCTCACTAAAACGAGCCTTAAACTGCTCCCAAGTAATCTGATCTTCGGGAGTAGCTGCCTTTATAGCATTCCACCAATTCATTGCCCGCCCTTGCAGCTGACGGGATGCTAGCTTTCTCTTCATCGCATCCTCGATACCCAAATCCTCGAAGATACGTTCGCAACTATCCAACCAATCCTGAACGTCCGTAGCCGACTCCGTTCCGTGGAATGACTTCCCACCAAGACTAGTATAATCCTTATTCAGCTTGGCGAAGTCGACTCTTGGCGCCTGCACTATTGGACCACCACCATTTCCACCATTGGGAGCTGCCCTCTGTACATCTCTAAGCATCTCTCTCATGAGGTCAGTAAACATCGTCCTCATGTCAGCAGCATTCCCATTGTTGGCTCCCCTACCAGCACCTCTAGTATATCGGCTCATCGTCAATCTGAAAAAGGAAACGATTAACGACTCCATAGTGGTGCTAGTGCAGTACGACTTCATCCTTATACTACTAATAGTATATATATATATAGCTTTTAAAAACCAAAGTAATCACAAATACGCTCTCTCGTATACGTATTTTATCTCTCCCTGATAACTTCCCTAGGTTAACTACACAACCTAGAGCTCTGATACCAAGTGTGACGGTCCTCCCCGTACCAGCCTGCATTTCCTCCAAAAGTGCGATGTACACATGCCCAACTAGCACGGGACGGTCGTCAGGAGAAAGGAAAGAAGAGGATGAACTAATCAAGGAACCTGTAGAATGTCTCACAGCGCATGTGATAAAATATAATAATAACATACTTGACATAAACAGGCGAGACAGTGCATAAGCTGATAACTAAAATCAACATCAATCATCAGAGCAGCGGAAATCCATATACAGCTTATTACAATTTTCCAAATTTACTGTCTCTAAACAAAAGAAAGCTAAAATAGAAGATACACCAACAATGCCCAAGCAGTGATCTTCAACAACACAGGGAGAATATTATGTATATAGTACGTGGAAGCCTCCTGCTCGTCTCCGGATCATCTACCCGTGCATCACCAGCTAACCTGTCTCTAGTCTGCTCGTGTGAGCACCCAGAGTAATAAGAGGAGACATAAAACTCTGGGTCAGACATAAAGCCTGGTATGAGCGATAAGCATCTAAACAGAATAATAACAGGTATACTAAGCCATACCTGAACCTGGACCTGCAACCAAAGAGTTAGTACCACATACCGTACAATACTCCAAGGTGCCAATAAAGGGTGTAAGGATACGGGGGTGGGGTGTACATGTCATAATGATAACAAGAAAATCAACCATAGCAACCATACTCACATCTCTCACTCAGTGCGTAAAGCATACGATATCTACCACTTTGGAACACTAGACAAACTGAGGTAACGACGAATCCCGACTTGTAGAAACCCTGCTATGACCAAGCCAAACACTTGGAGTCATGACCAAACATTTCAATGACCCACTTCATTGGTCGTAGCCCTTGGTTCTACCGATGCCATAATGGCCCTGAATCCGCCTTCGTACCTCCTACCATAGTGGTCCAAAGCTATAGACGTCGATAACTCCTTAGCACGCGTCCCGCAGCAAAGCCCAACCATGAAGCGAACTCGTTGATTCCCATCTGAATCTTGAGCTCTAACTTCTCATTTGGACTTCCTTTGCATCTCGGGTTTGGTCGAATTGGAGTTGGTCTTCAAAAGAGTCGTCGCGTAATCGCAGCTCCAATCCGGTTCGGTGCTCCTTCGGTTCGGGTCCTCCACTCGGTTCGGTTCGGGTCACAGTACTCCATCCGGTTCGGTGCTCCTTCGGTTCGGGTTCTCCACTCGGTTCGGTTCGGGTGTCTTGCTCCTGCTGCCGTTTCTTCAACCACTTCCGAGTCCTTCAGAGTCGCGGTCCGGGTCTCTCTTGTTGTCCCTGAAGTTCCACGTTGCTGGAGATGCCACCACCTTGGTTCAGTTCGGCTACCCGACCCGATCCCCTTATCCGATCCGATCCCACTCTTTAGCTTACTCCGATCCGATCCGATCTTGGTCCATAGCTCCGATCCGATCCTCTGTCCAACTCCAACCCTAAGTAAACGGCCTTCCTTCTCGCCAAGCCTCCTCCAGTGACAAGTTCCAATCCAGTTCGAATCCCCATGGTCAGTTCACAAATCCGATCCGACCCCTTTCTCCGATCCGAACCGGTTCGGAACCTGCACACTTCTGCAACTTTCCAGCGAGCTTTCTACGCCATTCGACGACGTTTTCGACCAATTTAACTATTCTAGTCAATCATGAAACATACCATAGAGTCATAGCACATGTAACATCAATTGCAAACACCATAACAACAATTTGATAGATTTAAAATGGATCAAACATAGCTAGAACTCCTCATTTTCCCCTAATCACTCTTAATCATGTTCAAGCATACAACTAACAAAACACATCGAAATTAACCCAAATTTCTAACAGAGCCTTAAAACATTATTTTAGAATTTTAAGGATTTTTCCAGAATTTATTTACGTATAAATTCGCTAATCTTCACTAATTACCCTTAATCACCGTAATTAGTGCAAAAACTATGCAAATCACTCACCTTGGCCACAAATGAAACACCAAATCTGAAGTATCCTCTGTTTGGGTCGAATTCCTATGTATAGCAGCAGCCCCAACCTTGCTTTGTTGCTATTTGGCCTTGCTTTGATGTAGTTTAGGCTTAATCTTCACTAAAAATGTGTTTAGGAGTGGTTTTAGAGGATGGAAGCCATTACTAAGGTCTCAAGAAGGTTTGTGGCGGCTCAAAACTGAAATGAAAGTGATAACCTAACCCTAATCAGTCCTCCTATACCTCTAAACCCGAAATTCCTCTTGGGCCTAGCTGCTAATCACCCGGTTAAGCCCAATTAAGCTGTTTTTCACCGTCTGAAACTTGTTTCAGCCATATCTCCCAAACGGTAAGTCCGTTTGGCTAATGTGACCACTCTACGGAAAGAGAAACCATCATCTGAAGCCAATGGAAGTGGTTTCAGGTCAAAATTCCTTTCCAGTCAAAAGTTATGGCCAAAACAGTGCCAACTAGGGGTAAAAAGGTCATTTAAAAATCGAGAAAAATCATGAACATGGGAAATGACCCCAATAGTCGTCTCCCAAAGTTGCATGACCATACGACTTCGTATGTGAAAGAAATAAATATCCTACGATCCTATGATGCGTAGAATACGGGTCGTTACAGTGTCAGAGAGTTAAGGGAGAGCAGAGGAAACCCGGTGGATTATTCCAGCCCTTAGATGTGCCATAGTGGAAGTGGGAGAGCGTCTCGATGGATTTCATAGACGGTTTTCCTAGGTCGAGGAGAGGAAATACCAACATTAGGGTAACCGAGATAGATTAACAAAAATTGTTCATTTCTTCCCATTCAAGAGTAATAGGACCACAGCTGGTTGGCTTCGATATATGTGAGGGAGATCGTCCGACTTCATGGAGTTCCCAGGAGCATTATTAGTGATAGAGGCCCTCTACGGCCAGCGAGTTTGGGAGAAGCCTGTAGGAGGCGTTAGTAACACAGCTAGAAATTAGTACTGCATACCACCCTCAAACAGATGGACAGACCGAGATGGTTAATCATATTCTTGAGGACTTATTGCGGTTGTGCATTTTGGACTTCTGAAGGAGTTGGGAGAAGCATCTTAACAATAACTACCAGCCGAGTATTGGCATGACACCTTTTGAAGCTTTGTATGGACAATCCTGCAGATCACAATCTTGTTGGTGGGAGACTATAGATAAACTTCTTGGACCAGAGATGATCAAAGAGACCTTAGACAAGATCAACTTAATTCAGAAAAAGGATGAAGGTAGCTCAAGACATATAGAAATCTTATGCGGACAGAAGAAGATCAGATCTTGAGTTCAGCGTAGGAGATATGGTTTTCATTAAAGTGTCTCCTCTTAGGAACGTGGTGCGGCTTGGTTCAGTTGGGAAATTAGAACCAAGATTTGTTGGACCATTTTCAATAGTAGAGAGGATAAGCCAAATGTCTTATAAAGTTCGGCTACCAGAGAGGCTATTAAGGGTTCATGATGTATTTCATGTCTCGCATCTAAGGAAATTCCTACATGATTCTGCGGTAGTAGTGGAGCCGAGTACTTTAAAGGAGGTCGAGGTCGAGAAGGAGGCTTTTCTCAAACAAGTACCTACGTGGATTCTGGATTCTGAGATAAAGAAGTTAAGGAGTAAGGAGATTAGACTCGTGAAGGTTCAGTGTAGAGATTAAAGCAAAGAAGCAACATGGGAACCTAAGGAGAAGATTCACGCTTCTTTTCCATTCCTTTTAGATAGTACGCTCTTAATCCTTTCTTAGTTTGAATTTGAACTTTATACATTTCATATCATTTAAATTAGTAAATCTTAGAAAAATCCCATGGATGGTAGGATATGGTTTAAACTTGTTATTAGAATATATGTTATGTTTGATGGATTCACGTGGATGCAAGTGTTTTTTAGTTGATGCATTTACACACAACATGCAATGATTAGTGATCGACAACTAGGACACTAACACAATTGCATATGAATGTGTGTGAACTTGTAATTCACTTGTTAATTTATGAATGAAATTTGAGTGATTATCATGTGAACGTTGCATTTTGCTGATGATGATTGCAGCATACATATACAATTTTATGTACCATTAGGATTTTGTTGCATACATTTTGGATGCATAGCACCGACATAAATTGCATAAAAGGAGGTTGATTGAATTGGTGGACCGCCTAATTTCTTGCATTAGTTAAGGACATACACACTACAATATTGCATATGTTCACGAAAAGAACTAAAAATTCAAAGGACAATAGATTCATGTGATTGATGGATGAGTAGATGGATGTAGACGATGTTGTGATAATAGTTATGACATTCTTCAAACCTTGGAAATTTCAAAGATGAAATCCTTTAAGGAGGGGAGAACGTAACAACGCAAAATTTTAATAAAGCAATTCAATAAAAGGATTAATAAAATAAGTATTAATCAAAAAAATATTGGGAAATAAGCAATTTAGGTTGTGTCATTGAGTTCGTTGCAAAATTCTGGCTAAGATAAACATTTGGTTTATTAAAATTGGACTTAAAACGAAGAAAATATAAAATAAAGAAGTTTGAAATTCGAATTTGAAATAGAATAAATGTCCATATCAATCAGAAATTAATTAATACGCAAGCCATGGTTAGCTGGGTCGACCCAGGGATCGACCCGGGAGTCGACCCAGATCCTAAGTGGGTCGACCCACCTGGGAAGCGTGCGCACCCCGGTGCACACGTTGTTGAACGTTTTGGCTAGCTTTTGGGGTGCGTTCTTCTGGAGACTTCTTAGATCTGATGGCCTAAATTATAAACCTAAAATATAACGATCTAAAACACCCTAGCTTTATTGTAAATATGCTCCAGACCTAACCTAATTCTCGCAACTCCATTCTCTGCCTTCATCTCAAATAACCTTCTTCTCAAATATTTATAATGGTGCACTGAGGCTTGGTTTTGTGTATATTTTGGATGATATTATAGATAGAGATTACCTACTGGGGCTAAATTGGATTGATTAAAGATGTGAGCATATTTCAATAATTTCAAGATTTGGTACGAAATGGGGTTTTTCTTGACAGTATAATAAGTTATAGATTTCTTGAGTAAATCTATTATAGTAGTTTTATTCATTTCACCTATATCTTATTCTTCGTATGTAATTTAATTATAGTTCAGTTTCAGCCCTATTTTATTTTAGGTATTTTCTTATTTGTATGAGTCTAGGCTATTGTTCTTTTTATTTTGACACTGAGTTTAGGACTTCTAGAGCCTAAACCATTTATTCTTTCTTGTTTATGTGCAAATTAGTTTAAAATATGAAATTGACAATAAAAACGCAATTGGAAAAAATAGAATATGTATAAAAAGGATAAATTGGACTTAACTGACATTGTGCAATAAAGGATAGTTGTACTGTAACATTGATAAACTAAATAAATGACATTTGGATAGACGCAAATGATGGGGGTTAGGTTGTGTAATAAAATTAAACAAAAGTGTTGTTTATAGACAACTTGTAAATTAAAGTTTACATGCAACCTATGAAATGGCATAAAGTTATATGAAGGGAATTAGGCATATTAAAAAACTTAAAATAAACAAATTAATAAGAATGGTAGTAGTGGTCAGTTCCGGCAGCAGAAAATAATTAGGGAAAATAAGTGGCCTATTAAGAAAAGATATAGGAGTCCGTTCTGGCGGCGACCACTGGTTAGGGAAAATAAGGGGCTTGTAATATTGGTCCATTCCGACAATTAAGGTAGACTGATTAGGAAAAATAAGAGGCCAGTTAAAATAAAAAGTAATAGTGGCATAGGCGTTTGTTGACAAAACTATTGAGCCTATGGTAGCTAGTGGTCAACAATAATTCTATAGGGGCCTTGGCACTAATTAAATTGGGGACTAAGTCTAGGTGTGACTTATGTCGAATTGTGTTTTGGTTGGGGATCTATATCAGTCAGTATTCCTTTTTCTCACACTACACTGAGGTCTCACGTGGAAGCATTGGCACGCTTATGCTGTACTGGGTAGTAAGAGGTCCAAATGAGGTGAGTACAGATGCGTTCCTGCGGCGCGGTTAGCGTGCATTGCACTGATTAGGGAAGATAAGACATTGTAACGCCGGTGATTTATGCTATGTCCTTAGAGATGATGGGTCGGGTCTGATAAACCCGGGGCCATAGTTAGCATAACTTTTCACAATTATGGTATAGGAGCCGATCAATGGGTAGAATTAGGTTATATCCTAATTTATGAATTGTAACACTTGGTCCAGAAATCGAATGATTTGACAGCCGGCTATCTTATCGAAATATATTCTTATTCTTATTTACTATGATGAGATTTAATTTTTTATTATGTCTAAATTTTCTCTTTTATCACTCATGCTAATAATTACTGAACTCATCATGCTTTATGTCTGACTATTTATTGATCTATACGGGTTTGAATGAACTCATCCGAAGAGGATGAAGATGATGAGGAGTAACACCATAACCTTTTTAATTTATTCAGTTCAGAATGGTTAGTGAATGACAGTGAAGAAGTAATGAATTTTCATTTGATATACACCTGGTTAAAGTTGTTGTTTCCATGATGAATTATTTGCCATAGCTGATTGATTGGTTGATGTTGACAACACGTTGGTCTTAAGTATTGTAGCCATGTTTAATGAGTAAAGAATTCATCGAAAATTACACTACAACCACGATAGGTTGTCTTCCATGGATTATTGATGTTTGCAATATGCTGCTCTTAAATACTATATCCATGTTTTAGTGAGTAAAGAAATCATAGAAAGTTACAATGTAGCCACGATAGGTTGTCTTCCACGGATTATTAATGTTGATAATATGTTTGTCTTAAATATTTAGCTATGTTTTAGTGAGTAAAGAAATTGTAGAAAGTTACCCTGTAGCCATGATAGGTTGCCTTCCATGGATTATTGAACTTGACAACACACTTTTTTGAAAAGTTGGCAGCTAGCATTGTTTGTTCGTATTGTTTTTTTTTTAATTCTAACTATAGTGCTTAAAGCGTAAAATCTTTGAATAAAATGATATATCGAATAGCAATACACAACCACATACATAATACACTGATAAGAACCATTAAACCAGCAAAAGTACAACACAAATAAACTACACGTTACGTTGAATCTATAGTTCTTCTAAATCATTCCTAAGACGTCTTATCTCCTGTTCCAACTCATTTTCATATACTATTCCCCATTCACATAAATGATCGTCAGTCTGCTCCGAATAGTCACAATCTTTTGGCTAAAATGGACATAGCTGGATTCTATGTCTAATATTTTCTCCATTAGCCCTGACTACAACCTTCACCACATGCCCGCAGTTGCAACAAAAAGGATATGAGTCAACCTCTTAATCATACGGAGGTTGAACAACTGAAGTTTAGTTTACCTCTTGTTCATACTAAGGTTGAACGACTGAAAATTGTTCTGTCTTTTATTGAATTGGACTATGAACAAATAAATCTTGATCAACCACTTGTTTATATGGAGGATTTAAAGGCTCTTGAAGTTGTAATTGTTCAAGATTTGGGAACTCACAATGGACATCTTCCTAGTGTTGCTCTTGATACTCAATAAGCCAATCTTCATTAGTTTATGGGCTATCAAAGGTTTGGTTGTTGGCCACCAGTCGGAATCAATAGATGAAGGCCTTGATGACTTTGTTGTTAGTATGTGGAGGCGTGAGAAAGTAGGAGATTAAGTGTGTAAAGAATTATGAGGAAGATGTATATTACATCTCATATTTATATATGTAAAGTTTTGAGGAGACAAGTGTACTAATAGAAATAATAATGCACACTACTAAAGTTATTAAAATGACTACACACTACACAATAATAAAGATTCCTTGTTGATAGTACATAAGAAACACTGTATAAAATACAAAAAGAATAGCGCAATATTAAATAGGGGACGACTTGAGTTTTCTAACTCATTCACAAGCTAAACTAAAACCTTATGCCTTAAATTCTAATATTAAAATGCAGAGTTGATAACATCACTATTGTACACATCAATGGGAGATAGTCTCGCATGGATACAATGATTATCTGTTGCGTTGGATTTGACAACATGCTAATCGAGTCGTGGATGTTGACAACACTCTTCTTTGTACATGATATCCACGTTGTATTAAGTAAAGAAAACATAAAAAGTTGATTTTGACAACAAACTAGTATGTATACTGTAATCATGTTGTATGTAATAAAGAAAACAAACAAAGGTTCGTTGTAGACATGATGTATTGTCTGCCACGGTTGCTTGAGTCGTTAACGTCAACAACACAAAGCTTTTGAATACAAGTTTATTTGAAAGTGTATGCCAATGAATTAATAATTATTAATTTTAAAGAAAATCAAGTGAATTATTTATATTTAATTAATTTGATCTCAATTGCATAGAGGCAGTTCAAAATTTTCCAATTTGAATTTCAAACTAATATATTGAATCCAATATATGTCAGAATTTTTTGAAATAAGAATCTCCTAGGTCTATTAAACTAAATTGTTGTAAATAAAGAGAAAAATCAAGATTTCGTCCTCTAAAATTTTAAGATATGGCATAATTAAATTAAAAAACAAATCGTGATATGGAAATTCGTAAACCTAAACCAAATATTATAATAAACAAAGATTTGGAACAAGAAAATACATCAAACAAGTTACACAACAAACACAAATTACAAACTAGAGATACAAAGTACAAACAATGTAATATATCAAACCAATCATTATTTCATCAAAACGCGAAGCTCCTCTTGGTAATGGCAACTAGGGTCGCTTCTTGTTACCTCGTTTTTGTTCCTCTTCCTTCTTCTTGATCACCCTCACATCATGTCACCTTGCTTCAACCTCTCCTATTTCTCTCCGCTAACCCTAGCTTTCTCCATGCCAGAGAGTTGGCGGTGCATTTCCCCCCATAACCTATCATACTTCAAACTTTAGACCTAAAACGAAACCCTTATTATTCCCCCTTCCCAAGGCTTTGATGAACTAGTATTGTTTAGATTTAGCGTGAAGGCTTGGGTGGTTATGTTCCCTCCATGGCCGATCCACCTACCTCTACAAAAATCGAGACTGTCTTACGACTGCTGTATATTGGTTAGGTGTTATCGTTACTTATCTTAAGCTACTTATTTTGTTTTTTTATGTCATGTACCTATTGCGTTTGAGTTTTCTTTGGGATTTGGTTTGGGTTTTGTTTTCATTCTTGTGGCGCTATTTTATTTTTCCTGGTTATTTGGGGGACAATAGTTTTAGTTCCTTATTTTTCCTGATGCTCATCCGGTCCTATAGTGTTTGGCCGGGAATTTGGCGTGGTGTGTAAATTTCTGGTGAACTTTTCTTTTTGTGTTTCTGTTTGTCATTCTGGAGGTAATATTTTGCGGTGGATCCTGTCTTGGTGCTACATTGTCATGGTGTTCTAAAGCATGGTTCACAAAAGTGAGTTCTATTTGCCAAGCTTCCAATGTTTGTGATGGAATGTCATGAATTTCTTTTTTAGCATTTTTAGTTGATGTCTTGCTTATTGGATATTTGACTTATTGTCCTCTCTTGGTTGTGATGGTACATTTGGCTACGCTATGCATCCCTTACCTATTTGGTTTGTGCTATCACACTAGGAGGTGTTTTATGTTGAGATAGATCTGCTCTGTAGTACTTACTTGGAAGTGATGTCTCCATTTTGGATACATTGTGCTACCATGCCTGTGTGCTAACTATGTTAGGAGGTGATTTGACTCTGAATCGTGGTCCTGGCTTGGTTTGTAGGTGTGATATCATGTACTCGTTGTAGGTGTAATATGTTTTGCATCTTAAAAAGAACAACATGTAATCAGCAATCATTCATCATGGGCAGGGATCAAAAAACTCAAAAGCAACAATACACAGAGAAAATTGAACAAACAAAATTTAGAGAACTCATAGAAGTTTTTCGATCGCAATCTTCTCATCTTAATCGACAACGAACAAACATTCTCGAAGAACATTAGTGCGAATTTCCAGAAGACAAATTTGCAATCAAGTCGTGATTTGGGAAGTAGGGAAAACCCTAATCTATTTGTTTCAACAGACATTTTTGGGGATAAAAGAAATAGACAAAAGCGTGGTCGGTCTTTCTTTTTTTAATAAGGGGTTTCCTAGTTTTTCTCTTTATATTGTTTTTGGTTATTTCCATTGTACTCGCCCAATTTTTTTCTAATTTTTTTTTGTAAAAACTAGGTTTACTAGTTTTAGGATGTTAACTAGGTTTTACTAGCTATGGGTTTATTTTTCTTTTTTCGGGGACAGAATCCATTTAGGGCTTTGAGCGTAGAATTAGATCAATAACAGGGTTTGCGAGTGTACAAGACTGTATAGGCAGTTAGCGAGGGAGTCGCAAGTTTATAAGTTTTTGTATGTGGGAGTTTGTTTTAATTCTCGTAAAAACCTTGGGGAATGCAGCAGTAAGCAGGGTTTGCCGAAGCTAGGTAAAATCTATGTGTCATTTACTTTCTGCACTTATTTACTCCTCAGTTTTCTATGCTGTAATTATTATTCTACGTTGTGAAATTTGTTAATATCTAGAATTAATTTAATAAAACCTATTCGCCCCCTCTAGAGTTAATCTAGATCCATCAAGTGGTATCACAGCTTGGTATTTTATTAACTCTAGAGATGGTGTTCCCTAGTTGTTAGTATAGCGAGAGCTAGTCTAGTGAAATTCTAATTATTTTCAATTGGACATATTTTTTAGTTTGGACATCAAAAGTCGAATTCTATTTAAAATCTGTTAATTTTGAATATTGGAATATTATTGAAAATATGGGTGACATGCTAGATAAGAAAAATAAAGTTATCAATGCTCGTGTTATGCATATTCTGTATTTTTATTTTAGTAATAACTAGCTTAATCTTATCTTCGATTATTCTACTGCGTAGGAAATCGGGAACACTCTCAATACGAAATATAGAAGAATTAACAATAACAGCTTAAAACCCCAGAAGGTCGACTCAGATTCAGATCTATGCTTGAAAGAAAAAACGGATGAAAATTCAAGTAAATCAGACGATGGAGACTCAACAGACAATCAGACTAAAAGTTTCTCATATGAAGATTTGGTTTATATGTGTGCTGATTTAACTAAATTTGTTGATAAACTTCGACGGGAAAACAAAACCCTGAAATCTAGAAATCTTGAGTTGGCCAACAAAATTAATGATTTGGAATCATTACTTAAATACTATAAAAACTCTTCAAATTCAGATTGCAAAAATTGTTCGAAATTGAAAACCAATCTTGTTCATCTCAATAAAAATATTCAAAAACTTGAGAATGAAATTTTGATCTTAAAAGAGAACGAGATTGAGTTATTAAGTTCGAACAGTCTTTTGCAAAAGGAACTTGAAAATTTTAAGACTACCAAAAGTTCCAAACATGAAATTGCTGAAAAAGAAAGCTTGTTGAAAACTGATTTGATATTGAAAGAGTTAGAAAATGAAATTGTAAAATTCAAGAATTTTGAAAACTTGAGTTTGAAAAGCAAAAACATTTTGAATTTGAAATCTCTGAGTCTCAAGCCAAAATCAAATTACTTGAATCTGATAATTTGGTTTTGAAACAACATGATACTGAAAGAAAGATCACTAATAATGGTTGTTCAGATTTAATGAAAGAAAACAGTGATCTTAAATCCAAAATTCAACGATTAGAATCAACTTTGGAAAAAATCTCTAATGGGGAGAATCGTTGAATATGTTGTTGCAAAATCAAGTTTCATGGAAATAAATATGGTATTGGCTTTAAGAAAATATTTTTTTTGAAAACGTGAATTCAAAAATCCTGTAAATTGCTTTGAAAAGAATCGTTTTGAAAATTTAAGCTCTGATAATTTCGAAGGATTTTTAAATCATAAACGGGATGAAAACTGTCTGTGTAACAAACAATCTAAACATTCTTGGATCCCAAAAGGAAATAAAATATTTTCAACTAAATTCAAACAGATTTGGGTTCCTAAGTGTACAAAGTTAAGTTCTAATGGGTTGTTATACAAACAGGTTTGGGCACCAAAAGACGTGAACAAAGTTAAGAGTGATTTTACAAATTTTGTTAGGCCACTCGATCCTCTAAACTATTAGGTACCAGAGGAGGCTGAGGAATTGCTTTGCAAAAAGAGATATGTATTTAAATTGTTTTATGTTTTTTTACCATTCAGAGTTCCTTAGCCAAGTTTGCTGAGTTAGAGATTCATTTGCTCACACTAAATTCAGGTGTGAACTCTAAACTCATCTTTGTATATATTCTTTGTTCTTCTTTGGTTTTTTTCCTCCTTCTACCTCTTTCATTTTCTTTGATATTTCTGTTTTGATTTGACATTTCCATATATTTTTGTTTCTTCTTGAGCTTTCTTGACTTCAAATTGCATAATTCATGATATTCTGGAAATTCGCTTGATTTGAACATTGTTATTTTGAATTCTAATTTTTTTTTTGAAGATCTGAAAAATTAATGAAATTTCACACACCTCTGCTGTTTTGAGTTTCTTCTAATTCATTTTGGAAAGACTTGAAACTTTATACTCATTACTGCACACTATTATTTTTCAATGGTGATAATTTCATTTTTTGTTTGGATTAGCTTGGATATTTCTGATTTGAAAAACATTTGGCTTGATGTTATTGGAGCCAAGAAATTCTTTTTATTCATGATCATTTTTGGTTGGATATTTGTTGGCTTGAAATCATTTGAAATTTTTGATATTTTGAGTCCCACACACCTCTTAGATTTAAAATTAATAATCTCGTATGATTGATTCTTTGTATCTTAAAACTCACATTTATTCAAGTGATTTCAATAAAACCGTTTTAATTTTGAATCATGAATTATCGCTCCTGCTTGATGTAAATATTTTGAAAATCTCTTTTGTGCTTGTCAAAAATAATTGTGAAAATTTCCATGAAAATCTTGTCTAGATACTCACTATTGTTTCATGATCATTTGATTTGAATATTTATTTGTTTGACATCATTCGAATAATATCTTGAATCTCACACATTCCTTGGCTTCGGTATTAATAACCTTATGTGATTGATTCATTGAATCTTGAAGTTTTCACATCCCTTCAAGTGATTTCAAATAAACCGTTTCTTTAAATCTTGGATCATGATTTATCTTCTTGAACTTGTTGTAGAGTCTATGAAACTTTCTTGTGAACTTCTTCTGAATTTGTCTTGATACTCTGAAAAATGGAACTGAATTATTTGATTTATTTTCTTGGACTTGGAAACTGTTGTCTGAGATATCTTTTAGCCATCAGGGTGGTATTAAAATCCCTATTAGCAGAGACAACAAGTGGTATCGGTTTGGAAGTGCTGGAAAAAAATTTGATCTGATTCTCGTTCTTGTATATACATTTTATATCCCTCTTGTCCTGTATAAATCTTTGTGATTGCCTCTTGTAACTGATTTGTCAATTTTAAAACCATTTGTTGATTATTTATTTAGAAATTGAAATCAATAACCAAAGTTGAACTGTATTTAGAACTCATCAAAAGTATTATCAGATAATTGAGATTGTGATGAGTTGTGACTATAGTATATTCCATAACGAGAGGAAATTTTATTCAAATTTTTCATGATGATTGAACAATTTTTATGATATCTTTGAATTGGCGGTTATTTCACGAACATCTCCTTTATATACCATCCATCATGATTTTATATTAATGAGGAGATTTCAATATTTAAAAAATCATCTTGAATAAACAGTTGAAATATTTGTGATGGAATTGTGATTATGATATTTTTCAGAATTAGTGATAATTGAAAATTTTCAAGAATCCCGGCACAGTTGGGCATATTTCGTAATATTACTAATTTAGAAATTTATTTCACAATCATTTCTGTATCTATCATATTTCTATCATCCTTATTGGTTTTATATACTGAGAAAATTTTCTTTTGGAACTGAAAATAATAAAAATATAATATTCATAAGTGTTTCTCTAACCTCATTTAAAAATCCAAGCTCTGGTCATGCATGGTTAAGAGATTACTTATATTTAAGCTGCAGTTGACCTCATTTAAAAATCCAAGATCAGGTTATGTGTGGTCAGTGTGCTCTTAAATAAATTAAAAAAATATTTGCAATAAATAAATTTTTATATGAAATTCTCCTTGGTGCGGACAAACCAACCTATCAATCCATTTTCTAATTTATGAAATGTGTTAATATTTTAAGATATATTATGATTTATCGATTGATAACTATTGGGATTTGAGATTATTTGATTGACTCACTTAAATTGAATTTATAATCATTGTCCAAATCCATCACTGTTTTGTGCTTCATTTTTAAAATCTTATTTGAAAATATTTGGAATCATATTTAAAAAAAAAACTATCTCATTTTTATAAATTTCATCGCAAATCCATATTCTAAAATGTGAAATTTGCCACTATTTCTTAGCATATTATGATTTTTATTTGACTAATTGTGATTTATGATGATCGTTCTTCCTCTTAAGCTAATATTATATTTTTAGTCATTTTTCATGACTATTTTAATTTCTGTATCCTTTTGATGATAATAAAAGGGGGAGAATGAGTTAAGATTTTGATTGAAGGGTGGATATTCCTTGAATATTTTAATATTGAAGTGTCAATTATTATTTTAACTCATGCACATATCTAGGGGGAGTGTTGTTGTAGGGGGAGCATTCAAATAGGGGGAGTTCTTTAATTCACTGTCAAGCATATTTATTATAATATTATATTCAAAATCTTATTTTATGTTTATCATCATCAAAATGGGGAGATTGTTGTTTCTAATAATTCTTTGATTTTTGTTTGATGATAACAAACATATATTTAATATTATAAATGTGTTTGTAATTGTACTGTTATACTACATCACAAACATAATATAATATTTATATTTAAATAGAATACTACTGCACAAGAATATAAATATTTAAAAAGTATTTTATTAAATATAATATTTTATTTCAACATTCCAAATAGTACAAATTTATAACTCCACTATTTGTACATTTCAAGAAATACAATTCATTCACGTTCAGCTTCATTTGTATACATTGGTCCTCACTACATTTCTCTCGGTCACTCAGTTACAGTTACTCATACATACACTAACACAGTTTCTGTCTTCTGCCTGCTTCACTATCAGTCCAGTCTTTTGCTTACCTGTCACAGAAACACACAGTAAACTGGAACAAAAATAATTTTTTATTATAGAAGATATAATTTTTATTTTTTATTTTAAAAAATTATTTGCTTTAGAATTTTGATGTGTTTATCATCATTTTTCATGATTTGATCTAATTTATATGGACATCCATCTATGTCTGGACAGCTTGTGATATTCACAGTGATACACTGTAAATACCACAAGGTAGACAAATCCTGTAGTGCTCACACATATATATTTCATGCGTGCACTGTACATGTATACACATACTTATGTATGTATATACACATATTTTCTGTACAGGGGAAATATGGTCTGTAATGGACAAACATATCGAATATGATGTGGCAGGTGAATCTTAACAACATTTGCATGCTGCAAGTATCTATGACCACACAATTCAACAGTTCTCAAAATAGTGTATAGCAAATACAAATTTATATATACACACACACATAGACACATATAAATTTGTACAACAGTGTGTGCATGCATAAGGTACACTGGCAAGCCAGAGGTCGAACACAAGGCAAGTAGTCAACATGTACAACTAAACAGTGTGGATATGCAAGTGAATATAGACAATGCAATTGTGTGCACATGTAAGCATGAATGGTAACAAGTAATTCCAGCTTTTAAAAAGAACAGCATTTTTTGTCTTTGTCCAGGCAGACAATAACAAAAGCATGTTTTTCATTTTAAAAAGAACATCATGTAATCAACAATCATTCATCACGGGCAGGGATCAAAAAACATAAAAGCAACAATACACAGAGAAAATTGTACAAACAAAATTTAGAGAACTCATAGAAGTTTTTCGATCGCAAGCTTCTCATCTTAATCGACAACGAACAAACATTCTCGAAGAACATTAGTGTGAATTTCCAGAAGACAAATTTGCAATCAAGTCGCGATTTGGTAAGTAGGGAAAAACCTAATCTATTTGTTTCGGCCGACATTTTTGGGGATAAAAGAAATAGACAAAAGTGTGGTCGGTCTTTCTTTTTTTTAATAAGGGGTTTCCTAGTTTTTTCTTTATATTGTTTTTGGTTATTTCCATTGTACTCGCCCATTTTTTTTCTAGTTTTTTTTATAAAAACTAGGTTTACTAGTTATAGGATGCTAACTAGGGTTTACTAGCTATGGGTTTGTAGCGAGGGGAAAATCTGATTTCCGGGACAGAAATCCATTTAGGGCTTTGAGCGTAGAATTAGATCAACAACTGGGTTTGCGAGTGTATAAGACTGTATAGGCAGCTAGCGAGGGAGTCGCAAGTTTATAAGTTTTTGTATGTGGGAGTTTGTTTTAATTCTCGTAAAAACCTTGGCGAATGCAGCAGTAAGCAGGGTTTGCCGAAGCTAGGTAAAATCTTTGTGTCATTTACTTTCTGCACTTATTTACTCCTCAGTTTTCTGTGCTGTAATTATTATTCTACGTTGTGAAATTTATTGATATCTCGAATTAATTTAATAAAACCTATTCACCCCCCTCTAGGGTTAATCTAGATCCATCAAGTGGTATAACAGCTTGGTATTTTACTAACTCTAGAGATGGTGTTCCCTAGTTGTTAGTATAGCGAGAGCCAGTCTAGTGATATTCCAATTATTTTCAATGGGACATATTTTTTAATTTGGAAATCAAAGTCGAATTTTATTTAAAATCTGTTAATTTTGAATATTGGAATATTATTGAAAATATGGGTGACATGCTTAATAAGAAAAATAAAGTTATCAATGCTCGTATTATGCATATTCTGTATTTTTATCATAGTAATAACCAGCTTAATATTATCTTCCGTTGTTCTACTGCGCAGAAAATCGGGAATACTCTCAATACGAAATATAGAAGAATTAACAACAGCAGCTCAAAACCCCAGAAGGTCGACTCAGATTCAGATCTATGCTTGAAAGAAAAAACATATGAAAATTCAAGTAGTTCAGACGATGGAGACTCAACAGACAATGAGACTAAAAGTTTCTCATATGAAGATTTGGTTTATATGTGTGCTGATTTAACTAAATCTGTTGATAAACTCCAACAGGAAAACAAAACTCTGACATCTAGAAATCTTGAGTTGGCCAGCAAAATTAATGATTTGGAATCACTACTTGAATACTCTAAAAACTCTTCAAATTCGGATTGTAAAAATTGTTTGAAATTGAAAACCAATCTTGTTCATCGCAATAAAAAATATTCAAAAACTTGAGAATGAAATTTTGATCTTAAAAGAGAACGAGATTGAGTTATTAAGTTCGAACAATCTTCTGCAAAAGGAACTTGAAAATTTTAAGACTACCAAAAGTTCCAAACACGAAATTGCTAAAAAAGAAAGCTTGTTGAAAACTGATTTGATTTTGAAAGAGTTAGAAAATGAAATTGTAAAATTCAAGAATTTTGAAAAACTTGAGTTTGAAAAGCAAAAACAATTTGAATTTGAAATCTCTGAGTCTCAAGACAAAATCAAATTACTTGAATCTGAAAATTTGGTTTTGAAACAACATGATACTGAAAGAAAGATCACTAATAATTGTTGTTCAGATTTAATCAAAGAAAACAGTGATCTTAAATCCAAAATTCAATGATTAGAATCAACTTCGGAAAAAATCTCTAATGGGGAAAAGTCGTTGAATATGTTGTTGCAAAATCAAGTTTCTTGGAAATAAATATGGTATTGGCTTTGAGAAAATAATTTTTTTTGAAAACGTGAATTCAAAAATCCTGTAAACTACTTTGAAAAGAATCATTTTGAAAATTTAAACTCTGATAATTTCAAAGGATTTTTAAATCATAAACGGGATGAAAACTGGCTGTGTAACAAACTATCTAAACATTCTTAGATCCCAAAAGGAAATAAAATATTTTCAACTAAATTCAAACAGATTTGGGTTCCTAAGTGTACAAAGTTAAGTTCAAATGGGTTGTTATACAAACAGGCTTGGGTACCAAAAGACGTGAACAAAGTTAAGAGTGATTTTACAAATTTTGTTAGGCCACTCGATCCTCTAAACTATTAGGTACTAGAGGAGGTTGAGGAATTGCTTTGCAAAAAGAGATATGTATTTAAACTGTTTTATGTTTTTGTACCATTCAAAGTTCCTTAGCTAAGTTTGCTGAGTTAGAGATCCATTTGCTCACACTAAATTCAGGTATGAACTCTAAACTCATCTTTGTATATATTCTTTGTTCTTCTTTGGTTTTTTCCTCCTTCTACCTCTTTTATTTTCTTTGATATTTCTGTTTTTGATTTGACACTGCCATATATTTTTTGTTTCTTCTTGAGCTTTCTTGACTTCAAATTGCACAATTCATGATATTCTGGAAATTCGCTTGATTTGAACATTGTTATTTTGAATTCTAATTTTTTTTGAAGATCTGAAAAATTAATGAAATTTCACACACCTCTGCTGTTTTGAGTTTCTTCTAATTCATTTTGGAAAGACTTGAAAGTTAATACTCCTTACTGCACACTGCTGTTTTTCAATGGTGATAATTTCATTTTTTTTGTTTGGATTAGCTTGGATATTTCTGATTTGAAAAACATTTGGCTTGATGTTATTGGGGTCAAGAAATTCTTTTTATTCATGATCATTTTTGGTTGGATATTTGTTGGTTTGAAGTTGTTTGAAATTTTTGATACTTTGAGTCCCACATACCTATTAGATTTAAAATTAATAATCTTATATGGTTGATTCTTTATATCTTAAAACTCACATTTATTCAAGCGATTTCAAATAAACCGTTTTAATTTTGAATCATGAATTATCGCTCCTGCTTGATGTAAATATTTTGAAAATCTCTCTTGTGCTTGTCAGAAATAATTGTGAAAAATTCTTTGAAAATCTTGTCTAGAAACTCACTATTGTTTCATGATTATTTGATTTGAATATTTGTTTGTTTGAAATCATTCGAATAATATCTTGAATCTCACACACTCCTTGGCTTCGGTATTAATAACCTTGTGTGATCGATTCACTGAATCTTGAAGTTTTCACATTCCTTTAAGTGATTTCAAATAAACCGCTTCTTTAAATCTGGGATCATGATTTATCTTCTTGAACTTGTTGTAGAGTCTACGAAACTTTCTTGTGAACTTCTTCTGAATTTGTCTTGCTACTCTGAAAAATGGAACTGAATTATTTGATTTATTTTCTTGGACTTGGATACTGTTGTTTGAGATATCTATTTTTAGCCATCTGGGTGGTATTAAAATCCACGTTAGCAGAGACAACAAGTGGTATCAGTTTGGAAGTGCTAGAAAAAAAAAATTGATTTGATTCTCATTCTTGTATATACTTTTAATATCCCTCTGGTCTTGTATAAATCTTTGTGATTGCCTCTTGTAATTGATTTTTCAATTTTAAAATCATTTCTTGATTATTTATTTAGAAATTGAAATCAATAACCAAAGTTGAACTGTATTTAGAACTCATCAAAATTATTATCAGATAATTGAGATTGTGATGAGTTATGACTATAGTATATTTCACAACGAGAGGAAATTTTATTCAAAATTTTCATGATGATTGAACAATTTTTATAGTATCTTTGAATTGGCGGTTATTTCACGAACATCTCCTTTATCTACCATTATTCTGCCATCCATCATGATTTTATATTAATGAGGAGATTTCAATATTAAAAAAATCATCTTGAATAAACAGTTGAAATATTTGTGATGAAATTGTGATTATGTTATTTTTCAGAATTAGTGATAATTGAAAATTTTCAAGAATCCCAGCACAGTTAGGCATATTTCGTAATATTATTAATTTAGAAATTTATTTCACAATCATTTCTGTATCTACCATATTTCTTTCATCCGTATTGGTTTTATATACCGAGAAGTTTTTCTTTTGGAACTGAAAATAATAAAAATATAATATTCATAAGTGTTTCTCTAACCTTATTAAAAAATCCAAGCTCTGGTCATGCATGGTTATGAGATTACTTATATTTAAGCTACAGCTGACCTCATTTAAAAATCTAAGATCTAGTTATGTGTGGTCAGTGTGTTCTTAAATAAATTAAAAAAAATTGCAATAAATAAATTTTTATATGAAATTCTTCTTGGTGCAGAAAAACCAGCCTATCAATCCATTTTCTTATTTATTAAATGTGTTAATATTTTAAGATATATTCTGATTTGTCGATTGATAACTATTGGGATTTGAGATTATTTGATTGACTCATTTAAATTGAATTTATAATCATTGTCCAAATCCATGGTTGTTTTGTGCTTCATTTCTAAAATCTTATTTGAAAATAATTGGAATCATATTTTAAAAAAACTATCTCCATTTTTATAAATTTCGTCGTAAATCCATATTCTAAAATGTGAAATTCGCCACTATTTCTTAGAATATTGTGATTTTTGTTTGACTAATTGTGATTTATGATGATCGTTCTTCCTCTTAAGCTGATATTATATTTTTAGTCATTTTTCATGAGTATTTTAATTTCTGTATCCTTTTGATGATAACAAATGGGGGAGAATGAGTTAAGATTTTGATCGATGAGTGGATATTCCTTGAATATTTTAATATTGAAGTGTCAATTATTGTTTTTACTCATGCACATATCTAGGGGGAGTTTTGTTGTAAGGGGAGCATTCAAATATGGGGAGTTCTTTAATCCACTGTCATGCACATTTATTATAATATTATATTCAAAATCTTATTTTATTTTAATCATCATCAAAAAGGGGAGATTGTTGTTTCTAACAATTCTTTGATTTTTGTTTGATGATAACAAACAAATATTTATTATTATAAATGTGTTTGTAATTGTACTATTATACTACAACAAAAACATAATATAATATTTATATTTAAATAGAATACTACTGCACAAGAATATAAATATTCAGAAAGTATTTTGTAACACCCCACCTCCATTAAAGTCACTCACAAAGGGAATGCCTTAACTTCAGTGGAGCATTTTTGGTAAACAGACACAGAATATCACAAGACAGATATAAAATTTTTGCAGCGGAAAATAAACAACTTTATTTAATCATCAAAATATTTTGTTACATAATACCATGAGTCATAAAACCATTACAACAAAACACTTCTGTCTTATATTATCAGAGTACATAGGTATTTAAAAGAAAACATCATTCCCCCATATTAAAGAGCAAGCCATATAAGAGACAGAGACTCAAGCCATACTTCAGAAGTAGCTCCTAGAAGATGATATCCAAATCCTGACTAAACCTGGGTGTTTCCTCCCTGAGAACCTGGGGGGAAACGGAAGAAAAGAGGAGAAACAAACTAGGTCAGACATACGTCTGGTGAGTCCGGTAACTTTTAGCCAGTAAATAAATAAAGGTAAACATGATAGGCATACAAAGTGGATAAGAGGATTCACGGTACAGATGACAGGTATGAAAGGACAGGTAAGGTAAGATGTATGCTTCACTACAAACTACTCTGCAATATTACTAGTCAAATCAAGATGGGATGATCCCTTCCGCTAATGATAACGATGGTGGTAGTTTCGTGTATTCCTAGTTGCTGCCATAGGTGCCGCCTGCTCCTATCTCAACTAGTCGTACCCACTACCCTCCTACTGTAAATTGGTAGACTTAGGGAATATGTCCGGATATACCCTAATCACTACCCTAATCGATCGGCCCCTACTCCGTAGATATCCTGTGTTGGTCCCACAACTAGGGGGTATCACTTCCCTAAAGTGGCAACCTAAGGTGTGCACAGTTATACCTACTGGTGTCACGGTCGTCTTGTCCCCCTCTACCTGGCCCATGCACGCACATGTCCCCGGTCGGTTTGCGCCGCCCACACCATCCGTCTCGTTTTGGATCTCTTACAATCAATCAGTAAGTGTACCTCTTCCCCGCCTAGTACGGAGATCTTTACTTTGATACTCCTCCGGGTTACTGACTGAAATGGGTCCCACACAACATGATACAAGCTCTCCCCTATGTCTTGTATCCCCACTAGGTTTTCTACTGACTATGTACACCCTAAGGCGTCTTTAATTACATAGCCCTCAATCAGTTATGCGTACCTATAAGTGTCTTTAATACATAACCCTTATTCTACCTATCGGTTATGCGTACCCATAGGTGTCTTTAATACATAACTCTACCTATTCCCATTAGTTATGCGTACCCCTAAGGGTATCTTTAATACATAACTCTATCTATCCCCATTAGTTATGTGTACCCCTAAGGGTGTCTTTAATACATAACTCTATCTATCCCCATTAGTTATGCGTACCCCTAAGGGTGTCTTTAATACATAACTCTATCTATCCCCATTAGTTATGCGTACCCCTAAGGGTGTCTTTAATACATAACTCTATCTATCCCCATTAGTTATGCGTACCCCTAAGGGTGTCTTTAATACATAACTTTACTATTCTTGCCCCGATTATGTATACCATTAGGTGTCTTTAATTGCATAACCCTTTTTATCCGGTTAAGTTTGTGGGCCTATATATATTAATATTACCCACCTACCCTTCAGTTGTACTTAACCCTCCCACTGATTTAATCCTATTTATTTAATGGTTAAGTTTGTGGGTCTATATATACTAATATTGCCCACCTACCCATCAGTTGTACTTAATCCACCTACTGATTTAATCCTGTTTATTTAATGGTTAAGTTTGTGGGCCTATATATATTAATATTACCCACCTACCCATCAGTTGTACTTAACCCACCCACAATGCAATTCGTTTTACTTAACCCTAACTTATGCCTATCATCATACAGTCCATATGTATTAAGTTAGGTTAAGTAGTCTTTAATCAGCATTAATTAATTATTGAAATATCTAATCGTATTTCACATGCCACCCCAGGCACCCACTTAATTCCACATGCCACCCAAGGCAACCAATTAACCCCCTCATGTCCCGCTACATGCTTATCTGGTTAAGTGTTTCTTAATTCATTAGGCCGTAACCTTATAAAGACCTCTCACATTAGACTGGCATTTGTGGCAGCTGGATTTGCCGGGCGGGTCCGGGAAGTCTTACACCACAAACGAGTCTAACCTCGTGTCTTTACAATTGTTACGTATTTAATTTATGCCTAAGACCTCCCACATTAGGCTGACATTTGTGGCAGCTGGATTTGTCGGGCGGGTTCGGGCAGTCTTACACCACAAACGAGCCTAACCTCGTGTCTTAGACGATTAATTACTCCTAATTAATCATCCCCCAATTTGAATTACTTTCCCTATTCAAATTATCAATTAATTCCAAATTTCACTATGGCCATAATTGACTCAATTATATCCATCTATTTATGGTATGAAAAATCATACCAATCTTCATCACAAATTTATTTTATGCCAATTCTCAATATTAAATCTTCAGACTTTAATTGCTTAAACATTCCTCTTTCGATTGATTAAGTTAATTAATTAATCCTTTCCTCTTTCATAGGTGTCAATACCTATCTTATTAACAATTTGGATTTCTTATTCATAAATGGTCATAGTCAAATTATACCATTTTTACCCACTTTTACCCATGTCATAATAGGTAATTATTTATATGTTTCCCTACTAGAATCATGTGTCCAATTTACATAATCACTATGTAAATTATGCCTATTACAAATTCCCCCTTTTCCCCGTTTCTTAACTAGCGTAACCGTTTGCGTTTTAAGCGTCATTGAGGCTACAAAATAGCCTCGCCACAACAATAAAATTAAAGGGAATGACAAGGTGATTGTTTCAGTACAATTTTTGGCCTAAGCATGACAACTAGGGAAAATGGCATGATAACTTCACATATAATTATGATTCACCACATAATTAACAACTTGCATAGATTCATAACAACTTGCATAGGTTTATGAATTAACAACATAATTAACAACCAACATAGGTTCATGATTCTCAGCATAATCAACAACTTATATGGGTTCATGATTCACAATATAACAACTAGCATAGGTTCATGAATTAACAACGCAACAACTTGCATAGGTTCATGATTCATAACATAACAACTAGCATAGGTTCATGAATTCATCACACAATAACTTGCATAGGTAACTTGCATGATCTCATAACAATTTGCATAGATTCATGATAACAACTTGCATAATAACGACTTGCATAGATTCATGATAACAACTTGCATAGATTCATAATAACCACTTGCATAGATTCATGATAACGACTTGCATAGATTCGTCATAACGACTTGCATAGATTCATGATAACAACTTGCATAGATTCATAATAACGACTTGCATAGATTCATCATAACGACTTGCATAGATTCATAGTTTCTCAACATAATAACTTGCATAACTTCATGATTCCCAACGATAATGAACTCGCATCATTTCATGATTCACAACAATAATAAACTTGCATCATATCATGATTTACAACAATAATGAACTTGCATAACTACAAATAACATGTACCCAAATCATAGTCTGCCACAATTCACTTTTATTTATTTAAACCTAAAAGTGACTAGAACTCACCGAATAAGGGGTCTTGAGTTCTGGGTTCTGAATTCTGTAATTGATTAGCGTTCCCTTGTTGTAGACAATTACATTGTTGTAGTTTTAGGCTTGATTTGAATTGAATTGTTGTCTTTAACTTTCTTCTAGTTGGTAGCAGCTACTCTAGGGTTTGTAGTGACAACATGACGGCTACTGATCTAATTTTTGATTTGATTCTAGGGTTTGGGTCTACACATGTTTATATAAAATTTCAATTTAATTATAGCCGCTGGATGATCTTAGGGTTAATCAAAACCACTCAGTCGGGAATAGAACTATCCAGAAACCCTAATGACTCATTAACTAGTCAGAAATGACTCAGCAATGAGTCAGAACATGGGTCAGACTGAACCAGAAGGCTGTGCAGGTTTTCCCTCGGCTTGGGCGCACTTGGGAAGTGCGCCAATGCAAATTTGTACTGGCGCACTTCCCAAGTGCGTCAGTGCAAATTTTTTTTCAAACTTCGTTCGTCCATATCTTCTTCATACAGTATCCATTTTACGCAAACTCGGACTCTATCTCAAGCAGAATTCCGAGACGAACGCAATGGAACGACCCATTTCCCTTAATTCCCACATTTGAAATTAAGTATTCTTAAATTTAATTAATCTGATTATTCGAAAATTCGGGTTGTTACATTCTCCCCTACTTAAAGGATTTCGTCCCTGAAATCTTCAAGTTAAGAAGAATGTGTCCTACCATCCAATCACCCATCTACTCAACCATAATCCACAAGCATCCATTGTCCTTAGAAAACTTCTAATGTTGTATGAACATATGCAAAAATTGTGTGTATATGTTCCTTATCTAATGAAAAATCAGGCGGTCTACTGATTCAGTTGGCCTCCTTAATGCAAACCATGATAGTGCCATGCGTCCATTATGTATGCGAAAGAATCCTATCGATACATATTACATGTGTGCTCAACCATTCATCAAAATGCAACATCCATATGATAACACAACCATTGTTCATCCATTAACCTAAATATGCACACACATTTATATGCAATATGAAAGTGATTTGAGCCGATCTAGTGCCTAATGTGTGTGTAAATGCATCCCCGAGCAAACACTAGCAAACACTTGCATCCACTTGCAACCATCAAACATAACATGTCCCAAGCACATGTTTACATCCATGGATTTCCTATCTAAAGGTCGAAGATTCGGTTGATGGGATATAAACAAATGATACAACTAGAACAAAAGCTCAGTTCCCATTTGACATTGGTTAAGAGAATAATTCCCTAAGTCCCAGCCCCGAAGACCAAAATCAACATCAGACTGACACCCAAAGAATTACCCCATTAAACAATGTCAAAACTGGAGATCTACTTCATGCTTCGAGTAGAAACCCGTATCCTTCAGAAATATCCAGATACTTACAGACTACTGGTACAGATCAGATTACACAATGATTCTCAGAAAGCTAAGCATAACAGACCCGTGCGGGTCACAAGAAACTTTGGGGGTCTTCCCATGACAAGTTAGAGACTTAACGACCCTCCTCTCAAAATCTAGAATGACCCTCTACATAGAAAGCTGGTCCATTTAGACCCAACCCATAGCCCATAAACTTGAGCACATAAATGTCACATTCAAATTTTTGATGCCTAAAACAGATAATTTCAAACCCCTACAAACCACTAACAATTGCGACGAACCACAAATGGGGTTTGAAACAACTACGGGATCACAAACATGACTAGTACTAAAGTGTAGAGTCTCAATGACAGAATCCAAAAGAGTCTTAACTTCATAATCAGATAAGGAAATTAAACCTTCTACATAAATTTTTCTATCCCTATCCATCAGCCGCGAGAGCATTCGCCTATCCTATCAAAGGAAGAGATTTTAGACAAAGGACCGAAGGATACTACATATGGCTTTCCGGGGAATGTTTTTCAAAACAGGCTTTCCTTTTTGAAAATACTTTCTTTTAAAACCTTTTGAAAAATATTTTCAAAACTTTTATCTAATTTGGTAACCTTCAGCTCTGATACCAAGTGTAACACCCGACCTCCATTAAGGTCACTCACAAAGGGAATGCTTTAACTTCAGTGGAGCGTTTTTGGTAAACAGACACAGAATATCACAAGACAGATATAAAAATTTTGCAGCGGAAAATAAACAACTTTATTTAATCATCAAAATATTTTGTTACATAATACCATGAGTCATAAAACCATTACAACAAAACATTTCTGTCTTATATTATCAGAGTACATAGGTATTTAAAAGAAAACATCATTCCCCCATATTAAAGAGCAAGCCATATAAGAGACAGAGACTCGAGCCATACTTCAGAAGTAGCTCCTAAAAGATGATATCCAAATCCTGACTAAACCTGGGTGTTTCCTCCCTGAGAACCTGGGGGGGAAATGGAAGAAAAGAGGCGAAACAAACTAGGTCAGACATACGTTTGGTGAGTCCAGTAACTTTTAGACAGTAAATAAATAAAGGTAAACATGATAGGCATACAAAGTGGATAAGAGGATTCACGGTACAGATGACAGGTATGACAGGACAGGTAAGGTAAGATGTATGCTTCACTACAAACTACTCTGCAATATTACTAGTCAAATCAAGATGGGATGATCCCTTCCGCTAATGATAACGATGGTGGTAGTTTCGTGTATTCCTAGCTGCTGCCATAGGTGCCGCCTGCTCCTATCTCAACTAGTCGTACCCACTACCCTCCTACTGTAAATTGGTAGACTTAGGGCATATGTCCGGATATACCCTAATCACTACCCTAATCGATCGGCTCCCTACTCCGTAGATATCCTGTGCTGGTCCCACAACTAGGGGGTATCACTTCCCTAAAGTGGCAACCTGAGGTGTGCACAGTTATACCTACTGGTGTCACGGTCGTCTTGTCCCACTCTCCCCGGCCCATGCACGCACATGTCCCCGGTCGGTTTGCGCCGCCCACACCATCCGTCTCGTTTTGGATCTCTTACAATCAATCAGTAAGCGTGCCTCTTCCCCGCCTAGTACGGAGATCTTTACTTTGATACCCCTCCAGGTTACTGACCGAAATGGGTCCCACACAACATGATACAAGCTCTCCCCTATGTCTTGTATCCCCACTAGGTTTTCTACTGACTATGTATACCCTAAGGTGTCTTTAATTACATAGCCCTCAATCAGTTATGTGTACCTATAGGTGTCTTTAATACATAACCCCTATTCTACCTATCGGTTATGCGTACCCATAGGTGTCTTTAATACATAACTCTACCTATTCCCATTAGTTATGCGTACCCCTAAGGGTGTCTTTAATACATAACTCTATCTATCCCCATTAGTTATGCGTACCCCTAAGGGTGTCTTTAATACATAACTCTATCTATCCCCATTAGTTATGCGTACCCCTAAGGGTGTCTTTAATACATAACTCTATCTATCCCCATTAGTTATGCGTACCCCTAAGGGTGTCTTTAATACATAACTTTATTATTCTTGCTCCGATTATGTATACCATTAGGTGTCTTTAATTACATAACCCTTTTTATCCGGTTAAGTTTGTGGGCCTATATATATTAATATTACCCACCTACCCTTCAGTTGTACTTAAACCTCCCACAGATTTAATCCTATTTATTTAATGGTTAAGTTTGTGGGCCTATATATACTAATATTACCCACCTACCTATCAGTTGTACTTAACCCACCTACTGATTTAATCCTGTTTATTTAATGGTTAAGTTTGTGGGCCTATATATATTAATATTACCCACCTACCCATCCGTTGTACTTAACCCACCCACACTGCAATTCGTTTTACTTGACCCTAACTTATGTCTATCATCATACAGTCCATATGTATTAAGTTAGGTTAAGTAGTCTTTAATCAACATTAATTAATTATTGAAATATCTAATCGTATTTCACATGCCACCCCAGGCACCCACTTAATTCCACATGCCACCCAAGGCACCCACTTAACCCCCTCATGTCCCACTACATGCTTATTTGGTTAAGTGTTTTTTAGTTCATTAAGGTCGTAACCTTATAAAGACCTCTCACATTAGACTGGCATTTGTGGCAGCTGGATTTGTCGGGCGGGTCCGGGCAGTCTTACACCACAAACGAGTTTAACCTCATGTCTTTACAATTGTTACGTATTTAAGTTATGCCTAAGATCTCCCACATTAGACTGGCATTTGTGGTAGCTGGATTTGCCGGGCGGGTCCGGGCAGTCTTACACCACAAACGAGCCTAACCTCGTGTCTTAGACGATTAATTACTCCTAATTAATCATCCCCCAATTTGAATTACTTTCCCTACTCAAATTATCAATTAATTCCAAATTTCACTATGGCCATAATTGACTCAATTATGTCCATCTATTTATGGTATGAAAAATCATACCATTCTTCATCACAAATTTATTTTATGCCAATTCTCAATATTAAATCTTCAGACTTTAATTGCTTAATCATTCCTCTTTTGATTAATTAAGTTAATTAATTAATCCTTTCCTCATTCATAGGTGTCAATACCTATCTTATTAACAATTTGGATTTCTTATCCATAACTGGTCATAGTCATATTATACCATTTTTGCCCATTTTTACCCATGTCATAATAGGTAATTATTTATATGTTTCCCTACTAGAATCATGTGTCCAATTTACATAATCACTATGTAAATTATGCCTATTACAAACTCCCCCTTTTCCCCGTTTCTTAACTAGCGTAACCGTTTGCGTTTTTGGCGTCATTGAGGCTACAAAATAGCCTCACCACAACAATAAAATTAAAGGGAATGACAAGGTGATTGTTTCAGTACAATTTTTGGCCTAAGCATGACAACTAGGGAAAATGACATGATAACTTTGCATATAATTATGATTCACCACATAATTAACAACTTGCATAGATTCATAACAACTTGCATAGGTTTATGAATTAACAACATAATTAACAACAAACATAGGTTCATGATTCTCAGCATAATCAACAACTTATATGGGTTCATGATTCACAATATAACAACTAGCATAGGTCCATGAATTAATAACGCAACAACTTGCATAGGTAACTTGCATAGGTTCACGATTCATAACATAACAACTAGCATAGGTTCATGAATTCATCACACAATAACTTGCATAGGTAACTTGCGTGATCTCATAACAATTTGCATAGATTCATGATAACAACTTGCATAATAACGACTTGCATAGATTCATGATAACAACTTGCATAGATTCATAATAACCACTTGCATAGATTCATGATAACGACTTGCATAGATTCGTCATAATGACTTGCATAGATTCATGATAACAACTTGCATAGATTCATAATAACGACTTGCATAGATTCATCATAACGACTTGCATAGATTCATAGTTTCTCAACATAATAACTTGCATAACTTCATGATTCCCAACGATAATGAACTCGCATCGTTTCATGATTCACAACAATAATAAACTTGCATCATATCATGATTTACAACAATAATGAACTTGCATAACTACAAACAACATATACCCAAATCATAGTCTACCACAATTCACTTTTATTTATTTAAACCTAAAAGTGACTAGAACTCACCGAATAAGAGGTCTTGAGTTCTGGGTTCTGAATTCTGTAATTGATTAGCGTTCCCTTGTTGTAGACAATTACATTGTTGTAGTTTTAGGCTTGATTTGAATTGAATTGTTGTCTTTAACTTTCTTCTAGTTGGTAGCAGCTACTCTAGGGTTTGTAGTGACAACATGACGGCTACTGATCTAATTTTTGATTTGATTCTAGGGTTTGGGTCTACACATGTTTATATAAAATTTCAATTTAATTATAGCCGTCGAATGATCTTAGGGTTAATCAAAACCACTCAGTCGGGATTAGAACTATCCAGAAACCCTAATGACTCATTAACTAGTCAGAAATGACTCAGTAGTGAGTCAGAACATGGGTCAGACTGAACTAGAAGGCTGTGCAGGTTTTCACTCGGCCTGGGCGCACTTGGGAAGTGCGCCAATGCAAATTTGTACTGGCGCACTTCCCAAGTGCGCCAGTGCATTTTTTTCAAACTTCGTTCGTCCATATCTTCTTCATACGGTATCCGTTTTATGCAAACTCGGACTCTATCTCAAGCAGAATTCCGAGACGAACGCAATGGAACGACCCGTTTCCCTTAGTTCCCACATTTGAAATTAAGTATTCTTAAATTTTGTTAATCTGATTATTCGAAAATTCTGGGTGTTACATATTTTATTAAATATAATATTTTATTTCAACATTCCAAATAGTACAAAATTATAACTCCACTATTTGTACATTTCACAAAAATACAATTCATTCACATTCAGCTTCATTTGCATACATTGGTCCTCACTACATTTCTCTCATTCACTCAATTACAGCTACTCACACATACACTGACACAGTTTCTGTCTTCTACCTGCTTCACTGTCAGTCCAGTCTTCTGCTTACCTATCACTGAAACACACACAGTAAACTGGAACAAAAATAATTTTATATTATAGAAGATATATTTTTTATTTTTTATTTTAAAAAATTATTTTCTTTAGAATTTTGATGTGTTTCTCATCATTTTTCACGACTTGATCTAATCTATATGGACATCCATTTGTGTCTAGACAGCTTGTGATATTCACAGTGATATACTATAAATACCACAAGGTTGACAAATCCTGCAGTGCTCACACACACACACACACACACATGTATATATATATATATATATTCCATACATGCACTATACATGTATAAACATACATATGTATGTATATACACATATTTTCTATACATGGGTAATATGGTCTGAAATGGAAAAATATATCGAATATGATGTGTCAGGTGAAGCTTGACAACATTTTAATGCCACAAGTATCCATGATCACACAATTCAGCAGTTCTCAAAATAGTGTACAAAAAATACATATATATATACACACACACATAAATTTGTACAACAGTGTGTGCATGCATAACGTGCACTTGCAAGCCAGAGGTCGAGCACAAGGCAAGTAGTCAACATGTACAACAAAACCGTGTGGATATGCAAGTGAATATAGACAATGCAACTGTGTGCACAAGTAAGCATGAATGGTGACAAGCAATTCCATCTTTTTAAAAGAACATCATTTTTTTGTCTTTGTCCAAGCAGACAATAACAAAGCATTTTTTGGCAAGTCTCAAGTATGCAAACAAAGTCGAGTACAAGATGCACTAGCGCAAGGCTCAAACATGAGCATATATGAAGTGATGGTCAACAAACACAGGACAATTTTTATAAGGGCAGTAGCAAGTTCATGGTGAAGCATGGCCATGTTTTTCAACTCAAGACAAGGCCAATATATAACAAAAATCACACAACATTGTCAAGCAGTCAACAGTGTCAATTGTGCACAATTATAAGTGCAAATCAATACAGAGATTCAGTTCAATATGGCAGCATTCTTTTTGACAAAACAGTGTGCATCGGCAAATGAATACGAAGCAGTGAACATTTCAGGCAAAAGGGAACAATACAACATGTGCTTGCATGGTAAAAAGAGCAAACACACAAAGCAAAGTGTAGTTTGCCAGAAAGTTCAAGAGCAAGTGATCTGTTCATATCAAGGTCATATACAAGCAAAGAAAACAATTTCTTTTTGTTTCCAAAATTCTGCAAATATTTTTGGCAAGGGAATATATCACGCAAAGATCAAATTCTAGCATATTTGGGGCAAGTAAATATTTTGGCAAATATGAATATTTCCAGAAAACCAAAAGTGGCAAGAAAACAATTTGTTTTTCTTTCCAGAAAATCATACAAGGAACAAATTTGGTTCCAGAAAATCACACAAGCAATGAAGGCAAGTTCTCATATATTTTATATATATAATATATACATATATATGAATATGCTATGGACTGTGTCAATCCAAATACTTAGCAAGCATCGAATTTTTTCTAGATAGGTTTTAGTCATTAAACATTTCTGACAAGGTTGAAATCATGTGTACTATATTTTTACAGAAATACAGATTTGTTTTTTGGCAAGAAAAGCCTTCTTTATTTCAGAAATTTGCAACATCATTTTTGACAAGAATCAATTCATTTTTTCTTGAAATCATCTTCGTATATTAGGCAAGGAATCAGACAAGTGTTTCTAGAAAAACAATTTTTTAAAGCATGGAAATTCATAGGCTTTTTAAAGCAAGAAATCACAAATTTGTTTCCAGCATTTTAATTTCCAGAAATTCATTTACAAGGGAAGAAATCGGGCAATCACGCAAGGGATTTTTTCATAGGGCCACAAATACGATTTATTCAGTCAACAAAGGAAAAAATTCAAGCGCAAATCAATTAAGTCATTTATATGAACTCAGAGAATGATCTTCGGGTTTATATACCCCATTTAATTAACAACCATTCATCACAGGCAAGGATTGAAAAACCCAAAAGCAACAATACACAAAGAAAATTGAACAAACAAAATTTAGAGAACTCATAGAAGGTTTCGATCGCAAGATTCTCATCTCAATCGACAACGAACAAACATTCTCGAAGAACATTAGAGCGAATTTCCAGAAGATAAATTTTCAATCGAGTCGTGATTTGGGAAGTCGGGAAAACCCTAATCTATTTGTTTCGGTCGACATTTTTGGGGGTAGAAGAAATAGACAAAAGAGTGGCCGGTCTTTCTTTTTTTAATAAGGGGTTTCCTAGTTTTTCTCTTTGTATTCTTTTTTGTTATTTCCTTTGCACTCGACCATTTGTTTTCTAATTTGTTTTTTTTTTTGTAAAAACTTGGTTCACTAGTTATAGGATGTTAACTAGGGTTTACTAGCTACATTTTGTAGCTTGGGGAAAAAATCTGATTTCGGGGACAGAAATCAGTCCAGGGCTTTTAGCGTAGAATTAGATCAACATCAGGGTTTGCGAGTGTACAAGACTGTATAGGCGGTTAAGGAGGGAGTTGCAAGTTTATAAGTTTTTATATGCTGGAGTTTGTTTTAATTCTACTAAAAACCAAGGAGAAAGCAGCAGTAGGTAGAGTTTGCCGAAGCTGGGTAAAATCTTTATGTCATTTACTTTCTGCACTTATTTACTCATCTGCTATCTGTGCTGAATTATTATTCTGTGTTGTGAAATTTATTGATATCTCGAATTAATTTAATAAATCCTAATCAGCCCCTCTACGGTTAATCTAGATCCAACATATAATCTTTCTTAGCTCTAACTGCATATGGTATAATTCTATTAAGGATTATAGAATGGATCTTTAAGGCAAAACTAACACTAGAGGGGGATGAATTGTGTTTTTGAGAAATTTAACAAAATATAAAACTTATATTATCTACTACATGAATCACATAGCACGGAGATAATTACAGACACAGAATCAAACACAAAAAATTAGAAGAAATAAAATACAGAAAAAGAAAGAACACACCGGATTTTATACTGGTTCGGATTACTCCTACGTCCAGTCCCACACAACGCTGGATTGCGTAGAGTTTTATTAGTATATCAATATCCAAGTACAACCCCTTGATTTCATGACTACAAGGTTAACACCGATTCCAAACACCCTTGATTTCCCGGCTACTAGGTTAACTCTGCTCCGTTTCCTTGATTTCAAGGCTACAAGGACACATCTTTTCCCAAACACATCCCAAACAATTACAATAGCCCTATAACTCTTCAATACCACTTTGATTCAGAGAGTTATGAGTAGAGAGTAAGAAGAGAAAAAGTTTTATATAAATAGAATTGAATTCAGCAGAGTATAAGTGTAGGAATCATAAAAATAAGAAATAATAATGGTATAGAGAAAGGGAATGAAGATGGAGAAGAAGAATGATGAAAAATTCGAAATCAACCCTTATTTAAAGGATTTGAAAGGTTGCAACGCTTTTGGAACGTTACGAATAATGAAAAGACACTTCCTTCGAAAATAAAAAAATATGACAATTATATGTCGACACGCCTAATTATATATGTCGACATATTGTAGTAAAAAATTGAATTTTGAGAATCTTTCAAGTGTTTTGATATATGTATAATTCTGAAAATTCTTGAATTAAAACATAGTTTTATAAATAAATATTGTAAAGTATAAAATTATATGAAATCATAAATTCAAATTATATAAATATATTTATAAAAATATAAAGTTTAAAACTATAGAAATATAAGTATTTAAAAGTATAAATATATAAAACTTGTAAACTATAAAACTTAAGTTTAAAATCAAAAGTAAAAATAGAGAATAAAGATTGAAGATAGAATTTGAAAGTAGAAATTTGAAAACTAGAAATTGAGAAAACATAATTTGAATTTGAATTTGAACCTGAAGTGTTGTTCAGAGTCTTACATAAACTAGACTTTATAACTATATTTATCTTGAACTCTTGAAATCTTGATTACTCATGAGTCTTGAATCATCTCTGAATTCTGAATCTCTAATATCTTTAAACTGTACAGTCTTTAGTATTAATTCTTGTATATAAATCCTGCATATGTATTTTGAGTAACTTGTGGAACCTAAGACTTCACTTAAGCCATTGCTTGTCGGTCCTAGTATTCCTGCATATGTATGTGTGTGTGTGTGTATATATATATATATATATATATATATATATATATTGATTAAAGTGTTAGTATATATTTTATAATCAATTAATATTGAAATAAGGTTGTTGTCTTCAAAACTCCATTCTCCAACAATCTCCCCCCTTTGATGATGACAACCTTAGTTTATAAAATATCATACCTGTACATACTTGTTGTTGATGATCCTTCTATTACTCCCCATGTCTATATGAATCCTATAAACTAAGTCTATATTTTATAATTTCTCCCCTATGGCATTATCAAAAAAAAAATCTAAAACTACTCCCCCTAAATCCTATAACTATCTAAATAATTTCTATACTAAAATAAAGTATCCCCCTTAATTCTAAATCTCTTTATATATGTATATATATATATATACACACACACTATAATTATAAAATACTCCCCCTAAATTTATAACTATTCAATAATGAATACTAAGTATATTAACAAACCAATCCAAGTATCATAATTACATATGTTTATATACAATCAATCCAAAACATAAAGTAATAATTTACATATATTTAATATATTCAAACAATCTAAACAAATTAATCAAATCAATCATACCAAAAAATTAAACGTTTTTTGAGACTTCTACCCAACCGTCTTCTCCAAGGATTGGATCCTTCTTGATGACCTCCCAATCTTTATATGCTTTTGTTGGTGGTGCCTTAGTGAGATTATTATCTTCATCTCTGAAAAGAGAGGAGATAAGACACTGAATTGCATCAAAATGCTTCTCTTGCTATTCAAACATCTTTATTTAGCTTAATTCAAGATGAAGCTAGTTTTATAGTATTATAGAGAGGATGTTCTTGAAGGAATTCAACGTTTCTTCAAGATTTTCGCTTAGATTATGAATTGGATTTGTCATAGTTTTGATAAGAAATGAATAGAGAAGAAGGAGAAATGATATAATGAAGTTTTCTGGAAGAAATAGGTTTAAATAGGTCTGGAATTCATTGGATTTTGAATGGACATGAGTTAGTTATTTAATTTTAAATTTTGAAAAGTTTTGAAAATCTGGCAGTTATATGTGGACATATGCAATTATGTATGTCGACATACCTATTAAATTTATTTGAAAATTTTCAAATTATGAATCTTTCGATCTTCTGTCATATTATATTTAATTCTAAAGTTTTTGCAGTAATTTAAAGATAATTTTAACATAAATAAAACTCCATTCATTACTTCATAAAAAGAAAATACATCCAACCAATTAAGACACACTAAATACGAGATTCAAAAGCAAACATAAGCGAATATTAAAGATAAATAAAACTAAATGGACTAGTTTTCAGTGGATGAGGAGGAGGAAGACGAGATTCCAAGCTTTCTTCCTATCTTGCTCATGAACTTGGTCATTTTGGAAAAATTATTTTTGAGCTTCTTTTGATTATTGACAATCTTTACTTGGTTTTGCACAATCATCTCTCTGGAAATGGTTCTAGTGTTGGTTGGACGCTCAACAGTTTCTAAAGAAGTTTCTTCTTCTTCAACTTCCATCAGTGCTTGTTCTTGTTGCATTTGAGCTTGTTTGGCTTCGAATGTTTCATATGGTTGGAAAGTGAGAGGAATTTGCATGAGATGCATGTTTGATGAGTCAAACACTTTTCTTGGTACAAATTCTTCTTCGTGAAGATCAAATCCAAAGTATTTGAAAATGCGACTGAGATAAACTCCACAGTAAAGAGTGTTCTCTCTTGATGAAGTTTCTATGGGCTTGAATTCTCTTAAGATCATGTCGGTTTGATGTCATAGCCACCAATAATAGCAAATAGAGCCTTTTGGACCTTGAGAGTTGGGTTGTTGAAATTTCCAGAACGGAGAGTAATGGTATGTTGAAGGAGAAGGTTGGCAATTCTTGGTTTTGGACGGAAAAAGCAATTTTTTAAATCCATTTGAGTATCGCTTTCAAATATGTTGTAATAAGTTTCTAAATCGGTTTCATCAACTTTGAAATCCCAAAAATCAGAGCCCGTGCTTCTACAATTTAAGATAGTGCCCAAGATTTCGACATCAAGAGCAATTTGCATGCCTTTGATGCTACTCCAAATTTGGTCTTCGTTGACTTTGTAAAATCCGCGATTAAGATTTGCATAGAACATCTTGACAAGCTTAGGATAACACACTTCGTCATTATCCCGAGAGTCAATTAGACTTAAGACTTCGTTGTGGTTGAAAAGAGAGATAAGATCATAGGAAGGAAAGTCTCCAAAGACGGCGAAAGCACCCGTATGAACTTTAGCATTTGCTAAATAGTTAACATAGGTTTTGATAGCTTCTTTGTCATTATGAAGATATCCGTTGATGGTTTTGGTTAACTTCAATTTCTGAGATAATCTTGAGGAAGCCATTGAAGTGATTGTTTTAAAGAGTATAGATATAAAGCATATGATTTGAGTTGAGTTGAGAATGAAAAGATAGAAAGAATAGATGTATATATAGAAATTGAATGGATATGAATTGAATAGACACAACTTTTCAGAAATCAATGACATCTTTTAAGACCTTGGGAGTTGACGAAAAGTTGGAGGGAAGTTTGAAAGTTTAAACCTTTGAAATTCAATTTTTGAATTTCAAATTACTAGCTAATATGTCGAAATATAGACATATGTATGTCGACATATATGCTTATTTTCAAAGGACATTTGGTTTTGGTGATTTTGATTTGAATTATTGATTCATATTTCAGGTTTACCGATTTCCTGAAATAATTCTAATCCTAGCAAACACCTAAAATTTTATTATTTTATTAATTAATATTTTATTATTATTTTAACTTCAAAATTCAAATTCAAATTTGAATTTCAAATTTCAAGATTTGAATTTTTAAATTTAAAAAACAAAACAAAGCAATCAATCAAAGCATCCATTCAACCAAGAAAAATTTAAAAATTAGTTTAGGCATACCCGGTTTTTAGATCCTTTTCTTCGAAATTTTCTGAATTACCATGAAGCACATATTTGAATTTCCAATTTCTGGCTCTTAATCACTCGATGATAAATCTGAATCATCTAATGTTGTTGCGTATGCTTTCTTTCTTTTCTTTGATGAATTGTTGGTGTCCGTTTGTTGAGTCGATTTATCTGGATATGGACACATTCTTCTTATATGTCCTGGTTTATTGCAGTTGTAACATCGATCATCATTTCTTCTTGAACATCGTTGGTTATTATTTTGAAAATAACTTTTCCTTCTATATTTAAGAAATTTTCTAAAATGTCTTGTCATAAGGGTTGTTTCTTCATCATTTTCACTACTTGAGCCAGAATCATTTGTTGTTGCTTTAAATGCGATGGATTTCTTCTTAATTGACATGTTTCCTTTCTTTTACGTAACTGGACTTCTAAAGACATCAGATTTCCGATTAACTCCTCAATCTTCATTTCACTAACATAATTGGCTTCTTCAATCGCTAATGTTTTCTGATCCCATTCTGAAGTCAATGAATTCAATTTTTTCTGACTTGATCTTCTTCAGAATAAGTTTTACCAAGTGATGTTGACGAATGCACTATCTCTTGAAATCTGCAATAAATATTGGAGATAGACTCATTCTCGTTCATTTTGAATAACTCAAACTGATTAACTAACATTGATATCTTTGTTTGTTTAACTTTACCAGTTCCTTCATGAGTAACGTGTAAAGTTCTTCAAATTTCATAAGCAGTTTTACATACCGACACTCTATTAAACTCATTCCTATCTAATGAACAAAACATAATATTCACGGCTTTAAAATTGCTTTGTGAATCAGCCTTTTGTTCACTTGTCCATTGTGCAAAAGCAATTGTGGGTTCAACAAACTCATTCTTTGTATTATCCCATGTGTCTTATCCTACAGATTGTAAATATATTTTCATTCTACATGGCCAATATGAATAATTACTACCATTAAACAGTGGTGGTCTAACAGTGGACTGACCCTCTACAAAAGAACTATTATTATTACCAATGTTGGTTGCCATTATAACTATTTTCAAAAACAGATAATGAACTTTTTGAAAGACCTTGCACCGATACCAGTTGTTAAGGATTGTATAATGGATCGTTAAGGCAAAACTAACACTAGAAGGGGGTGAATAGTGTTTTTGAGAATTTTAACAAAATCTAAAACTTATATGATCTACTATATGAATCACGCACCATAGAGATAATTACAGACACAGAATCAAACACAAAAATAAACAGAAATAAAAAGCAGAAAAGGAAAGAACACACTGGATTTTATACTAGTTCGGATTACTCCTACGTCAAGTCTCACGCAACACTGGATTGCACAGAGTTTTATTACTACATCAATATGCAAGTACAATCCCTTGATTTCACGGCTACAAAGTTAATACTGATTCCAATCACCCTTGATTTCCCGGGTACAAGGTTAACACCGCTTCATTTCCTTGATTTCAAGGCTACAAGGACACACCTTTTCCCAAACACTTTGCAAACAATTACAATAGCCCTATAACTGTTCAATAGCACTTTGATTCAGAGAGTAATGACTAGAGAGTGAGAAGAGAAGAAGATTTATATAAATAGAATTGAATTCGGTAGAGTATAAGTGTAGAAATCATAAAAATAAGAAATAATAATGGTGTAGAGAAAGTGGATGAAGATGATGAAGAAGAATGATGAAAAAATTCGAAACCAACCTCTATTTATAAAATTTGAAAGGTTGCAACGCTTCTGAAACGTTACAAATAATGAAAAGACACTTCCTTTGAAATAGAAAATATGAGAGTTATATGTCGACATGCCTAATTATGTATGTCGACATGCCCAATTATGTATATCGACATATCATAGTACAAAATTGAATTTTGTGCATTTTTCAAGTGTTTTGATATATATATATATATATATATATATATAATTTTGGAAATTCTTGAATTAAAACATAATGTTATAAATAAATATTATAAAGTATAAAATCATAAATTCAAACTATATAAATATATTTATAAAATTATAAAGTTTAAAACTATATAAATATAAGTATTTAAAAGTATAAAGATATAAAACTTATAAACTATAAAACTTGAGTTTGAAATCAAAAGTAAAAACAGAGAATAAAGATTGAAGATAGAATTTGAAAGTAGAAATTTGAAAATCAGAAATTGAAAAAACAGAATTTGAATTTGAATTTGAACTTGGAGTGCTATTCAGAGTCTTACATAAACTAGACTCTATTACTATATTTATCTTGATTTCTTGAAATCATGATTACTCATGAGTCTTGAATCATCTCTGAATTCTGAATCTCTAATATCTTTAAAATGTGCATCTTCTGTATTAATTCCTGTATATAAATCCAGCATATGTGTGTATATATGTATATATATATATATATATATATATTCTAGATAAAAATGTTAGTATATATTTTATAATCAATTAATATTGAAATAAGGTTGTTGTCATCAAAAATCCATTCTCCAACAAATCCTCATAAGAAAATGAAGTTGGATCTGGGTAGTGAGTAATCTATATGCGATGAATATCACGTTATCTATCAACAGCTGTAAATGTAGGAATACCTACTATCTAACCATAATCTCCTGCTTGCGGTAGAGGTTTATATAACTGTGTGCTCTGAGTCAAGTCTGGAAGCATCGGGGGAAAAATGCCATGTCTAATAGCTAAGAGTCCAACCAAATTAACAGTTGTAACATGAACCACAAGAGTCGTATGTGTTGGAATGTAGAATCTATGCCAAAATGCTACATAGTCCAAAGCGGGAGTGATGATATAATTAGCTAGTCACCACTCATGATCTCAAGCTGCTGCCAAATCGAAAGTATTATACACCACTAAGAGAGGTGTATTTGGATGTGGACCATCAGGCACGATATCACCTTCTAATATCTGCCTCTAACAACGTTCCCTAAGGAACCAATAACAACAACCAGCAGGAGGAGATGACACTAAAGGAAAATGTCTCGTCGAAAGCAATGCAGCATGAACCACACCCTCATATATCAAATAAGGCGAACTTTCATAAGAATGTCAAATGATACTCGCTTGTGTGGTGCGTAACTCTATTTGATTATGAGCCACTGTAAAAATGTGACGGGGTTGACCTCCTTGCACAGGTCTCCAATTCTCATAAGCGCACTCCCACACTCGAGGAGAGAATATGGACAAAGCTAGATCTAATGTCGGATAAGTCATATTACAGAAGTAATCGTAGCACCAGTACTGTAAAACCTGCCAAAACCGTGTAATAGACGTAGATCTCTCCCTAACAACACACCGATGGTCTAAGAAGCGATATAGACATGCTAGGACTGGAGTCCCCAATTATAACAACTGGACTATCAAATATCAAATCTGAAACCGCTGTTACATGTCCAGCTGGCAACGTGTTTGATGGGTTTGAAAAAAAAATAAGTTTCTCGTCAAATATAAAATAAATAGTTGTGCTATCTTCGAAAGGTGGTTTTCTTCGTCGTGTACAGTGATTAAATTTATGATTGTCTGTCTAATGTAACTAACCCGCAACTGCAATCCAGAAGTCAAAGTTTTGGAAGTCAAAATGAGGCAGTAGAGACGATAAGATGCTAAAGCACTGATAATGCTCATCGTAAAATAATGAATACCCAATCCTACCAAAAGTCCGATAAGAAAAGTGAGGTCTACAGGAGTGATTCCCAACTCTCCAAACCGCAAATGAAATGTATAGGTGGTCTTCCACCAACAGAAGGCTAACGCTCCTATCAACTGAACATCCGAATTTAAAAGGTTCATTATACCTAAAAGATTAATTGACGGTTAAATGAAGTTATTTAAAAATATAAAATAATTTGATGATAGTTAAATGAACACATACTAATTAAATCACCAAGTCTCATTTCACCAAAAAAATGTGTATATCATGCAAGTTGTATCGTAATTGCAAACCGTGACATATAAACGAATATTGGTCATGGCCCACGCGCTCGATCTCCCCACGCCTAGTTTATAAATGAGATAATAATTAAATTTCTAATCCACATAAAGTTACTATTATTGGTAAACAAAAAGTAGAAAACTTGCAAAATTTTCAACGTGCGTGCTTGTATGCTCTTCATCGTTAAGAAGAACATGAAACTTGCTTTGTACTTTGTCGGATCCTAAATTATGATCAATATTCAGATTCAGCTTTGCTTCCCGTGTTGCTCATTATCACCTCGTTGCATCTCGTCTTGCTGAAGGAGCGACGTTTTTCTCTTGTGTCGGTACATTTCCCATACTATGACTTTCGCTGTCTCGAATTGCTCTCAAAGCTCTTCTAATATTATTTTGTTTTTTTGCTGAAATTGATGGAGGAGGGAAGAAGGAAAGAGAGGAGATGAGATGAGATAGTGTTCTTGCCCATTGCCGGCTATATGCAGGAAAAATAGCCGGTTTTTATAAAGCCGATTATTTTAACAATGTGGATCGTAATCCACACCGTTTTTTTAGCCGATTTTATAAAAACCGGCTAATAAAACACAGCTGTTTTCTTTCGTTGTTTTCTTTCGTTGGAAATAAATGGTGGTCAACCTATCCGGATGTAACCTCTAACCCAAGCTCCTATTGAGAAGGGGGTTGGGAATGGTCTAAGTACATCAGTTGTAATTATAAAGAGCTCAAACACTAGTTCTCAAATTTACAATCCTTTTACAGATCCATGCATGCGGTGGCTCCCCTGAATGCCACGAAAACTTGCGGAAGGGAATCAAAATTCATATATCATTGTCATACGAAGTCCAACAGTACCAGATAAGTAATAACTGTACAAACTTGTCTATTTTATGGCTTCAACGGTAAATAAAAGACTAAATAAAAACAAAAGTACAAGCAGTTTCAGAAGGTACATTTAATATTAACTACCAATAGCTTTGACAATTCGAGAAAAAAGGCTTAGGTGGAATCTGCAGGCATTCCAAACTTCTAGTTAAAAACTGAAGTACTTTCGTCATGGTAGGGCGATCTTTGGATTCAAGTGAATGCATCATAATCCAACAATAACTAGTTTTCTAGCGATATCTTCTTCTTTTCTCTTTTCTATATCCAACCCAATATCTCCACCATCCACTATCTTGATCAAAGATTAACTGGCATTTGAATAAAAGTGTTATGGTTCCAGCAAAGTGGACTGATTTTCAAGTCCAAAATGCATGTCCTGACCATTGAAAATTATAGAGTTGTCTATTACTCGCTGTCCACAAGTTGACTGACTTTTCCAGTCCAAATTGGCCGTCTTGACTCCTGATCACCACAACTAAAAAGCATAGACTACCAAATTGCAGGAACCATCTATATCAAAAATTAACTGACATTTGAATAAAAGTGTTATGGTTCCAGCAAATCAAAAATGAAAGAAGAAAGAACAAATACCATTAATTGTCCAGCAGCAATGACCCAATAAGTTATATGTTGAAGTTGAATAATAAAAATGCATGTATTTTCTTCTACCATTGCCATCTTATGATTTGACATTTGCATGAGCCTACAGACTACAAATGAGCCTACAGACTACAAATGTTATGATTTACACAAGAAACATGCATGTCGTGTAGGCTAATATGCCATAATTGCCATTCCAATTTTGCGTTTAGCTGATTATTACAACTAACAGAGTACTGCAAACAGTTGTTCGCTTGAATGCCACGAGAACTTGAGGAAAGGCAGCAAAATCTATTGTTACAAAGTCCTACAGTAGTAACACCAGATAAGACAAAACTATACAAACATGCTTATTTCTCGTCTTCAATGGTAAAAAAAGAGTAAATAAAAACAAAAGCACGAGCAGTTTAGGTTTAACTACCTATATAGCTTGACAAGTTGAGAAAAAAGGCTTGGGTGGAATCTGCAGACTTTCCAAACTTCCAGTTAAAAACTGAAGTACTTTTGTCATGGTAGGACGATCATTTGGATTCAACTGAATGCACCATAATCCTACAATAACTAGTTTTCTCACAATATCTTCTTCTTTTTCTTTTTTTATATCCAAACCAATATCTCCACTATCGACTATCTTGTAATATATCCATTCTGGGAAATAAATCTCGTCCTGATTCTCGGTCATTGGTTCAATGGTTCTCTTGCCACTTACAATTTCGAAAAGCAACATTCCAAAACTATAGATATCCGACTTATAAGACACTTCACCAAAGTTTCTTGAAAAAATCTCAGGTGCAATGTAGCCCATTGTGCCCCTTGCAGCAGTCATTGTAACAATACTCTGATCTCTTGCACAAAGCTTTGCGAGCCCAAAGTCTGAAACTTTTGGGTTGTAGTTATGGTCTAATAAAATGTTGTGAGGTTTGATATCAAAATGCATGATGCGTTGATCGCACCCTTGATGTAAATATTCAACACCTCTAGCAACTCCAATTGCAATATCCAACATCTGTTCCATGCTCAATAGCCCTTTGAATCTGCTACCCTCTTTCAAGAATATGTATTTTTCTAGTGATTGATTTGGCATGAATTCATATATAAGAGCACGATTTCTTCTTTCGGAGCAAAATCCTAAAAGTCGTACCACATTATAATGATGAATTCTCCCCATGGTAGAAACTTCGTTGATAAACTCTTCTCCTTCTCCTTTTGAATTTTCTAGCATTTTAACAGCTACAGGGATACCATTGGGAAGTTCCCCTTTGTACACACTTCCAAAACCACCTTGGCCTAATTTATATCTAAATCTCTTTGTTATTTTCTTAAGTTGTACGAAAGTGTATCGAGTTGGCTTTCTAGTCTTGTATGTAGTTAAAAACTTCTCAACCTTTAACCATGTTTCTTTTTCCTTTGCTGACCGTCTTGAGATATAAAGCAAAATGAATGACACAGCTAGAAGAATGAAAAATCCACTTATAGATGCTCCTGCATCAATCAGTTGCAATAAACATATATCCCAAAAAAAGAAAAAAAAGAAAAGAAAAAAAAGAAAAAAATCATGTATAGTTGACTAATGTGACGCACCTGTGATGAGCGAAACATTTGAACCTGTAAAGGAAAAGAGAAGTGGAATTATCAAACACTGAGAATTACGGTTTTCAAAATTTATCAAACAATCATAAGAATTTAGTTGGCACTAGTTAATGATACGTAAATTATCATCCATTATACACAGATTCTTTTTCTTTTTGTCTGATACGTCGTACATAATATGCACACTAATCACTGTTTAAAAATGATACTAGTATTGAGCTAGGTGTATGGATTTCCCTAAAATATAACAACACATTTGCACTTTACTGTTGTCTACTGGATTAATGTAGTCGATGACTAAAAATGATGTGGAATGTTTATTTGATGACTTCAATTGCAAATTGTTGTAACATTGTCCTTCCTATTCATTAACTAAACCAGCAAGATTGAATTACTCACCATGGTAACAGTCTGCTGTTAAACACAACTCATCGGCATTTATGGTACACACCACAGCAATGGCATGTGAATATGATGTGTGCGTACACGCATGTACATGCAAAAGTTGTCATGAATCATGATTATTGCAAATGATGTCTGACGAGGAAAGACATAAAAGGCCTAGAAGCGGAAAAGTGGCCGAGCAAGTGCAGGTTACAAATAAATCTGACGAACAAAGCAAATCACATACATGCACACATACAGATATGTAAGTGTACACTTATGTATGTATGCAGTGGCGTACGCAGAAATTCAGATCAGTGGGGGCGGAACCATGCAAAAATTGTTCAACCATATGTGAATTTTTTTGCAAAAACAACTAAACTTTGATAATAATTATCTAGACATTGTGCACAGCAAGCTGAGCCATGCAGCAATGCAAAGACATGAGTGATATTCTAAGGTAGATTCACCAAAGTGGCTCACAAGCTGAACCAAATTGCATTACTAAAAGGCAGAGCCTTCACCTGGCACTGGGAGGAGGAAGTCTAACTGTAACGCCACCAGAGACCATCACTGAACCACCGTAGAAAAGAAGCTATAGCCATGGAGGTGGTTGTACGGACGAGACAACACAAAGACTAGCCAACAAACCTATACGCCAAATCACAACAACCCCAAAATTCAAACAACAATTCTAAAAAGAAACAACACCAAAAAACCGGAAAATAGCAACTAGAATCACAAGTCGACACGTCACTGTTTCTCTAGACAACTAACATATTCATACAACCTGACAGCATCGCACCAAAACACAAATACTAGATGCAAACTTAGAAACCACAAGAACAACAAGCGTGTCGAGTAAGGCTCATACCAAGGCCAGATCCGAGATGAGGGAAATAGCTCACTTACAGAAATAAGGAAATGACAGTGTTATTGCAGAGTCAAGAATAATAAACCAGATGCACAAAAAATGTATTGTGACGGGGAAAGAAGTGGACATAGCGTGATGAGGGAAAGTTGTCACTTTTGAGGAGCGGAACCAGTAGGAGAGTGGATCTGAAAATAAACGACGGGATCGAGTGAATCGCAAGCTAAACGAATCACATTACTGGGAAAAGCTAGGAAGGGAAAGGAGAGAAAGCAATTTGGAGGAGCAAGATAAAGCCGATTAAGAAGAAGAAGAAAGGAATGTTGACGGCGGAATTGCCCTAGTACCCATGACCACGAATCGCAAGCTGACTTTTATTCGATATATTAAAAAAAAAAAGTAGATATCAACTAAACTAAGAAGATTATAAAAAAATCCAGTGGGGGAGGCGGCACCCACTGGTCCTATGGTGGATACGCCACTGTATGTATGTATATATGTAGATATACATATGTATGTATACACACACACAATGCGGACATATCGAATGAGAAGAACATAAAACATTCAAAATGAGGGGGCAAATGTTGCCAAATAATAATTACTCAACTGTATCATTTAAAAAATTCAATCAGTATACTATACTATGTCTGTATCTATGTAATATGAATGACTCTCTAGATACATCATCTCTCATCAGCTTAAAATTCCCTGGACAGTGGACATGTCTATCTATATGTTGAGAGTTGAGCTATTTTTTAAGACCCTTTCAATACCACATTTTAGGCTATCAGCCAAAATACTAATTTCCATAACTTGCATTGGCTTATGGTCTTGGAAGAGAAAGAATATTTGACTTATTTAATATTTTTTATGATTAGAACATCGAACATACATAAAAGCATCCCAGCCTGAAGCTTAATGACACAGAAAATGACAAAGAACAACTTGATTGTACAAAACGTCAGGATTCCATAATGAAGAACGAGATTGTAACAACGTATGACTCATTATATAAGAAGCTCTAAATTCTAATAAGTGTTTGTGGTCAAGCAACAAAGATGCTCAAGCACATAATCCAGTTATCCAACATGCGACCGTTTAAAGGAACCACATAACTCTGTTACAAGGTCCTAAATCAAGGGTCTAGCTATTTGCACCCCATAGTTTGCTCTTCACCCCCCAATTATAATTTTAGAATCTTATTTCCAAATTTACCCTTTAATAGCCGATTATATAACTTGTCTAATATTGTACGATAATTAAAAAAAAAAATATAAGTCATACACATACATAGTTATTCGAGGCTAAATTGCAAACAATAATTTAAAATTTAAAATCATTACTGTACATGATCTTTTAAAAAAAAATTAAGGATAAAAAATAAAAATAATGATTAGAAAAAATTAAAACAATAATTAAAATTTTAAAAATTGCAAGCTGAAAACCAGATAAAGGAAAAAAAATAGTAAGGATGAAAATGCAGTAAGGGCATTTTTGGATTAAACGGGATGAGAAGAGGAAATGATGGGGTGTGCATTTTATTTTCTAGTTAGTGGGGGTGAAGAGCAAACAAAGGGGTGTTAATAGACGCACCCCTAAATCAATTACTATTGAGAGAGATTCTGATCAAAATTAAACTGCTGACTGTTGCTACAAACTGAACGGATTGATACTTAAGGTTGAAGGTAGCTCACCGTGATCAAAGCAAAAGGTTTGATTTCTTCCCCAATAAAACCCACAGTACTCCCCTTTCTGTTCACATTGATTGCAATCAAGAGTCCATTCTCCAACTCCATACCAAGATAAATTGACTTTGACTTCCTTTTGCGCAATGAATTCATGAACATCATCAACAAAATCATGATAAATACCATAAAATTGAGGAATATTTCCTTTCCAAAATATCTCACAATCATGCCCCAGTACATCCATATATTCGTGACCAGATGCAACGTACACAAAATATTTTTCTTTAACATAGCACGACGGTATTGGACCAACTATTCGGTGACCCCAAATCGAGTTTGAAACGGGGCCTATTTTTTTGGAGCAGCGAATAAAATTTGCTGTAGAAATATATGCTGTGTAGCTTCTGTCAACTGACAAATCATCTACGAAGCTGTTAACTGCGGAGCTGAGATTCTGGAGCGGGCAAGGGGAAGATTTGAAAGCAGATAAAGATATGGATCCAATATCAAGCGTGAGGATTCGGTCAGCGTAGCTGATGTCTGTGATTTTGAATTGAGGAAAGGCAGGAATATGAAGGGTTTCATTGTCCGGGGAGCATGTGAGATCAAGACCGTTCAAGCTGCACCGTTGATTATCGGATTGAAGTCGGAGCGGAAAGCGGATCAGAAAGGATCCGCATCGGGAAGGCGGGCATGTCTTTGAGAAGTCAGACTCAGGCCCATTGGCGACAGAGGTAGCCACTAAAGTTGCAACGACCAAGACTATAAGCATTGCTTCTTTGATTTTTTATGGTCATTGGAAATAACGATCCATTTTACAAGGGATACATCATCTTGACAATCCTGTTACACCAAAAAGAATTTAAGCCAATTCTATTGACACCCCGATTATTCCCTTTTGCATCCATTACAAACTTTAAAAAATAAAATGACAAATTTACATTTGTATATTATTCAAGTTAGCTTATTCACTTTTTCATTCTATTATATATTTTATTATTAAAAATTACAACAATATTGGTATATTTTGAAAAAACAAATGATTCCAAGGAAAATATTTAAAAAAAAAAAAAACAGATTGGTGTTCATTTCAAATTTTCTCTTTTCATCTTTCATGCCTATTTCCTTTAACGTTATTTGATTTTAAATTTTTTAGTATATATGTCGTTCAATTATTTTTAAATTGAACTGAAATATAAGATTTTTTGTAAACTGCAAAAAACACAAATAAATAAATGTAGATTATAGCTTTATCGTTTTTTATATCTCATCCATTATTTGATTCCATTGTTAATGTTAAGGTATTTGTTTTTGAAAAAATAAAATAAAGGGTAAATTCGGTATCTTTTAGGGTGGTAAAAGTAAAAAGTGAGGTGTGATGTTTTTTGTTTTGACGATGGGGTGAGAAAGGTAAAAAGTAGGGTGCGAATAGATTTAGCCAAGAATTTATGGTCCCATACGACTCGTATTAGAGCACCCTTTAAGCGGGTGTAGGTGAGCCCTAATTCGAGCTCATCACTGTCTGTCAAAGTCGATTTGTTGTCTCTATCAGTCAGCCATATATCCAACTTTGTAAAATTGGGTGTAATTAAAGAATATAGAAATAGAGAAAGATTTAATTATATTTGTTTTATCATTTTCTCTTGTTGTTTGATATTGGGCTGATTGTATTTGGAAGCCCAGTGTATTCTATTTCGGCCCAACATGTTTGTGTAGCCTTATTTCTTTTAAATACTTTTCCCTCTTTGTTTTTGAACCCTAATTCAATAATATTCAAATCAATGGCATACGACTTCTTTTCCTTTATATTTTCAGTCTCTTATTAATTACATGGTATCAGAGCGTTCAATCTAAGGCTGTGGTAACTCGAGATTCTCTAGCGCAGTCATCATCTCATTCTCTATTTCAACTTGTGTAAGCCATGGCTGAAGCTAAGAGAGTTGACGTAATGTGAATGATGCCAAAAATCACAGATCGAAAATTAAATAGTTCAAACTATCATGACTGGAGTAAGAAAATTCGCTTGTATATCAGAAATATGGATAAGAATGACCACTTGATTAATGAGCCACCTGAATCAGATTCAAAAGATAAAGAGGATCAAAATTGGCTTCGTGATGATGCTCGCCTGTTTCTGCAGATTCAAAATTCCATAGAAAATGAAGTGAATGATTGATTAATCACTGTGAAACTGTGAAGGAGTTTATGGAATATTTGGAGTTCTTGTACTCTGGTAAAGGGAATTTGACACGAATGTATGATGTTTGTCAAGCGTTTTACAGGGCAGAAAAGCAGGATATGAGTTTAATAAACTATTTCGTGACATTTAAACAAACATATAAGGAATTCAATCTTCTATTGCCAATGAGAAGCGATATCAAGGTGCAGCAAAATCCAAGAGAGCAAATGGCCATCATGAGTTTTTTAGCTGGATTACCATCTGAATTTGAAGGGGTGAAGTCACAAATTCTTGCGAATACTGATCTCACTAGTTTACATGAAGTGTATAGCTGGTTACTTAGAACTGAAAATGTTTCGATTACTAGTAATACAAGTGGTGCTTCTGGTAATAGTGCATTCATGGGTAGTAGTGGTAATGTAGTTTCAAATAACCAGTCTAATGTGAGTAAAGGCAATGCACAACAATATGCACAATCATGGAGGCCGCAAAGACTACCTAATACACAATCATGGCGTCCACCAAGACTACCTAGAAGATCACAGAGACCTCCATGGAGACCATCGGTGAATCAAAGCAAAATGTGCAATTATTGCAAGAGAATTGGTCATGTAATGTCTGAATGTAGAAGCCTACAATGGAACCAGAGAATCAAAAATCCATCTAACATTAAAATTGTGCTTATGACTGCTGATGAGTTTGACAAATACTCGAAATTCCAGAACTCAATGCATCATAAATCATCAGATTCTACCACCACATTAGCAATCACCTCCGTGGAAAACACAAGCACTGGATCATGTACCTCAAAATGGATCATTGACTCTGGAGCTTCAGATCACATGACAGGTAATCAAAATCTTTTTACAAGATTGAAAGCAAGTAATGTATCTCGTAGAGTTACTCTAGTTGATGGCTCACAAGCATTAGTGAAAGGAATAAGTGATGTCATCTCAAATTCTTCTATACCTATGACGTCAGTACTGTATTTACCATTATTGTCATTCAATCTATTGTCTGTGAGCCAAATTATACAAAAATTGAACTGTAGTGTTACTTTTTTCCTCATTATTGTGAATTCCAGGTTCTTGTGACGAAGTAGACTATTGGTAGAGGAAGTGAATCTTGTGGATACACTCTTTGTAACACCCCGTATTTTTAAGATAATAAAATAAGAATAACTTAATTAAATAATGAGAATTAATTAAAACGGACTGCGCTATTGCATCCGTCTCGGAATTCTGGTCAAGATAGACACCTGGTTTGCGTAAAACGGACATCATATGAAGAAGTTATTAAGCCTAGAAGTTTGTATACGCACAAGAGATATATATATGCAAACAAATTGAAATGTAAAATAAAGAATAAAATAAGGATTGCATGTAATAAATAGATGCACTGAAAAAAAATGTAATGCATGCATTGAAAGAAAGAAAGGATTGGTTGCATGCAACGTAAATATGTTGCATGCACTGATTTGCAAACATAATGCATTAACATTAAAAGAAAAAGAATCATGCAATAGTTTAATTTAAGTATTGTAACTAACATGAAAAAGAGAAGTAAAGAGAGAACAATAATTATCATTGTTCTAAGACTTATTAACGAAATACTTTATAGCTTAGTTGGTTAAGGCATTGGATTTGTAATATAGAGGTCAGGGGTTCGAACTCGGCGGTGGCATAATTTTTATCTTTATTTTAAAGAGGGCCAACTGAACATGCAAATATATGTACATATATAAATTCAAAATTTGAAAGGATAAGAACATACATATTAGGAAATAAAGAAAATATATGTATATATATGAGAATACATATATATACACACACAAAAGATAAAATTCAAGATAAGGCTATAGTCAATGAAATATGGCAAGAATCAAATAACGGTGCAACATCGTTTGAATTTTGAAAATAAAATGAAAATTGTGCGTATATATATACGCGTAAAATGGCCGGTAGAGGAATTGTATACATATAAGAATATTTCATGTGAATAAAACAGTAAAATAAATTCCAAAAATTCAAAAATCAAATTTCTGCGCCAAAACAATTCAAACATTCGAAATTCAAATTTCTGCGCCAAAACAGCTTACGGGATCCAATGCTGACTTAGCACTACGTGTACGATAAGATTTAGCTATATTCATTTGAAAACCTGAACTATTTTCTTAACTGGGTTCAATGCTGACTCGGCGTTGCATGTACGATAAGGTCTTGAGCACCTATAAATAAGACCCTAGACCTAACCCTAGACATCATAATTCGGCAGCTGCACTGGAGCTCTGCCATGTCTCCCTCTCTCTTTCTCTCTCTCTCTCTCTTCATAAATCTATTCTGAAATTAAAATGTTAGCCTAGGAGGATTATGAATTCAGATCTGGAAGAGGGAATCAATGTTAATAAAAAGATTATTGAATCATGGAAGCAAGTTAAACCTCTAAAAACCAATCTATTTAAATTATTTCTCTTTCCCTTCTCTTTTCATGAAATAATAAATCCATGGTCGTTAGGTCGTGAATCAAATTAAAGGAAAAAGGAAAACCATGGATGATATAACGGATCAGATCCAAAATTTGGGGAAAGCTTAAAGGTGAGTGGGTTTAAGCTATAGCCTTTAGATAATGTTATGACTATCGTTTAGCATTCCCCTTTTTAATAAATTTTGAAATGGCCAGTTTAATTATAAATTGCTGTTGCAACGAATTGAAATGTTGATATGAATATATCAGGAAATTCCTATCTTGAATTAGCTAAGTTATTGAATATTTACATATTGGAGAAAGTAAACTTGTTAGGATATGATGATTGTAATTACATGCTTTATTTGGGACATATTATTGATTGAACGACATGTTAAAATAATTACCCGATTGAATGTTTACATGTCCTAGTAGAATTAAACATAGGTTGAAAATGACATGCGACAATATATAGGCAAAAATAGGACGACATGTAAATTAGATTACTGTAAACTATATTACATTAAAAAGGATAATATGTCTAAAATTTTCATGTAATGAACATAACATGTATTATGTTTTGAGATTTTAATTTGGAAGCGCAATTTGATATGAACATAAGTGATTGAATGAAAATGAATATGCCTAGGATTACAATTAGAAATTGTAAATACACTTATGGCACGAGGTTAGGTTGCATTGGTGGCGGAAGTCTGCCCGAACCCGACCGGCATATCCAGCAACCACTAATGTTGAACCTAATGTGAGAGGCCTAAGTGCAAAAATTAACAACATGTGCTAAGACACGAGGTTAAGTCAGCTTGTGGTAGAAGACTGCCCGGACCCGCCCGGCAAATCCAGCGTCCACAAGTGTAGGCTTAATGTGAGAGGTCTAGTGCTTATATATATATATATATATATGTATGTATGTATGTATGTATGTATGTATATAACAAGATATGAATAAATGGCAAGAATGGAAATTAAATGTCTAACTCAGAAAATAAGAAAGGAAGGGATGCAATGAACTGAGTTAGTGTGATAAGAGGGAAAAGTGATGTATTTCCCTAAATGACTTATTTCTGAAAACATTGTTGCAAGTAAGCCACAATAAATATATAAAAGTAAAGAAATTACTTGCTACCACGGATTTAGATGGGAAAATGTTATGAAAATAAATCATGGATTCCTTCTATCAAACTGATGAGGTGCATGAAGTGTTTTCCTTAATATAATAAGGAACATATATTACAGAGAATGAAGAATAATCATTTACAACAGTAAATAGTTTAAAAGGGGAATGATAATAACCTATTATAAATAAATAACATTAATGAAAATGTTGTATAATAGGTAGACTTGACCTAGGGACAAGTGAATATTATAACTTAGGTTATAATAAACTAGTAAGGGAATGAGATAACTAGTGAATTAAGTTAAGTGACACTTAATTGTAAATTAAGTAATCAGAAAAGGAGAAAACCTAAAACCAGTTAAGAAAAGGGGGGGATATATTGTACTTAATTATAAATTAAGTATTCTGGGAGTCTGAAACCCGTTGGTAAGAATAACATCTTTAGACTTGTCCTAGGGACAAGGGGAAATTATAACATAGGTTATAATAAATGGGTAGAGAAACTTATTAATGGGCCTTAGTTAATTGAATTAAGTTAATAAGTAAACAACGATAAGTCGTATTGACGACGTAAAGTGGAATTATGATTAAATGAGAGTGGATGAGAAAAACTTATGAAATGAAATAAGTTATATATAATCATAAATGGTAAGTGACATGTTAATTGTAAACATGTGAATTAGATATACTTAATTACATATTAAGTAAAAACATGTTATTGAAATCAAACAAGAATATAAAAGGGATTGTGGATCACAAACCTTGGGCCACAGTCTAGAGAATAACATGTTGTAAGCTTATTAATAAACTTAAATGAATTAAGTTGTGTGACTGAAATTAATAAGCAAGAGAAACTTGGAAATTTGACTATGAATTCAATATGAAGTGGAATAACCAAGTTAACTGGAAACCTGGTGAGGTGAGACAAGCGCGTAAAAGAATGTTTAGACATAGGGTCTAACAACATGCTAAAGTAAGGTGCTTAGACCACTCCGTACGGTTGAGGGTAAATAACCCAACATGATAGATCATCGAGGTGTTATAAGGCACGAGGGGAGCGCATATTCATCTGATTGTTTGACAGCTCCAAAGGACTAAAAGGGGAAGCATGTGGCTTCCGGGGACGTAGGGTACTCTTGGTATTCCTCTGTGAGTGGTAGATGATCCGCATACACTCACAGAGGTTAGGTCTGCATAGGTGAACCAATGAGTATGCCTTAATTGCAATAATAAGGGGCAATCAAAAGACCAAGATGGGTCAGCGTGATTCGGCGAGACCAGTTAGTGCCCTGTGATAGCAACTTGTCGTCTACCTACCATCTTCAGTCAGTACGTAAAGCGGAAAGGTGGAGAACTTCAAAAGACCATATACTTTGCTATCTAGTTATGGGTGAGTTTGGCCAATAGGTTTGAAGGGTATAGGGGGTCGGGGTTAAGTTCTCATTCTTGATACTCTTGGGTGCCTTTCATTAGTTGAGAGAGGGGTCTAGTGGGACCATAGCCACTGTAAAAGCAGACCTTAGCATCTACAATCAGCAGATATCTGAAAGCTCCCGACCGAGTTTCGTGTTTCTTGATTAGCCCTGCCATGGGACTCGGGCGCACATATAGAGAACATGTGCAATAGACATCGAGAACGATTGACGATACGTACGTGGGAAAGTCTAGGTACACTCTTGTCGCACTGGGTGGTGTATCATATGACTAGAGGGCATTATTCGAGGATGGAACCTAATTCGATCGAATGGTTCAAAGATGGAAGTCTGAACGCTTACGTAATATAGAAGTAGTGGTTCTTTGGAGAAGTAGTGTTGACATATATACAGAAATCCATACGACATTCGGGCGTAGGATTAGGGACTGCTATATTCCTGCGATGATACGGTGGAGACCGTGCGAGTGAGGTACCATGGGGTGTATCTCAATATTGAGAGATATCTACATATACTGTATTAGGTTAATTCATTGGTAAGTAGACGGGCACGACGTGTGTGTAAGCCTTGAGTGCTGTTAACCCAAGTAACCGAATAAATAAGAAAATATGATTGAACGGTATATGTAAGATTACCCAAAGTGTATATTTTAAATCCAGTCACTAGAAATTGTGTTTTGACCCCCTCCTCATAACACACTCGCATGTTAGATTGTGGCAGAGACATGATAGCTTTGGATACTGGTTAGGCAGTATTAATAATACGGTAAGGCTATGTTTTGATTATACTATATTTTATCCTTTCCGCTGCGAGATATTTTTCTGAGCTCTGACATGTTTTATGTCTCTATCTTTTCTGCAGGATACCAGAGCAAACCAATCCGAGTTTCGATAGATTGGAATTTTGAAAAAAATTCGGTTTGTCGAAATTGGGGTTGTTACACTCTTGACACACTGTCCAAACCTATAGCTTGTTCAATGATCCCGCTCTCAAAGTTCATTGCCAGCTTGGTCATTCATCCTCTCCTTATTCAAGAAACTTTGTCCACAGTTTAGCAACCTATCTACAATAAATGGTAAAGCATCATTGAAGTAGTTCTCAACCTAAATAAAAGATTTAATAGTCCATTTTCATTAATTTATTCTGTTATTTGGGGATCTTCCTCAATTGTATCCAAACCTGGCTATAGATACTTTGTAACCTTTGTTGATGATTACACTCGTCTAATTTGGTTGCTTTTGATGAAGTCTTAGAATGAATTGTTTTCTATATTCGGTAAATTTAATGCTAGAATTAAGACATAGTTCAACACATCTATAAAAACACTTCGTAGTGGCAATGCCAAAGAATATATGTCCACTGAATTCAGTAATTACTTGACTTAAAATTCTACATGAGACTTCATGTGTAGATACACCCTCTCAAAATGGTGTGGTAGAGAGAAAAAATCGCCATTTGTTAGAAATTGCCAGAGCATTGTTATTTCAAATGAATGTGCCAAAAATGTTCTGGGCTGATGCAATGGCAACTGCTTGCTTCCTTATTAACATAATGTCATCAACTGTGATCAATAATGAAATCCCTTATCAAGTGCTGCAACCAAATAAAGTCATGTTTCCTATCAAACCTAGAGTGTTTGGTTGTACATGCTTTGTGAGAGATGTCAATCAACAATTAAGTAAACTTGATCACAAGTCATTAAAGTGTATCTTTGTGGGTCACTCGAGACTTCAGAAAGGATACAAGTGTTATTTTCCAAGCTTGCAAAAAATTGTAGTTTCAAATGATGTAACATTTATGGAAGGCATTCCATTTTATCAAACAAACACATTCCAGATTCAGGAAGACAATGAAAAATTCCTTGTATATTCTACCATACCCAATGACCTATCTAGTGAGAGTTACACACGAGACACACATGCAGGAGATACAAATGAAGATGATACACATCAATCTGAGGAAGATTCAAGTTTAGATTTACCTATTGCTCTTAAGGAAGGAAATAGGAAGTGCACCTATCCTATTTCTTCATGTGTAACCTATAATAAGCTCCCACATAAATCACATGTTTTCATTTCAGCATTGGATTTTGTCTCTATTACAAAGACTGTAGGGGAAGCAATAAAATCACCAGAATGGCTTGAAGCAATGATGGAAGAAATGAGGGCATTAAAGCAGAATAATACTTGGAATCGGGTAAAATTACCACAAAAAAAGAAGGTAATAGGCTGTAAATTGATTTTCTCCATTAAAATGAATGCTGATGGGACTGTGGCAAGACTCAAAGCTCATTTGGTGGCTAAAGGATATGCTCAAACATATGGTATTGATTATGCAGAGACGTTATCTCCTGTAGCCAAAATGACATCCATTAGATTATTTATCTCCATGGCAGCTAGATATAACTGGAAGCTTCATCAACTAGATATTAAAAATGCATTTCTGCTTGGAGATTTGTCATAAGAAGTGTAAATGGAGCAACCACCAAGGTTTGTTGCTCAATGAGAGACAAACTTGGTATGTAGATTGAAAAAATCACTATATGGACTTAAGCAAAGTCCAAGAGCATGGTTTGGAAAACTTAGCTTGGCTATTGAGAAATTTGGAATCAGAAGATGTAAATCTGATTATCCAGCCTTCTACAGAAATTCAGATAAGGGGTTAATATTATTAGTTGTGCATGTGGATGATATAATAATCACAAGGAGTGATGATGGTGGTATTCTCAACCTTAAACACTTCATACACAACCAATTTCAAACTAAGGACCTTGAAGACCTCAAATATTTTTTAGGAGTTAAAATTATAAGAAGCAAGGAAGGTATATACTTGTCTCAAAGAAAATATACACTGGATTTATTATGTGAAACTTGAAAATTAGCAGCTAAGCTAAGTAGTACTCCTATGATGCCAAATCATGGTTTGGGCAAAAAAGCTGAACTCTTTAAGTCCAGAGAGGTATAGGCGTCTAGTAGGCAAGCTAAACTACCTATGTGTTACCAGACTCGACATAGCTTAGTCAGTAAGTGTTGTGAGTCAATTTATGGCACAACCTATGGTGGATCACTGGAATGCACTTGAACAAATCCTATGCTATCTGAAAGGCACAGCATGTCAGGGCCTTATATATACAAATAGTGGACATATTGACATTGAAAGCTTCAGTGATGTAGACTGGGAAAGATCGAAAGTGGATAGAAGGTCAACGTCTGGATTTGTGGGAGGCAATTTAGTTTCTTGGAAGAGAAAGAAACAGACTGTAGTTTCTCGTTCAAGTGTTGAATCGGAGTATCAATTTATAGCCAATGCAGTGTGTGAAATCATGTGGATAAGGCATTTGATGGAGGAGTTTAACATGAAGATAGAGAAATCAGCAAAGTTATGTGATAATCAAACCGTAATCCATATTGCTTCGAAGCCAATATTCCATGAAGAACTAAACACATAGAAGTAGACTGCCATTTTATCAGAGACAAGATTCAAGAAGGAATAGTTGAAACAGGGTTCATTCGAACAGGAGAACAGATTGCAGATTTGTAAACTAAGGCATTGAATGGTGCACGAGTAGAGAATCTATGCAACAAGTTGGGAATGAGAAACGTCTATTCTCCAACTTGAGGGGGAGTGTAATTAGAGAATATAGAAGTAGAGAAAGATTTAATTATATTTTTTTTATCATTTTCTCTTGTTATTTGATATTGGGTTGATTGTATTTGGAAGCCCAGTGTATTATGTCTCGGCCCAACATGTTTGTGTGGCCTTATTTCTATTTACATACTTTTCTCTCTTTGTTTTTGAACCCTAATTCAATAAGATTCAAATCAATGGAATACGAATTCTTTTCTTTATATTTTCAGTCTCTTATTAATTACATTGGGTAAGTAATCGATTTTAATGGAGCAGGATAAATCACTGCATTTGATTTCAACTGTATCGTTTGTCAAGTTATCCGGTCTTATTAAAACTGGATAACCTAACAAAGTTAAATCTACATGCCCCCTGCATTTTCTTCTATTTTGATCTTAAATTTATAATTTATTTTTTTGTTGAATATGCTCAACTACAATATCATCTATTACTTGGTCATTTTCGGAATTGCTTGCTCTTGTGAAATCCGACATGGAGGCCGACTATAAGCATGAAACTATATTGCGTTGAGACGTGTTCGTAAGCCAAAAAGAGTACTGTAACCTTGAAAATGAAGTACAATCACGATCAATTATTTAAGTATTAGAGGCACTAATATAAGGCTAAATAGTAGTTTTTCCCATAATAATGAACAAATAAGGGACACAACTGTTTCATCTTTTACTGTATACTATGGAGGACAAATATATCCGGCTCCTGTGTGCAATTCAGGCGGAAATAAATTTAGCCTCTATTAATACGTACTAGGGAAACGTACCGGTCCCCAATTCTAAAAATCGTTCCTCCTATGGCAGTGAAATTTTCATAAGGTAATTTGTGATTTCCGCTTAATTCGTTCCCACATTTTTCTAATTCGTTCCCACGCTTTTTCTAATTCATTCCCATTTTTTTCTTATTCGTTCCCACGCCTTTTCTTTTGGGCCAGTTTGTCTCAGGCCTCTAAAAGGTTTTGAAATTAGGCTCACATCCCTCTCTTAAATTTTTATAACTTAGGTCCCCATTTTCCTTAAATTCATCAAAATAAAATCACGAAAATTCATAATTAAATACAACAACTAATCGTCATCAAATTCAGACGTTAAAACCACCCAAAAAACAACTCAAAAACTAAAATAACAAAAAACAGTGAATCACCAATATTATGCATCAAACAATGCACATATTTGTAATAGTTGCATGCATTTCTGCATATATTTTAGTTATGCATCAAACTGCAGTATAAATGCAGAAATGTATAAATGCATCGTTTGATGCATTAATTCAATGTTGTCATGTTTTTCAAGCATGCACAGTGTTTAAACATTGTTGCATACATTTCTGCATTTATAAGTAATAAATGCATACATTTCTGCACATATTCATAAGCCTGCATCCATTTTAACTTTTTTGCATACGTTTCTGCACTTATACGGAATAAATGCATATATTTCTCCAACAATTCATAGCCTATGCAGATTAGGTCGTCTTTATATGCATATATATCTGCAACTATTACCAATATATGTATATATGTATGCATATATTCATCCATATTTTCATTATAAACTTTGGATGAATATATGTATATATTGAGTATTAATGCAGAGATGTATGCAACTTTTTTTTCCAGGTTGCTTCTGGGAATATTGTGATTTTTTTTATGTTGCAACGCCTAAAAATTCCTTAAAAAGACGTAACACCCAAAATAGGGACCCACTTTCAAATAATACTTGGAGGGAGGGGGACGGGGAGGCCGTTTAAAACAAACTTGAAACTAGGGATGTCGCACAAATTTTCACTTCTCTTTTTACATATAATCACAAATTTCTTTTTTTTCCTTCATATTGATGATTCTCGCTCTCCTTCGATCCATAAATTGTTGCAAGCTTCTTCCTCTCATTTAATCGGGAAATTCATTGGCATGGGTATGTAATTTATTTGGGATACTAATTTTTATTCACTATGTTGATTAACAAAGCCTTAACTGTTTTTGCTGTAATTACCGATACAACAAAATGGGCCGAGGTTTTGGTTTGTTAGTTTTTATTCGAATTAAAGGCTATGCATTAGTTTCTAACCACTTTATGTACTTTAAACTGCATTTTTAGATGTTTAAACAAAGTAGCTCAATTATTGAGTAATTATGATCCCGATTCATACAGATAATACATATTTTCTTCTTCTTCCATTTGTTGTTAACGTTTGAATTCACTTGTTAATTTCTGTTTTTCTTCTTCTAATGTTTGTGAATTTATTTTGATCATTGAACATGTGTTGTATGTTTAAATGTCAATTATATTACATCCTTTTATAGCTTGCAAGTTGTTTGCAAATGGATTTTAACATCTGCACATGAGTTGTATGCATAAATGCTAATTACGTTGCAACATACTCGAATTTTCAATTTAGAATTCATGCATTAGTTATTTTTGTGGAATCTACAACATTTATGCTATAAAACGAAATATAAAAATAAATTTCATATTTGAGTTAAATTTTATTTATATTTTCAAAAGGAATATGTTTAGGGTCAATTTAGCAATTTAATTATTATTTTTAACCACTTTAAAGTTGTAGATATTGTATAGGGTCAATCCTTTATACATATACCTTGCTGGGTTTATTTAACTAATTATATACAAGTTATACCTAGCAACTGAATGATAAGCACACAACTATATCGGTCTTTTACCCAATCGACATTTGCCTTGAAATTCTCATATTCGATGCTTTTTCCTGAATTGTACATGCATGATTTGTTGGAAAGGAACTAGGTATGGTTAACGAAGTGTATAGGTTGCAGCCTATGCATTTATAGCTATAGGTTTATAGGTATAATTAATTGAGAAATGCTTGGGAAGTATTCTTAGTTAAATTGTCCAAGAATTTACTTGAATTGTTTAAGAGTACGAACATGTAGAATTCCTTGTTTTTTGATAAGCTTATTTTGTTTGTTTGCATTCTCAGTTTGCTTTTGTGAATACTTAGTTTGAAGGATAATTTAATATTACTTCGTCTTTTGTTGAGGTTTAAGGTACATGATTTCTTAGTATTATAATGTACAAAATAGCTACTTACAAAATATCTACACTATGCAAACATATATATATATATATGTGTATATATACAGGTATGTTTTGATATATATATATATACATACATACATATATAAAGTAAGGACTTAATCTCCTCTAAAAATGGCGGATGATGTCCCGCTAAAATCTACTTCTAACTCATCTCAAAATCAACAATCGACTAATAAAGCGAATACAAACTCAGATCTGGTAGAAGATAATGATGCAGATGAATAATCAATTTTCTCTTCACTATGTTCAACTTGCGGAGTCTTACGTCTTACTTTCGAAGGAAACTTTTAAAGCTTCAGCCGAGTCTTGGAGAAACACAGTTGCAATTCATCTCGTGGATTTCAGGCTTCCTGTGGTGAAGCTGAAGGAGTATATACAAAAGGTGCGGAAACCTAAAGGTAGTTATTGTGTTCATATAGCTACGGGTTTTTATTGTACTATTCAATTTGAGGAGGTGTTTGATTATATGTCTGTACTGAAAACATCAACATACTCGTATTTTGGTAGATTAATGAAGGTGTATAAATGGTTTCCTAGCTATGAATTTGACAAATTTTATGCTAAAAGAGATCAGATCTAGATAAAATTGCATAACATGGAAATGGAAATATGGAGGAATGAAGCCTTTTCGGTTATCTCTAGTTATATTGGGGATCCAATTCGAATTGATGCAAATACAGCGAGTAAGAAAATAACCAAATATGCTAAAATTTTAGTAGGAATTGGTTTTGACTCTAAAGTGGTTGATATAATTCCTATTGCATAATGGATTACTGAAGGAGATAGGTGTCGAGTATGAATATGTGCCTTATAAATGTGACAAGTGTTGTAAATTTGGTCATAAATCGATTGTTTATGAAGTTTCTAAGGATACTACGTGGGTGTTTAAGCAGAAGGAGGTGGGATCATCCAGTGGGGGGGATCAGGAAGCCGAAAATACAGTAGATAATTGAAATAATTTTGAGAGGGTTAATGATGATGGCGATTTGGACTTTCTCAATCAGAATTGCCTCAAAAATTAATTCCTGATGACTTGGGTCTTGTAACTGATCATTTAACTGAAGAGCCTCTAGAAATGGATAATCCGGATGTTTTGTTTGGGGTTTCAGCTAATTCTGATTATTTAGAAAATGTGAAAGGTAAGAAGAAGGTAAATGTGACTGCTTCTCCTAAAAGATATTTAAGGAGCAATTCTTCTGTTAAATGATGATTATGACATTGAATGCCCGAGGGATGAACACACCAACGAGAATGCGCGATGTGTTATCTCTTCTGACAAAATTTAAACCAACATTAGTTGGTTTAGTAGAAAACAAGTTAAGTAGATTTAATTTGGTTAATTTTAGGAAAATAATTCCAAGTGGTTGGGAGTTATTCCACATGATGATTCACAGTTTTTGGGTAGAATCCTTTTGCTTTGGAATTCTGATGTTTGGAGGAATCTGTTATTTCTTCTTTGTTCCAGCATTTTGTAGTGCAAGCTAGCAATATAGGTGGGCTATCTATTGTTTTTACTGTGGTTTGTGCTAGTAACAACTATCAGGGTAGGCAAAATTTGTGGCAACACATAATAAACGAAGCAGAAAATATTAATGAGGAATGGGTACTGATGGGGAATGTCTCATTTGGATAAAAAAGGAGGGCTTGTTGTTCCTTTTCAACATATCAAAGCTATCAATAATTGCATCACACAGTCTAGATTGATAGAGATAAAGGTATTTGGGTTCAATTTCACTTGGACGCATAGAGGAATTGCTAGTAAAATTGATAAAATATTTGTAAATCACGCATGTTTATAGAAGTTCACTGATATGGAAGCTATGTCGTTATCTCAGTTGTCAAGTGATCATAATCCTCTCCTTCTAGATTTAATCTCTACATCTATTTCAAAGTGCTTCCCTTTCAGGTATGCGAATGATTAGTAGTACAAAATGGGTTATAATGAATGTCTTTAGAAAGAGCTTCAAGTTAGTGGCTGGGTCTTTCCTAGTTACACATTTTAGCAAAAACTAAATGCATGCAAGGTGGAATTGAAAATATGGAATAAAATTAGGCCTAAGGATAATGACATATTACTGGAGGCTGAAATTATTTTCAAAGAAAGTGAAGTGGCATCTGATTCTGATCCCGAGAACTTAGATGAGAAAATGATTGAGGCGAAGAAAGCTTTGGCTATTCAATAACAAATTAAATTCTGGAGCTTTAAGTAGAAGGTGAAGGTTTCTTGGTTGCAAGATGGCAATACCAACTCTTAGTTCTTTCACTCCAAAATGTCAACAAGGAAGTATACAAATCATTTGAAAGCTTTGATAAATTCAGAAGGAAATCTGCTCTATAAACCGGAAGAAGTGGCAAAGGAGGCTATTGAGTATTACAGATCTTTGTTTAATGGCTATAAGATTGTCGAATTCCCTTCATTCCAAGCTATATCCAATGTAAACGAGCATGGTCATTAGGTATTATTAAAACCCATTACACTGGAAGAAGTTAAATATGCAGTCAATTCTGTTCATATAGATACTAGTCCAGGGCCAGACGGTTTTAATTCAAAAAAAATTATTCTATATTTGAATGAGATTAAACTTGATCTTTTTTCAGCAATGCAAGACATAATTCAGTCTGCTAAATTGCCTAAGAATTTGAATCATATGTTTATTACTCTAGTTCCAAAAGTAGAAAGGCCTTCAGAAATTTCTCATTATAGACCAATAGCATGTTGCAATTTGTATTACAAAATTTTTAGTAAAATTTTGTGTAGAAGAATAAAATGGTTCCTTCCTCGTATTATTTCTGAGGATCAATGTGCTTTTGTACCGTCAAGATCAATTGGAGAAAACATTCTACTTGCTCACGAGTTGTTAAGAGATTTTAAAAAACAGGGGTTGAGTAAATTTCGTGTTAAAGTCGACCTTCACAAGGTGTATGACAAGATAAGTAGAGAGTTTATATGTTTTGTAATGGTCAAGACGGGATTTCCTGTTCAATTTATTAACATAATTTATGAATGTATTTCAACTCCTACCTTTCTCTATTATGGTCCAAGGAATTCCTAGTGGTTATATTTCATCAAGTAGAGGAATACGACACAGAGATCCTTTATCTCCATATCTTTTTTCAATTGCTATGGAATATTTCACATTTTGTATGAATGAAGCCACTGTGTTGAAGTTGTTTGTGCCGGTTCATAAGTTTGAGCCTGCTGTTACACATTTATTGTATGCAGATGATTTACTGGTGTTTGGAAAGCGTTTCCCTATAAGTTCTAATGCTCTGAAGACTATTTTCGGAAAATTGGAGAGGTTCAGTGGCTTGACTATTAGTACATTGAAGACTATGTTATACTTTAGTGCTTCTGCATATAATACAAGTGAGAGCTTCTATTTTGGATATTCTAATAGGTCACTTGCCAGTTAAATACTTCGGTGTGCCTTTGTCTTCAAATTATATGCATTATAACGACTGTCAGTCATTATTGAGCAAAATTCAAGCGTGGGATGCCAAATTTCTTAGTTTTGCTGGAAGAGCAGAACTGATTCAGTCTGTTATCACACCTACTATATTATATTGGGTATTTGTTTACCAGTTGCCAGAGCGTGTGTTCGATATGCTGAATGTTATGTGTGGATTTTTTCTAGGGAGGAAGTGTTCACAAAGTTAGCTGGAAAAAGCTTTGTACACCGAAAAGAGAGGGAGGAATTGGTCTAAAAAAAATCTATCAGACCTTAAGAAAGCTGCGTATATTAAAATGTTGTGGAAATTTCATTCGTCTTCTTCATTATGGAGTAGATGGATGTATTTGAAATACTGTATTGGGAATTAGTTTTGGCAAATGAAAATAGATAATTATGCTTCGAGTTCATGGAAAGTCATGTTACAGCTGAGAATAGATGGCAAACATCTATTCAATAAAGTGATTTCTTCTAGTTCATCTACTCTTCTATGGTTTGAACTGTGGGTGAATTGTAAGTGTTTGGTGCATTTAATAGGCTTGTCTAGATTTCAAGCAATTGGGAGGCAGAAAGAAGTGGTGTCCTCTACTATTGTTGACGGAAATATAGATGCTAGTTTACATGCAGCTACGAGAGAAGTATTTCATGAGGTTAGTAGTGTTGTGGTTAATAGGAGAGCTCAGGGTGATTTCTATGAGTGGTGTAAGGGTGGCTCATTCACGTTTCATATAGCATGGGAACTTGTGAGGGTAAAGCATGAATCTGATATATTATACAGAGTTATATAGCACATGAAGAATGCAAACAGAATGGCATTTATAGCGTACATGGCTGCAAATAATAGACATTACACTAAGGTTAGAATGAGGAATTTTGGGATGATACAAGAAAATTGCTACAGTTTGTGTAATGAGGAAGAGGAATCAACGGACCATTTGTTTTTTAAATGTGTATATTATAAATTCATTTGGTTAAATATTGCAAAGAAATTGGGTACAACAGACTAGCAGTTAAAGATGAATTTGCTTTGAGGAGTGAAGAATTAAAATTTTGAGCAGATTTAAATGCAAAGATCAATTGCTGGACATAGCTTGTGGTGTGTTTACAACTGCTGTGTATCAAACCCGGTTGGAGAGAAATAGCAGGATCTTTAATAGAAGAGATGTGGGAAAGGAAAGATGATTATGAAGGAAGTTGGTTCACTGGTTAATGGCAGTGGAAGCAAGACTATCAGGTCGATGCAGAGAGTTGACTGGTTGAAGAAATGGGGAGTGGACTTGTATGATACAGGCTTACATTTTGTTGTTCATTTTATTCGTAAAGGTTGTTGTATGGAGTGAGATTGAGAGATGTTTGTTTGGATTGTTATATTGTATAGCTAATATATGGTGTTTATATGCGCTCTTTTCCCTTATATCACACCCATTTAGGATAGGTGTATAAGGTTTTGATGAGGCATATAATAAAGTACCAATTTTAAAAAAATGTATGTTTATATGTATGTGTGTGTGTGTGTGTTTATATATATATATATATATATATATATATACACACACACACACACATATATATATTATAATTACTGAGTTTAGTTTGGAAGGCTCATATGCATTCTCAGGGTTTTTTAAACCCAACAGTCGTGTCTTTTTGCCTTTTGACTTCCTTTGAGACTCTTCTGTCGGATCTGTTCTTCATCCTCTCCTCCAACCGAAAAAGGTATCGCCCCCTTTACTTGAACATTCTCCTTTTCCATTGTCATTGCATTCCCCTCTATCCACCACCGCTAGCCACTTCTAGATGGTATCAGCTCCAGTGTGATTGAAAATCGACTGCGCCTTCCCTCTTATTTCCGTTTTCATACGTTGGACTGTCGTCGTCTTTAACCACCACATCCCAATGTTCGACTGCACGCAAACAATAGGTGGTATTCCAATATGCCCCCTCTTTCCCCTCTTCTTCGTACGAATCCCATTTTCCTTGACCCTACCTTGGATTGCATCATATACCTAACAATATATATATATATATATATATATATATGTGTGTGTGTGTGTGTGTGTGTGTGTATTATAGATCCTGATTTTGTTTTTAGGGTTGTACTTTTGTATTCAAGCAGAACCATCGAAGTTTTTTATTGTTTGAATTACGAAGGTAGTCAAATTTGAGAATTTATGATATTTTTTTCCTATATTGACCTGAATTTTCATCTCAGATTATGCCTGCAGCTAAATTATATGTTGTTTATCACGATGATTTGATCTAACCTAAGGTATATCATGATTTAGTTTTAAGCTTTGTTGACTTTGTTTTGTCACACTTGAATATACTAAATCTCTACGGGTTTTTTTTTCTTAGATTGGCAGGTGACTTTTTTCCAACTAGGAAATTATTAATACGAATATCGTCCACAAGAAGAAATCAAGACTTCTTCCTTACCTCGCCTTATTTTCCTTGAATTCTTGCTAGACAGGTTCTTCTTCTTCTTCTTCTTTAATTGGAATGTTTAATTCTACTTTATTTCCACTCTGCATAAAAGCATTGGCTCATTAGTGGGAAATCTAATCCTGAAATGAGGGTTCGTTTTTGAAAAATAATTTTGCACCTTATATCTCTGACTTAATAGGTGGTGCCTGGCGCAACGGTAAGGTTACCCGACTGGTAATCTAGTATCGAAATTAATGATTCAAATATTTGTAGAGAAGGAAAGTAATTGATTGATTGTCAATCAATTAATTGGCTCGTATATGGAAATATATAAGAGGAAGTTTTTTTTATGGAAGAAAAATAACAGGCCAATCAATCAATTAATGAAGAATCAATTTACTCAGGGAAAGAAATTGAGACCATGATTGCGCCAACCATTTATGCTCCAATCAAATCAAGGAAGATATTATATTTATTTATCTTCATCTAGAAACTTCTCTTCTTTATCTTCAAGAAATCCCTCTATATAAATAGAGATCATGTTATTGTATGAATTCAAGCAATCCACCATTAATCTTCTCTCTATTGTAATCTAATGTACTCATTTCTTCATTGACAAATAAAAGTTGTTGGGTCTCCGTGGACGTAGGATACTCATATCCAAACCACGTTATATTGGTGTGTCCTTTCCTCTTTTTTCTGTTTTTGTTCTCTCTATAATTATGTCACTTGATTTTATTTTTAGCGTTGTTGAAATTGTTGACAGACTAGATCATTGGGTTTATTCGTTTTCCGCTACCAAAATCTCTAATTTTGCACTACAGATTGGTAGCTGAGCAAGTTGTCCTGTTCAACCATGTCAAATTCCGCGAAGAATAACGGTGGTAGAAGCGCTACAAATTATGGAGTTGCTAGATTTGATGGAAAGGGAGATTTTGATATATGGAAAATGAAGATGGAAGCAGTGTTAAAGAAAGAGAGGACATTTAAGTTTGTCTCAGATCCAAAGAAATTGAAGAAATTAGCACCTGAAGAGATAGAAAAATTGGAAGAGGATGCTCTTACTACTATCTAACTTAGTCTTTCTGATGAAGTACTTAGAGAGTTTTGTCATGTGAAAACTGCAAAGGAATTGTGGGATGCTCTTTAGAGAAAGTTCCACGACAAGTCTCTCACCAACCGCATCATCTTACAACAATAACTTTATTCATTCAAAATGAGTCCAGGAACAGATGTATTTGCTCATATAGATGCCCTCAACACACTTGTCATGAGACTTCGAGCAACTGACGTAAAGATTGAGGATGAGGCGCAAGCTGTTATTCTTTTATGTTCTTTACCTGCAGAGTATAACACTTTTTTCAACTCTATGATCTATGGGCGTTCGTCTATTTGCTTGGAGGATGTGAAGACAAATTTGCATAACGAGATGTTGAGAGGAAAGTTAGCAAGTATGAGCATGGAGAATGATTCTGAAAGCCTTGTTGCACAGAGAGGAAGAAGTAAAAGCAGACCCAAATATGATGGAGATAGAGCTAAGTCTAGATCTCAGTCAAGCGGAGCTCCGAAAGGAGTTTGCCATTATTGCAGAAAACCTGGACATTATATTTCAAGTTGCCCCAAGTTGGAGATAAAAACAAAGTTGTTCCCCAGAAGGCTTCAGCATCTATAGCGGAGACATCAGATTCAGATAATGATACTGGCATTTTTACAATTTCCGCCTTTCCTATGAAGAGTACTATGTGGATTATTGACTCGGGAGCATCCTATCACATGACACCTGATAGGAACTCTTTTTCCACTTATTGTCAGCTTGATGGAGGAGAGGTTCTCATGGGAAGTAATGCTTCTATTCGCATGATTGGCATTGGAACAGTAAAAATCAGGATGTTTGATGGTGTTGTTCGTACTTTATGTGATGTCAGGCATGTCCCTGATTTAAGGCGTAGTTTGATCTCCATTGGAGCATTGTGCAATTTTGGCTTAAAGTGTGTGATAGAAAAAGATTCATTAAAAATTACAAATGGCTCATTGATAGTAATGAAAGGGGTAAAAGCTGGAAATCTATATTTGCTGAAGGGTACAACTGTTGTTGCGGAGACTGCTTCAGTTATTGATTCAGTTGATTCTGATTCTACCAGATTGTGGCATTTTCGTATGGGTCACATTGGAGAGCGCAGTTTAGAAGTATTGAGAAAGCGAGGCTTGATTGATGGTGTTCATCATTCAAAACTCGACTTTTGTGAAGGATGTGTACTTGGAAAGCAGACGAAGGTTTCTTTTGGCATTACAGAGCATAAGTCTAAAGATGTTTTAGAGTATGTTCATACTGATGTTTGGGGGCCAGCACCATGCCTATCTTGTGGAGGTGCCAAGTATTTTGTTTCATTTGTTAATGATTTTTCTAGAAAAGTGTGGGTTTACTTTATGAAGTCCAAAGATGAAACTTTTGATAGGTTTCAAAGCTGGAAATCTCTTGTTGAGAAGCAGTTTGGAAAGAAAGTGAAGGTTCTTCATTCAGATAATGGTGATGAATTCACTTCTCAAAAATTCATCAAATTTTGTGAGTCCAAGGGAATCAAAAGACACTACACCACATTAGGAGACCCTCAGTCAAATGGGGTTGCAGAGAGAATGAATCGGACTTTGTTGGAAAGAACCTGTTGCTTACGGCTGACTGCGGGATTAAATAAGAGATCTTGGGTAGAGGCATTATCTACGGCGGTTTTCCTTATCAACCGCACACCTTCTACCGCCGTAGGTATGAAGATTCATGAAGAAGTGTGGAAGGGAGAGCCTGTATCATATTTCTTTCCCAGAGTGTTTGGTTGTCCAACTTATGTACATGAGAGCAAAGGGAAGTTGGATCCAAGATCGCGCAAGTGTATTTTTCTTGGCTATAAGAAAGGAATTAAGGGTTATAGGATGTGGTGTCCTACTACCCAAAAGATTGTTACTAGCAGGCATGTTACGTTTGATGAGAAGGCTATGTTGAAGGTGGAGCCTTCTTCTTCAGTTAATGATGACGTTGAGAGGACAAATTTAGAATACCAAACACAAGGTAGATCATCAAACTTTCATACGAGTAAAAATGGTGATTCCGATGACATCGTGGTTGATAGGGAAGAGACATAAGATCAATCACAAGGTGGAGCTCAAATTCAAATTCGACCAACGAGAGAGAAGAAAAGACCTACATGGCTTGATGATTTTGTGGGATTAAGCATTGGAGTTATTGACTTTGATGACATGGCAGCTTATGCATTAAGCATACTTCATGATGAACCAAGAGAATACAGAGATGTCATTAGTTCAGTTGATAGCTCTAGTTTGCTAGTAGCAATGGAGGAGGAGATTGAGTCTTTGTACAAAAATCACACTTGGGATTTAGTGCCACTTCCTTCCGGCAAGAGAGAAATTGGATGTAAATGGATCTATAAGGTGAAAGATGGTGGCAATGGTGACTTAAGGTACAAAGCAAGATTAGTGGCGAAGGGATATGTTCAGAAGAAATATGTGGAGTTTCATGATATATTTTTTCCAGTTGTTAGACACACTTCCATTCACATTCTTTTGGCATTGGTTGCTCACTTCGACATTGAGTTGGAAACAACGAAATGTCAGGATAGTATTCTTGCATGATGATCTTGAGGAGGACATTTACCTGCAGCAGTCAGAGGGGTTCATTAATAGTAGCAGGCCAGGTCATGTTTGTAAACTTTACAAATCTCTTTATAGCTTAAAACAGTCTCCTAGACAGTGGTATAAGAAATTTGATAAGTTTATGATCTCACATCGTTACTCTAGAAGCTTTAAGGATCAATGTGCCTATTTTAAAAATGTAATAATGACATCATCTATTTGTTACTTTATTTAGATGATATGTTGATAGCTTCTAAGAGCATGTCTAAATTTCGGAGTTGAAGATGAAGCTCAATAAGGAATTTGAGATGAGAGATTCGGAAAACGCACAAAGAATTTTGGGGATGGAGATTCAGAGGGATAGAAGCAAAAAAAATTTAGACTCACTCAAACTCAATACATCGAGAAAGTCCTATCTTGATTTGGTATGGAGAATGCTAAACCGGTGGCTACTCCATTAGGCTCTCAATTCAAGCTATCTACTGATATGTGTCCCACATCGGATGAAGACAAAAGGGATATGTGTAATATTCCTTATTCTAGTGCGGTTGGAAGCCTTATGTATGCTATGGTATGCGCAAGGCCTGATTTAGCTCATGCAGTTGGTGATGTTAGCAGAAACATGTCCAACCCAGGCAAAACTCATTGGCAAGAAGTGAAGTGGTTACTCAGATATCTTCGTGGCACTTCTTCAGTTGGCTTGTTATATGGTGGAGTGGATGGAGACATCTCTCTTAGAGGATACTGTGGTACATATTATGCTGGGGATAGAGATGGATGGAAGTCGGTATCGGGCTATGCTTTTACACTTGGCATAGGCCCGATTTCATGGAGATCAAAGTTGCAGTCTATCGTAGCTTTGTCAACTACCGAAGCATAGTTAATATCGATTGTGGAAGCGACAAATGAAGGATTGTACTTATTTCAGTTGTTTGATGATCTTTCAATGGCGCAGCGGACAATGGACTATTTTCAGACAGTCAGAGTGCGATTCATCTTGTTGAGAATCAGGCTTATAGTTCACGGACGAAGCAGATTGAAGTTAAAGGTTTCTGTTAGCATAGAAACAGCCACGGCAGTGAAGAGGAAAGCAACCCTTTTCTTATTTTTTATTCAACTAAAGTTATTTCTGAAAACAACAGGTACTGGAACATGTATACACCTTTACAACAAACCAAACAAAAACATACATGTGGCAAAGAAAAGTAAACGCAAAAGAAAACTGATATATCAACACCCCACCTCAAGTTGGAGGATATCTTGAAGTTATCCCTATCTTGGACAAGATACTATGATGCTGCAAGCCAGTCAAAGACTGCGTCAAAATATCAGCCAATTGCTCCTTTGTTGGCACATATGACAAAGAAATTAGACCTTTTAACAGTTTTCCCAAACAAAATGACAATCCAGATCAATATGTTTGGTTCTTTCATGGTAAACTAGATTCTTACCAATATTGATTGATGCTTTATTGTCACATTTCAGATTTATAGGAGTAATATTTTCTACTCCCAATCCATACAAAAGCCTACTCAACCAAGCCAATTCAGCACAAACTCTTCTCATAGATCTATATTCAGCTTCAACTGATGATAAAGACACCATTTGCTACTTCTTCGACTTCCAAGAGATAGGACTTTAACCTATGAACACAATAAATCCACTGACTGACCTCCTTATATGATGGCAAGCAGCCCAATCTGCATCATTAAATGCCTGTAGCTTGCAAGAAGGTGAATTATTAAGCAAAATACCCATTTCCAAAGTTCATTTCAAATATCTTAATGTATGAACAACAGCATCAAAGTGAGGTTGTCGTGGAGCTTGAAGATATTGACTAAGAAACTGAACGGTGAAAGCAATGTCTAGTCTTGTGTGAATCAAAAAATTTAGTTTACCAATGAGTCGTCTATGAACTGATGGTGTAGACAAAAGTTCACCATCATCATGTGATAATTTGTAATTTAGCTCCATAGGCGTAATCAATGGTGTTGCCGAAGCACAATCAAATTCATCCAAAAGCTCTGTTATGTATTTTCTTTACGACATGATTATCCCCTCTGGGTGAGTCACAAATTCAATTCCTAAGAATAAATGTAGCAGACCCAAATCTTTTATCCTAAATTCAGCATCAAGATAGTTTTTCAAAGCTGCAATTTCTGATGAATTATTACCAGTCACCAATATATTATATTACTAGAAAAACCGAGTATGAAGATGTCCTTTTATGGAACAAGGAATAATCATTGAGTGATTTTTGATATTCTCGTGATTTCAATGCCATAGATAAATGAGCCTACCACTGTCTTGAAGCTTGCTTTAAATCTAAAGTGATTTTTTCAATCCACATACCAGATTTTGATTTGAAACGGTCAAGCCCTGCGGAAGCTTCATGTAAACCTCTTCATGCAATTCCCCATGAAGGAATGCATTATTTACATCAAGTTGAAAGACACTCCACCTATTTTTAGTTGCAAGAGCAACTATACTGCGTACTGTTGTCATCTTCACAACAGGGGAAAAAGTTTCAGTATAATCTATTCCTTCTCTTTGTGTGTAACCTTTGACCACTAAGCGAGCTTTTAATCTTTCTATGCTACCATCTGCCTTCTTAATTTTATAAACCCATCTACAACCTATAGGTCTTTTACCCATAGGTAATGGCATAAATCCCAAGTCTCATTAAGCTGTAAAGCTTCAAATTCTTGTGACATTGCAGAAATCCATCTAGAATCAAGTGCAGCTTCTTCACAATTGACGGGTTCCCTTTCTAAAGAATCTGAATCAGGTGCAAGGGTATGGAAAGCAAAGCATCGTGGATAAATGTTGGGCAGTGTATGAGGACAAAATGAAGGCGATGATTGTGAAATAGTAGTGGAACTGCAAACGTAATTATGTAGATACGAATGTGGATGAATGATTCTTATAGTTCTTCTAAGAGTGGGATCGTTAACAGGTAAAGTGTGTGGCTGGACTGGAGAAGTCGATGAAACGGTGTGTTCATCGAAGGAAGAAGATGGGGAGGTATTTGAAGTGGAAGGTTCGAATGTATTAGTGGATGAGATGGTAGGTTCTTCTACGATAAGAGATTGTTGAGGGAATAGTGGTGCAGAACATGAGGGCTTGTTCACAAGGAAAGGGTAGATGGATTCATGAAATATCACATCTCTGGAAACAAATACTTATTTGGATTCCAAATTGAGAAGCTTATATCCTTTCTTTCCATATGGATAGCCTAGGAAAACACATTTCACTGCTCTTGCTTCAAATTTGTCTCTCCCATGTTTCAAAGTAGATGCATAACATAAGCAACAAAAATATTTAATTGAATTAAAATCAGGTTTGGTTCCATAAAGTACCTCATATGGTGAACGGTCCTTCAGAAGCTTATAAGGAAATCTGTTGATCAGATGCGTAACAGTCAAAACACATTCTCCCTAATAAGCTAAAGGGATTGCTGACTGATGCAAAAGTGCTCGTGAAGTCTCTAGCAAGTGTCCATGTTTCCTCTCCACAACACGTTTTGCTGTGGTGCCACACATGAAGTTTGATGTAAAATGCCTTTTTGCTTCAAGAATTTTAAAGATGCAAAGCTAGAACCAAGCTCTAAAGCATTATCAGATAACCTTGACTTGTTGTCCAAATTGTCTTTCAGTCATTGCAACAAATTTTTTGACAATATCAAAAGCACCACCTTTAGTACTTAACAGAAAAGTCCAAGTTGCATGACTAAAATCATCAACAATGGTTAAAAAATATTTAAAACCATTATATGTAGTCGTAAGATAAGGCCCCCATACATCTATATGTATAATTTGGAAAACATGTGTAGTATTAATTCTACTCAAAGAAAAAGGAAGTCTATGTTGTCTTGCTTTTGCACAAACTTCGCAAGCTATGATAGAATCCATATCAGAAGCATTAATGAAAGAAAATTGTTTCTGCTTATATGCTGGAAGACGACCAAATCTAATATGCCATAACAAGCAATTATTTGATGATTCATTTATAGTAGACATAGGGGTAAAACCTGACGTTTGTGCAGGTAATGAATCAAGATGCAAAGTGTATAATCCTTTGATTGCTTTACCAATCTCCAGTTGCTTCTTCACTGAAAGGTCCTGTATGACGCAACCATTATTTATGAACAACAGACTACATTTATTCTGTTCAACAAGCCTTGCAACTAACAATATATTAAACTTGAAGGCTGGAACATATAGAACATTTTCAAGCACATACTGATCAGACAAAATAACTTTCCCTTCATATTCAACCATTAATTTGTTTCCATTTTTGGCAGAATAACGAAGTATGGAACTTGAAGTTTAGTGATGGATGAAAATAAGCTCATATCACAACACATATGATTACTGGCTCCACTATCTATAAGCCAAGATCCAATATTAGTAAAAGTGCAAGAAGATATACCAACCATAGTGAGTTGAGCATCTGACTTAACAACACCATCCGATCCAGAGACAGCTTGATTGTTTGATGAATTCAGAGTATTAAGGAGTTGAGTGTACTGAGCATTGGTGAGGCCAGGAACAGTAGTAGCAGCCACTTCACCTTGAACTGCAGCCGCTGCCTTGTTCTTGGGTTTGGTGAACTTGAAATCTGGTGGAAATCCATGAAGCCTGAAGCACTTCTCTATCACATGACCAGGTTTCTTACAATAGTTGCAAACCCTAATGTCTCTAGATTTCTGATTCCTTGCCTGCAGCACAGCAGCAACAGCGTTATCCTTGTTAACACAAAATGATGAAGTTTCGGTCAAGATTTTGGAATTAGCACTTGCTCCTCTTTGCTCTTCTTCTGCAGCTAGAATAGAGTACGTATATGAAACTGTAATAACCCGGAAAATCTGGGCCAGTTTAAAATTTTTATTTTGGCAATTTTAGCGAATTTTGGATATTTAAAATGAATTATTTTAAATAATATCGGCGAGAAAATTTATTTTGAATATAATTAGAACGTATACACTGTACGCGTCGTCGTTAGAATATAAATATTTATATATAATTATAAATAGAATTGAAAATGGCGCGGTAGTTCGATAATTCGATTTCAAACTTCAATTGAATGTACCGGGTGCAAAACAATCCGGATTTTAGTGAAACCAAAAACATTAGGATCTAATTGATGATACCTTTCCAACGAATCCGAATAATCAAGATTTCATAGCGGGAATCAAAAGATATGTCCAGTTGAAAATTCTGAATAGTCGCTATGAAATTCAGGCCCTTAAAAATAGACATTTTGCAAACGACCTCGGATTTCGACGAAACCAGTTTTGTTGGGTCCGTGATGTCGAATTATTGCTAGGTTTCAAATTTCATAATTTTTCGAATCAATATGTGAGCGTGGCAAAGGAAAACGCGTTTGACCGGTTTCAGTTGATTTTAATCGACTGGAAATTGGCCATTTTTCAAATGGTCTCAGAATTCGACGAAACTAGTTTTGTTAGGACCGTATCGTTAATACGAAGCTAGAAAATATTTTTCTGGAATTTTTAAAGTCCGTACGTGGCCCCGGAAAATTGAAATGTGCGTTCAAATCCAGTATATAGAGTTATATTTTGATTTTGATGGAAACTGATCATAATGGTCAAACTGGCCTATGAAACATATCCTATTGGGTTCGGAAAGGGGGTATTAAGCTAGGGATGACAGTTGTTGGGTTTGATTTGGAGTTCGTAAGGATACGGGAGCATTTTTGAAAATTAAAATTATATAAATATATGGTGGCCCAATCAAATTTTTTATAACCTAATTCATTTTCCCAAATGTCAAGCCGCCGCTCAAAATCGTTCAGGGCAGAAAACATCCGATCCAACCTTCCTCTCGATCTTCAAATTTGGAAATCAATCCATAAATTTTAAAAGGAAAATCGTTCGTCTACATGCGATCCTTGGATCTAACGGTGGAGATCAATTTTAATGGCTTAAATTGGGTGAATCGGGGGCTCAAACGTGCCACAGTCGGGCTCAAATTTCAACACGAGACCGAACTCGAGATCGCCAGAACTCCTGGAGGTTGTGGAGGGTTCGACGGTGCTTCAGGGGGATGCCTCTGATCAGGCTCTGGCGCCGATAATTCCGAAGGATTTGCAACCCTAGGTTGGAATGCCATTTCGAACTAGTCCAGGAAGATGAACAGTGAGCTTCTTTTTAGCTAAATGGTTTATTTAATTTATAACATTGTTAAATTATTGATTTTTAATATATATTATATGTGTCTGGCGAGAAGAAAATAATAATAATATAAAATATGGTTTTCAAATAAAAAGCATTACTTTTAAAATCTGAAATTAATAAAATATACATGGTTTGTGAAAATCCAAATAACATTATTTTTGAAAATATATAGTAGCATTATTTTTAAATTATAATACTTTGTTATGAAAATGTAATTTTTCATGAAATCTCTTTGTATAAAAATATAATTTTTTATATATATTGTTTCATAATGAAAATATGAACTTTATCGTATTTTTGAAATGTTTTCATGAAGATAAAGATTCGATTTTTATAATGTTTGCATGAGGAAAAAGATCTGATTTTTATAGCGAAAAGATTATATTTTTAATCGTATAAAGATTATATTTTTAGAAGATAAATATTAGATTTTTATGCATAGAAAGCAAAGATAAAAATACGATTTTTATCGTTTGAATGGAAGCATAAAAAAATATATGATTTTTATAAAATAAGGAATGTAAAAGTGTGATTTTTATATATGTAGTGAATACGGATGACGAAAGTAACAAAAGGCGAGCACGGCGAAGATTTGCTACATATGAAGAGTCACGGTGAATTGTTTTAGCTAGTCGGTGAGAACTTCTCACTCAAAATTCTTTTTCTAGTTATATATATTTACTAGGATGTAGACGGTGTTTAGTAGCACCCGACACCCGTCATCCACAGACCATGGATGGCTTGTTTGTTAAATTGTTTGGTTGAGTAGTTAGTTAGAATATTTGATTGAATGGAAATTGTTTGGTGAAATGAAATTGATTTGATTGATGTGTGAATGGCGTGGGCCTTCACTAGACCGGGGATAAGGCTAGGCCTCGTCCCGTTTCTAGTATCGTGCCGTTATGCCGCCGAAATTTTCTAAAATATGTTAGAAAATAAAAATATCATTTTATTGTGTAAATGAATAATAGAAATTCATATGTTGGAATAAAATGTTTTATCGTTAAAAATATAATTTTTAACGTGAATATGAATATAGTGAAAGTGAATAAAATAAAATATTCATTTACAAACCGGACGGTTTGTTTATGTACACCTATTTGAAGGACATTGATTGGGTCGATAAATTTTACACATCGCCCAACTGCACAACTAAAATCTGTGTTTGATTGTTTGAAACCCCACACGGGTGTTGGGATGAAATTTGAAGTTCACTCATCCTGATTGATTAAATATGTCGATCGATTGATGGACAGGCTGTTATAAGCGTTAGATATCTATATTTGATGCTTATACAGTGTAGTGCACTTTGGTTGATGGTTGATTATTTTTCAATGCTATTATACATGTGTTGTATGAAAATCCATATAATTAACTTTATATGGTAATTGATTGGGCCTCATTCCAATTTGAAAAATAAAGAATATTATAAAATAAAAGTTCATGTGTTGACAGTACTCATCCATTGAGATTGGTCATGTGTTGAACAAAATACTTTGATAATAACAACTATTTTGAAAAAGAAATATTTGAAATAGAATATTTGAAAATAGAAATTTATGAAGCCGTGTTGATTAGATTGACGCCATTTTGACGTGAACGATATTTATAATGAAATGAATTGAAAACGATTTCGAAATGAAATGAATTGAAAACGATTTCGAAATGAAATGAATTGAAAACGATTTCGAAATGAAATGAATTGAAAACGAATTCAAATTGAATTGAAAGCGAATTGAAATGAATTCAAATTGAATTGAAATTTGAATTGAATAGAAATGGATTTTGAAACGAATTTATAAAGAAGAATTCAATTTTGATTTGAATTGAAATGGAAGTTGAAATTGCTTTTGAAACGATTTTAAAACTATTCATATAATTCGTTTTAAATAGAAATCGACGAAGTATATATTATATATATTATATATATAATATAATGGCCTGAATAGAACGCGCCGCGCCGCGGCAGTTCGTGAATTTCGACCATTTATTTCAAACGGACATTACGGGAGATCCGACCGTCGGATTCTCCTAAAACCGGAACCGTTGGGTTCGTATCGAAAAGAGCTTTCTAACGAATATTAGAAATTTGAAATCTAACGGTTGGATTTGGAGATACGTCCAAATCAAATTCGAAAAAGGTCGCCATAAGTGCAGTTCGATGGCCATTGATGGAAATCGACTGTACAGGCCTTGATAAAATTATTAAAAATAGTAATAATTTGTGTAAAATCACAAGAAATGATTTAGAAAGAATTGGGATGAAAAACTCCATATTTGAAAAGATAAAAATAGATTTTTATCGAAATGAACTAGTTTTGAACTAGAAATATAATTCTATTTATTTTTAAATAAATAAATTGAATTTGAAAAAGGGTTTTAAAAATAACCAAAATTTCCAATGATTGCATTGGAATGGATTTGAATCGAAATTGTCTTCGGAATATTTCGATGTTGGATTTCGTGATTATACAAATGTTGTTATGGAAATTTGAAAGATATAGATATATATATCGTTATTTCCAATACGATATTTGTTAGTCGTAGAATTTGATATTGAATATAAGCCGGTATATTTTCTATTCAGAGCTTTGTGCTTAATATCAAATGTGATTTGGGTTTGTCGTGAATGGTGTCTTCACTAACACTGTTCTTGAACCCAGTTGAGAAAAGATTAAATCTTTTTATTTAGATTTAATGAAGTGTACCAATTAAATAATATTTAATTGGAATTGATATTGATTTTTGGGTTTATCGTGAACAGTGTTTTAAACAACACTCGTTCTTTAACCCGATAATTAATGAATGTGATTTTGGGTTTATCGTGAACTGTGTTTTTAAATGACACTGATTCTTTAACCCAGTTAAGGATTAAAACTAAGTGGAGTTTTAATGAATCTTTAATTAGATTGAAATGATCGAGAATGGAGTAGCACCAGTTTTGCTCCAGGCGATAGTTAAATCTTTAATTAGATTTGAACGTGAAATGGTAATTGAATTTACCAATAACACCATGGTGTTAGATATGAAGTAGGACCAGTTTTACTTCATGGGATTAATAGGTTGGGATTGGGAAATTAAAACAAATGATTACTTCGGTAAGTTTCGTTAATCCCGACTAGTTTTGAATTGATATTCAAAAATAGATTAAAGAATAAATTCAAGAAATTTACCTTGGATAAAATTAATGGGAACCGTTCCCTATGAATGTGAAATTTAGAAACTAACTGTCGGTCGGCCAAGCAGAATGGTTTTCTGGGTATTGATCTGATGTTGGTTTCGGCCTTCGGGGTTAATATTTGGTGAATTATTCTCTTGATTAATTTACGGTTAGTGACTAATGAATTGGAATGAGGCGTATGTTGTGTTTGTGTAACACTTATTTAAAATATACGCGAGTTATTCGGGAAGACCGGGTTTAACCCATCCCGAATAACTGATACGACGATAAGTCGAAGATGAAGACGATGGTCGAAGACCGGAGGTCTTCACGTCGTTTGGGTAATTACTGATGATCCTGATTGGGCTGTACACCCAAGAAGATGGAAACAGTTAGTGATCGTCCAGACGTACTTGGAGATCGATGGATATGCGGGGTACTAGGTGCCTCCGGTTTCGTTCAGACCCAGAATGGACTTGTAAATGGACTGTGTGTCTGACTTTGGATTTTAGTCCGTGTGATTGATCTCTATTAAATATATATCTGTTTGGTGGCGGAGAATTTATTCTCTTGCTTAACGCCCTTCTCTGAGACGTACGAGCTCAGGGGTTATATATTGATGGATATCAATCGCATGGAGTGAATTGCCTGTGTGGCATGCCTAAGTGGCAAATGATCAAGGCTTCTGTTGAAAAGCAAAGTCTTGTAGTTGATGATCGAAGCACGGCCCTTGTGGCGTAGCTTTGTGTAACGTTTACTTCGCGAGTTTCACACCCGGTATGAACCAAAAACGGGAGACGGACCTCAGGGAGGGCCTACGTTTCCTCCTAGCTAAAAGTGGCGTCAGTGGTTTTACACGCCCTGACAAGTTTGACTTATGTGGTTGTTGCGGTTGCGAGGCGCCTCGGATTGATCGGTCGTTCTCGAACCGATGGAGTCATTTAGTTGGCTCGCTTACGCCCCAAAGGGCGGCGAAACGTAGTGCTCAGGTATTTTAATCCACTCCGTGTGGACCGGCCCTGACGATCCAAGGGTCGATGCGTTCTGATCCTGAGACTCGGGCTAGGCAGTCTCGAATCAGTGAGGATCTTGCCCCTAGCCTCGGTTCATACCATAAATGATAACCCAACTTCCAATACGACATTTGCGGTTTTGATTGTAAACTTATATATGGCGACATAGTGTTATGGGCCATTCATGCCGCCTATGATTGATACTTATGATTTGAAGTTGTTTTATACACTATGCACTTATAATAGTATCAAACGATTTGTTTTAACCGTATCAAGCATTCTTTGGCTGTTATAAGGGAAAACCCTATCCTCGGCTGCGTTGCATTGTGTGATGGGACCTGAGTCTTATAACAGCTTCATTTTTCTTTATTTAGCATTGCGCTGTTTGTTTTATGCACTGGTATTCTTGGGAGGAAACCCGTTCCGTGTTATACGGCGTGGTCCCTTGATTTACCTAATGATTTAAAATAAAGATTAATAACTGTTTTAGTTCTCACACCAGTCCCATGACTGACCTGGAGTTTATTGTTTTAACCTAAACTCTGGGTGCCCTTATTTTGACACGGGCAGCTAGTAGTTTTGGTTTTGCAGATTTATATTCACAGGATCCTGGTTTTACAGCTGGAATGATATCCAGAAAGCTTTGTATCCGTATATCTCTTCTAGTTGTGTATTGTATTATTTTCCGCTGCGATGTATTTAAATGTAATTTAAATCTCTGATATTTCTGTGTAATATTTATTTATACTCTGTATATTCTTGTAATCTGATGCATTGTTGTAATATACAATGAAATGTTCTTCTGTTTGCGTTCTGATTTGTCTTGTCCTCACAGTAATTCGTTCTTTCTCATCTCTTCGGAGACCGGGGAAGTTCGGGTCGCTTCAGAAACTTTGGGTAGTGGTCGCATCATGAGTAAATTTTCTCTAGCTGTTTCGTAAGCATCATCTAGCCCCATAAGAAATTGAATCAACTATTGTTCATCATCTTGTTTACTCGCATCTTAAACAACACCACACCTGTGACAACAAACCTTTTGTTTCAGACTCGCCAATTCGTCCGAATATGATTTAATCTTGGTGAAATAAGTAAAAATTGAAGCTGAGTTTTGTGAGATTCTTCCTAATTCTCTCTGAATGAAATACAGTTGAGCTCCACTCGATACCCTAAATCTGCTTTCTAACTCATCCCAGATTTCTTTAGCTAGCTCAAAATATATCACATTGCTACGTATCTCTTGACTAAGACCATTAACAAACCATGAAATCACCCGTTCATTACATCTCTCCCAATTTTTTTACTAGATCTGACTCTGGATTAGATTTTGAAAAACTTCTATCAATGAAACAAAGTTTTTTTTCACAGATAGCGCAATTTTAACAGATCTGCGCCATTCACTATAAAATTTTCCATCAAAAACTTGAGAAATAAGTGGAGTACCTGGATGATATGATGGATGAACATACAGTGGATTACTAGTACTAGTGATTGAAACTCCAGATCCAAATCGGGGCACATCACTTTGAGCTGAATCCGAATCTCTCATAAATTATTCGATGCGATGAAAGGAAAAGGAAGAGAAAAAGAGAAAATTAGAAGCAAAATCAAGGATTAATGGACATGCTCTGATACCATGTTAGCATAGGAACAGCCATGGCAGTGGAGAGGAAAGTAACCCTTTTCTTATTTTTTATTCAACTAAAGTTATTTCTGAAAACAACAGATACTGATATATGTATACACCTTTACAACAAACCAAACAAAAACGTACACGTGGCAAAGAAAAGTAAACGCAAAAGAAAACTGATATATCAACAGTTTATTTCTTATGCTTGAGGAAGAACAAAACAAGATCAAATTATTGAAGGTGGGTACTTCGGATAATCCTTCAGATATGATAACCAAGTCACTTCCAAAGGACAAGTATGGGCATTGCTCAAACTTGATCGGTTTGGTTCTTGTTACTTGAGCGCCATTGGGCGTTGGGTCCAACAACTTCTATGTTGATTGTTGAAGATGAGATAATGAAGAAATATTGTCATATTTGAATCAAGATGGAGTGTTGAAATTAATGATTCAAATATTTGTAAAGAAGGAAAGAAATTGATTGATTGTCAATCAATTAATTGGCTCGTATATGAAAGATATAAAAGGAAGTTTTCTTTTGTGGAAGAAAGATAACAGGCTAATCAATCAATTAATGAAGAATCAATATACTTGGGGAAAGAGATTGAGACCATGATTGCGTCTAGAAACTTCTCTTCTTTATCAACCATTTTTGCTCCAATCAAATCAAGGAAGATATTATATTTATTTATTTTCATCTAGAAACTTCTCTTCTTTATCTCCAAGAAATCTCTTTATATAAATAGGGGCCATGTTATTGTACGAATGCAAGATATCCACCATTAATCTTCTCTCTATTGTAATCTTATGTACTCATTTCTTCATTGAGAAATAAAAGTTGTTGTGTCTCTGTGAACGTAGGATATTCATATCTGAACCACGTTATATTGGTGTGTCCTTTCCTCTCTTTTTTGTTTTTGTTTACTCTATACCTTGTGTACTTGATTTTATTTTTGGTGTTTTTTGAAATTGTTGACAGACTAGATCATTAGGTCTATTCGTTTTCCACTGCCCAAATCTCTGATTTTGCACTACATCTGGAGCACGCAGGTTCGAGTCCCGACCTCTTCATATATGTGAAGGAAATGCTGTGCGCACTAATTGACCACCCCGAGAGCCCGTAAAGCCGTGAGAATAGTACCACGACGGGAGACTGACCTGAAAAGTCCTCTCATGTTTGAGTATTGGAGCCTTTGGCACTGGGTTCCATTGCAATATGTGGTTAGAACTTTTTTATATCTCTGACTTGCTTCCATTGCAATATGTGGTTAGAACTATTGACCTTTACTATCAAGACATATAGGTGTCATTTAATTTGTTTGTGAAGCGTATGTGAAGGAAATGCTGTGTGCACTAATCGACCACCCCCAGAGTCCAGAAAGCCGTGAGAATAGTACCAGACTGGGAGACTGACCTGAAAAGTCCTCTCGCGCTTGAGTATGAGAGCCTTTGGCGCTGGGTTCTATTGCAATATGTGGTTAGAACTTTTTTATATCTCTGACTTGCTTCGATTATGTGGTTAGAACTTTTGACCTTTACTGTCAAGACATATGGGTGTCATTTAATTTCTTTTTGTGAAGCCAGGTTGTCTCACTTAAAGCTATAATACTGCATAGGATACCCTGATCCGGGTGCAATCAAATTGTGGTTCCATTTAAAAGCATCTACCATATGCATTTGGATTAGCAAAGTGGATGTCGATCCAATAAAATTTTGGTTGATTAGTGCTTTCTCACTCACTCGATAGGTGCATGTCTTCCTTACAACATAGCCATTGATTTGCATTCCTTATGATTTAAAGTCCAACTTTTTCTTTTTTATGTTAATAAATTTGTATAGAGATTTCAAAATTGTTTTTTACAACATAGCCAATGATATGCTTAGAACTGGAGGGATGTGTGCGGATAACAATGCTTATGAGTGCAAACAGTGAATTAAGTAACCTAAGGTTTACCTGTTGTCGAACCTAAACCAAAATGGCGCTAAAGGCATCACCAAATTCTGAATAGCTTATCATTTGGCTATGAAAATCAAGAGCATAACAGTTTGTCCTATACGTATTGTGAGCTAAGGTATGGATGTCGATTTGTCATCTGATTTTGTGCTATTACACAAATCAGTTTATTAAACATTTCCCTGAGTAAACTAATTCAGTCCTTTTTCTTCCGTAATGAAAAAGCTTATATATCATTCATTTTATATCTTTTTAAAATGTCTTTTCAACTATTTTAATTAAACTTTATTTCAGGTTATTTAGGATGTTGTAAAAAATAGCTGTAGAAAGAGATTTTATGTAGTTCTAGAGTTGGAGATTTCATGCAAGTCGCGTTGAGGATTGATCATATAGAATTTTGGTGGGAAGAGAAAATGATGATATATTAAATCCATGGCGATGTGGTATGTAAAATAATCTCTATTTAGGAGGCATGCCGAGTGTTTTGCAACTGGATTTGCATGAAAAAAAACTGTTCTATATCGTAATAGTGCAACATTATAATTATCAGTTTTGATATTAGTAATTGCAACCAATTTTATTTATAAATACAAATACTATTTTCTCATTGCAATCAACAGAAGAAGATAAGTTTAATATTTTGCAATTTTGATGCTTCACATAATACGAAATGTTTTAAAAAAAAAACATTAATTTAGGTAGGTTTCGGTTGCTAGGCAGTTATATGACAGTTGCTTTTAATTCATCTATTTAATGATGAAATAACTATCGATTAAATACCGTTTTTAAGTAGAAACCATGTGTGTAGCACGAGTTCGTTCTAGAGTATAAAGAGAGTGGAGGAAGAGTAAGAGGAAAAGGGGAATGGACTGTGCAGTGGAAATCAATGGGTATTTAAGATGTTGCACTATTTGAGGCTCGCCAAAATCACTTTCTAAAATAACAGTGAATACTTTTGTCATAATAATCCGTATATTTTGCACACAGATTTATATTAATTATCTGTATATTTTGATCAAGGCAAGACCTTATTATACTAACTGATAGTATTTTATTCGTTCTAGATTATAAAAAGTGAGTGGAGAAAGAGTAAGTGGAAAAGGGGAATGAATTATGCAGTGGAAATTAATGGGCATTTAAGGTGTTGCACTTTTTGTGCATGGCCAAGTGCGAGCATAGGCAATTCTATCGAAGCATTGACAACATTGACTGAAGAATCAACCCTTTATCTCGATGTATATTAGGTAAACAATGTTTTATGTATAAAAAATCGTATCATCTAGATAATAATTTATTTACTAATTTATTTCTTTTTTTTTTAAACCTATTGTCTTCTATGTTACAGCAGATAAAAACATGCCAAATTTTAGAATTCAACTAAAATATTTGATGTCTGTTTGATTCCATTTACAACATAACCAAATTGAGGTTTTGGTCTGCAATTGTATAAGATTTTTTTCCTGATCTCTCCAAATAATGATTTATTTCTTTTTACCTTATTATATTATAGGTTGACTTCATTTGTTGAAGTGTGAAATATGTCGTAGGCGAACAAAATTCATTAAGTTTAATAATTGATTGTTTGAATAAGTTCAAATTTTTTGGAATATGGACTACCTAAGATCTTTGTAATCCTTTTGCATGATGTCCGCAGCAGTTACCATAATTTATGAGATAGGTTTTCGTTTTGTTCTTAGTGATTAAATTAATTAATTAATTAAAATATTTATATTAGTTTAATTTCATTTAATTCTTTTCACAAACATCTACCGTTCAAATTTGTTAATGTTAATATCCAGATACTATTTTCATTTTATGTTCATACATATAATTTGAATAAGGTGCATACCAAATGAACGAGTACACATAATTATATGCAGACATTCATTTCTATTCATTATATGCAGACATTCATTTCTATTCAAAACTAGTAAAAAAGAATAGAGTGGAAAATAATATGTGTGGTTGTTAAAGCATTGTAATTAAAGTAGTGTTATGTGCTATTATGTACATGACTTCATTCAAATATATTTTAGCAAGTACATTAAAGTATATATATTTGATTGGTAAATAATGAATGTAGAAGTTGATTGAATCTTAAAACGAAGAAGTATATTGATTCTTTTTGGCATCTTACTAAATTATATCCACCAAAAATGTACATGAAAATGACATAAATATATATTCAAAGCTTTTAGATTATCCCTGAATTTTCAAAAAAGTGGTAGAGACAAGTCCATGTGATGTCTTATATATTTAGTAAAGCTTTCCTTTGAAATTTTATTCCTGCTCTGCGTCAAATTTCCTGTTTCATGTTCCGCGTTCTGAGCTCCATTTACACTCGTTCTCTTCACCTCATTGCTTCATCACTTCCTGTAATGTTGTGGTGTTTGGTTATTTCTCTTGGTGTTTGGATCTCGGTCCTGCTTCATGTTAAGTTGTGGATTGACTAGTCACTGGTTGGTTTGTATATTCTCCAAATTAAGATGTCTATACACGAGATGCTGCGGCGCTGAACTTAGTCGTCTTTTGGTTGTTAGAATCTGTGCAGATCATCTTGTGGCTTTTCTATCCCCTGCTATGTCATTTTGGCCGTGTCCCTGGTTTCTACGTCTAAGATTTGGGGCATCGCATGTAACCTGTTATGATTTCTGAGCTGTCAAGTCATTCGTCTTTTCACTAGCCGGGCTAGTTTGAAAATGGAGCTTCTGCGGCTAGTGGCTATTCACTGTTGCTTCAGAGCCTCACATGGATTTTGCAATATCTTTTGGATGTTGTAAAACAAAAATGTAATATTTATCTCCTGTTTTTTAGGACATGTATTCACTCCCTGCGAGGAGTATGAAATAGTGGTCTAGTAACTTTTACTAGCTTCTGGACTGTAATCTAGATTAGATTCAGTGGACGGCTCACTATAAATGCCGATGATGGTGGACGGTCCACCTTAAAAACCGAATTAGTTGACTGCTAACTACAGTCACCTGTACTTTAATGTAATTTTATTATTAGTAATAATAAAAAAGTGTTACGGAACACTATAAAAACCGGTCGGCTATGCCAAAAAAAAAAAAAAAAAAAAAATTTCAAAATTAACATTTATAAATTCTTATGTGAAATTAGAATACATAATTCGTTTGAAAAGAATTTTATACTCATTTTATATCAACTTTATCCAAGTTAATGGTCGTTTGCAAAAAAAAAAAAAAAGAAAAAAAAAAAAGAAAAAAAATATGCTGAGCTTATATTGCAATCATTTATTATATGGTTATTTTATATCCATTCAATTTCGTAAAGTTTTTTTTGGGTTTAGAATAAAGGAAACTTTGTATTTATTGCCCATCATTTCCTTTTATTTTTGTTTACCTTATTACTTAGTATATTATAATTGTAATTTAACCAAAATTGATTGGTTTAATGTAGACAGTATGTTTAACAAAGATATGTGTCGGTGGAAAAGTCAGGATAGGTGCAATTGTGCTGCCATTTATTACCATCAACAATTACATGAGAGAAATATTTGATTAAACAAAGTATGTTTGACATTTTAATTATATTTTTATAATAAACTACCATATGCCTTTAAGATTTGGTTGTTTTTCAATCTTTTCATTGCTCATTTACTACTATTTATTGAAATTAATTTGATGTAACCATCTCTCAATTACAATAAATTTGATATTAATATTTATTGAAATCCGCTTAATCAATTTGCTCGATTACATCCATTTCGTGTGCTTACTTTTATGATACCCATTTTCATTTTTTCTCATTTGGAGTAATTCAAATCTGATAAAGGAATTAAAATCTTTTTTGTATTACTGTTAGTTCCCATATCTGTATTGCATGTATCCACACGATTCCTCTATACCATCTTTTAATACTGCAGTAATGGTAAAATATATAGATACATATGTAAAGACAATTTTTCATGCTTTCTTACTAAATATGATGAAGTTATTTGTATATAAGTTTCCAATAGCTATCAACATTTAGAATCTTAGATATTAACGTTTTCAATATTTTATCATCTTTAGCCATTTAATTGTTACTTAAGTCTAACGTATATTCTTTTTTTAAGGTTTGAGTCAAACGATAACCTGTTAAAGGATAGAGCCTTCCACCCACAAACAAGTTTGTTGAAGGTATGATTTTGCTGTATATCCTTTTTAGCTCTGTTCTACTTCAATATTTTTAAAGTTATGTATAATGATATAAAATATTTCCCTTTTTTTTTTGAACTGAATGTTAAATGTTTTGGTTTCATCACTACATTGAATTCCGGGTCATGATGCTACCCATCAGGGATTACCGACTATGTGTTATTATTGAATGGAAGAAATATTCCTTAGTTATTAACCAACACTTAAAAAGAATAACCGTCTAGAAGATAAGATATTCTTTTCAAAGTGAAATAAATAGTTTTTTCCTAGTGGCATAGCCATAAGTATTTGGCATTATATAACGAAATTAGCATACAAGACGTTGCTAACAGTCGCTTTACTTATAAATCAGAATCAGCAGATAGACAGGGAGCAATCTTTTTTACTTTACTTTCCAGCTGATGAATTAATTATTTATAACGTGTCAAAATTCCATTGATTGGCTATTCGAGAAATTTGAAATTGAACGATGAACTAATATATTTCATGCGTATTGAGTATTATTTTTAATATCTTTTTTTCTTGCTGGTATTTTAAAATATAGCTTTTGTAATCCATGCAATCATGCATATTGGTTAATTTGAAATATAAATCATTAATCGGTGTAAGGCCAAATATTCAGAGGTTATTCAAGTGTCAGAAAAATAATATGATATTATGCAATTGCTACAACTACAACCTCCTTGCAAATTATGTACCCAGTAGAAAATTCTCTGTTACAAGAACATTTAACCTTCTTTGAAATTGGAACGTTTAAATACAATATAACTGTTATTTCTGTGTTTTTTTTACTATGTTTAGTAACTAATTACCCGTTGTGGTGGTCCTGTGGTTTAAGTTAATGTAATTTTAGGTGAACTTAAGCTCAATTATGCTATAATATTGCGATATATTTTTATATAAATCAAAATATATATGACTGAAATTCTGCAGTTGACAAGCGGACTATTGAATTTAATTTTTGGATTTTAAGTAAACAGGATGCAATATGCATGTGTAGTTTCTTTTCTTTTCTTTTCTTTTCCACCTGAGATACGAACCTAATACCAGGTTGGCTTTAAGGGCGTTTGAATATAATCGGTGGGCATCTGTACCAAGTATGATGGAGCCTATACTGAACTATGGTGATCTGTTGCTTGCTTATTTATTGCTTAGCGTTATATGGTGGCGATGCTTAACTTGGCTATCCACAATCTGATATATTTTATAAAATACATATATCATTATGCATGCATGAAGACATTTTCAATGCATTCCAAAATTTGCACATAGCATTTATAGGTAGAAGACTGAACATATAGCAAAATTACATAGGTTATTTAGTTTAGCACATATAAAAATAGAACTGGTTGTCATTAAAATTGGTGATCAGTCATATGGTGTTTATTTAGTAGTTAATTTCTAACATACTATTATATGTAGCTGAAGTTATTTGAGGGACATCACTGTCTGCAACTGTTGTTGCCTAAAGGAGTGACACTACCACTAAAATGTGGGCATGGATCGGTGCAAGAAGTCCCCTTACATCACGAAGAAATTATTTTGCTACTGCGACTAAAACAAGTTAAATAAACGGGGAAATTAGTATATCCATATTTAGTATTTGGTCTGTGGAATAACATCAGTAAATAAAAAGGTAGTGCTATGTTATGTTCTATACATACATGTAAAGATATACTTTTGTTTATGTTTCATTGTACTTGAATGTGTAGGCTTTTTTTATGTTATGTGCGTTATTTGGCCATATTTTCATGTAGTTCTTATTGTTTGTGTTGCAACTGTGGTAATAATCATGCATTGTTTTTGATGTATTATGTTACAAATTATTGTTTAAGAATGAAAATCATATTGAAACTACTTCTCGTTTGGCCTTTTACTGTTCAATATGCCAACCGGTTTCGTACATTTATGATAATTACACGCAAACTTCTTAATTTTTAGATGTCTGTTTCTACTATAAAGTAACGACCTGAATTTTTGACTGTTCAATTTGACGATGTTTAACACATGTCGACCCAAACAGATCGCAAATATAGGTAGTTATTGGGAAAAATAAAAGAAAAGCACAGGGGAAGAGAATACAATAACTGAATCTCACAGCGGAAGGAGAACATATAATAAACAATTAAAAGTTCAAAAATAGTTGAAAAATGTACATTTGTCTATGCCATACAGAGATTATCAGAGTTACATATACATAGGTGTATACAACAAGACAGCGGAACAAAGTGTACTGGAACTACGTAAGTAGAATAGATATATATACCAAATCTTCGTCTTCGATCTCCATGGCAAGAAATCTTTGATAACTGCAACTGTACCTAACCCGAGCTTATTGTATAAAAAGAAATACAACAAACAATCGGATCAGAATTAAATCATTCTCATATTAGTTAAATCAAAATACAAAATAACATGGGTGTTATGGGTGCAGTAACTTAAGAAATGTTATAGGATTTTTCCATCTCTTAAGGATCCGTTAAACCATTTACATACATAGTATAATACGATATTATTATAATGTCTACTCAGTAAAGTAAATATAATAAAAATAGCGTAAGCGGGATAACATTTTTACCCTTATGTCGTTTACGGACATTGTCGTACACATTTCATATACAACACCAATACGTCAGTAGGTAGGGCTGCGCCGCGATACGACAACGTCAAATAAAAATCGTAGGGGCTCGATCAGGATAAATATGACAAGGCACTCGAGGCAATACCCAGGGTAGGATTCTACCATTTGCACTCCTAGACCGGTGGTAACGCATAGTCGCAACTGCCTCCCACCTCGTAACACACTCCCATATCAAAGAGCGCTCCAAATCGATCACAATGTAATATAGATGGTATCAAAGAAGCGTGATCAATCGAAGATGCGATCTCCCTTAGTCACGGTATAGCTTTTATTTTAGTCATTTTAATTATGACCCGATGGTCAAGGCCATCCATTATTGTTTTCTTTCTTCAAATCCAGTAATCGCCTCAATGCCATCGTACTTCATTTCCGGATTCTTCACCACGTGCACAGTTGTTAAAGTGTTATCGGTATTGGCAGAGACTATGACAATATCGACTCCGGTCTCTTTAACAACCGAGCGTTTACATTTTTCACATTGGTCAGATCTTTTACTTTTCACAATGGTTCACTTTCATATCAAAGTATCACATTGGCTTCGAACCCAATTTATATTCAAAATAGAATATAATTTCACATGAAAATATCACAATCATTCCAAAACCAATTTATATTCCAAACTAGAATATATTTCCGTATCAATATAATATAATCATATAATATTTCAAAATCGATTAATATTCAAGTAGAATATACTTCATATCAAAAGTTTATAGTTATTCCAAAATTGATTTTTTTTCCAAAATCAATTTATATTCTAATAGAATCGGTTTCATATCAACTCATCATAATCATTTTCAAAATCCCATTTTATTTTCAAGTAAAGTATATTTCACACTGAAATATAATAATCGTTTTACAATCGATTTATATTCAAATAGAATATAACTTTATATTAATCTCAATTTGAATCAACGGTTTAAATCAAATAGTTCCCATTCACGAAGAATTTACAATCATTTAATATAACTAGGAAAAATAGATAATTATAAAATAAAATCTTTATATTAACTTTAATTATATATATATAATAAAGTAGTTAAAATAGTTTAAAACACTAAGTATATACATATAATAAAAGCATTACTAAATAATTTTGGAAAATAGAATATGATAAAACTTATATATAAACAAAATAGTATATTGGTTACAAAATTTACTAAGATAACTTTTGAATAATAGAATATAATTCATTTGTAAAACAACAATATATATATAGTTTTTATAAAATGAATTTTAAAACCCTGATTATTCCTTTCTTCCAAATTTCAATAACTTGAATATATATATATATCCCGGTCTCAAGAGAGTTTATTTAGTTTCCCCATCTTTATTGAATTAAATTTTGATTCTAATTATAAATTAAACACTCAAATTTATCTAGTTAATTAAATATTAAATTCCAAATTACGACCCTTCTAAATATAACTCAATTTAAAATCTTTTTATATTCATTCAAGGCATCATCATTATTAAAATCGACCAAATTTGATTTTTAACCAATATTATTCAATTCATTTATTTTAAATTTAAATATACGGAAAAACAATGGGGCGTTACATGTAATTTTCCCTAGTTTTTTATTCTGGTTAGAAGCTATAAAAGTAATCCAACTACACGTAAGTTGCGATGACGAAACCAACCTGCAAGAATTTTATAATGTAATTGAACGAAATTGTCAATAGTAGAAATGAAAGGTAGTGCCTCACCCACACAAGTTACAATTTCCAACGACATTTTTTTTCAAGTAAAAAGGGATAATATATTATCTAAAACACGCATCCATTAATTTCTACTTCGCATTGTATTAATACGTTGTTCTCACTATAACCGTGTGCACGGGTTCGCACTTGCATATATATGTGTATATATATATGTATGTATGTATTTAAGACACAAAATATGTGAGACATGAAATAATAAAAGGATAAATTGGAAGATGAAAATACAAAGCCATAGATCACAAATTAGGTAGAATTTCAATGTAAAACAACAAAAATACTACATGTTAGACATCTATATTTGTAAAAAATTTCTATAATATAAATACGAAGCACACATGATTTAGTGTTGACCGTCAGAAATTCTGTTATTATGTTTTATATAATGGAAAAAAATTCCAATAATGTTTGAATGCTGCAAATGTTAGAGCTATGAGCCTAATTTGTGTTAATATAGTGACGACAACAAAAGCAAGCACATGTTAGTGCTTACGTCAAGCCAATATATACATAATTAGCATGTGTTAGAGCTATGAACCTAATTTACATAAAATTTATAATCGTGAAAAAAAAATCATGAATCCTTTTGAAAGTGAACGTAAATTTGAAAATTGAGAATATAATACGTTTATAACTTATTAGTCAATTTAAAATTTAAGTAACTTAAAATATTGCACATTTCAAATATTCAAATATTCCACCTTTGAAAAAAAAAATCAGTTGTAAGTTTGGACATTCAAAATGATAGATTTAAAAATTGGGATTATTATGATCATCGTTAGTGAAGCACAGGTTCATACTAAAGGTGTTTAAATGTGGCAATTTAGACTTCATCGTATGGTAACTTAAAATTAGCATTCTAACTTTCCGGTAGGTCGTCATCACTTTTTTTTAACTTTCATTTTTTTCATATATTTGTTTCCATTGATCGGAAACCATAAAGCAAAAACTAAAATCAAAATATACCATAAATTCACCTCAATGTAGAATGCGACAGAACTTTGGAAAGAGATGAAACTTAAAACAAAATTGAAGTTATGTTTGATGATGTTTAATCATCTAACCTGGTAGGAGAAATTATAAATTAATTAAATTATAATTGAAATAATTATGAAATTTGTGCAATGTGGAGGTATAATTGGAACTGTAGTGTAATAAGTGATCAGAAAAGTAACGATCACTTATGTGAAATTCACTTATTTCAAACAAACAAAATAGTAATCTCTTAACACTTTTTGGTTTCATTATTCAGCGGTTTTCATCAATAATTATAATTGTTTTTTGATTTATTAAAAGTTCCTCCTGATATTATTTAAATATAAAAGTATATTAAGCAGTTATAATTGAAATATTGTATCGATGAACATTAATATGTAACACTTTCATTTACTTCTGTAGTTTTTCTAAAATCAAAAGTAATTTCCTTTATCAACAACAAAAGAGTGAAGCAGCCCATTAAGGTAGGCAAGATGTTCAGACAATTATACAAAGGTGGTGGCTTTTATGAACGAAATGTAAAACTAAATCCTTGTATATTGCTTATGCTAAGGTGCAATCATTCATGTCATTTAAGAAGTAATAGTTAGTTGCTTGACCTCAAACATCTATAGTCAAAATTTATGTACTTTGCAGTAAATTTTACGTATTATTAAACATGGATAAAAGCATCATACTGTTGGAGAATGGAATTTTGATGACAACAACCTTATTTCAATATTAATTGATTATAAAATATATACTAACACTTTTGCATAGAATATATATATATATATATACACACATATGTAGGATTTATATTTAGGAAATATTACCGAAGACTGTGCAATTTAAAGATATTAGAGATTTAGAGTTCAGAGAAATTTCAAGACTCGTGAGTATTCAAGATTTCAAGAGTTCAATTGTTCAAGATTAATATAGTTATAGAGTCTAGATTATGTAAGACTCTAAATACAACTCTAGGTTCAAATTCAAATTCTGCTTCTCAAATTCTGTTTTCAAATTCTATCTTTAAATTCTCTATTTTATTTTCTCTCTATTTTTTCTATTCTATTTTCTTATTGTAATTTTGTATTCAAACTCAAAGTTTGATAAGTTTCATATATTTATATTTTCACATTTTATATAGTTTTAAACTTTATAATTTTATAAATATATTTATATAATTTATATTTATGTTTTTATGTGATTTTCTACTTTACAATATTAACTTATAACACTATATTTTAATTCAAGAATTTCCAGAATTATATTTATACCAAAACACATGAAAAATGCTCAAAAATTAATTTTACACTATAAGTATGTCGACATACAAAAACCTATATGTCGACATATAATTGTCATTTTTTCAATTTTGAAAGGAAATGTCTTTTCACTATTTTTGACGGTTCTAAAGCGTGGCATCCTTTCAAACTCTATAAAAAAGGCTTAAATTCGATTTTTTTAATCATTTCTTCTTCTCTAACTTCATCCTCTTTCTCTACACCATTATTCTTAATCATTTCTATGATTTCTACACTTATACTCTGCCGAATTAAATTCCGTTTTGATCAAACTTCTTCTCTCTACACTCTCTACTCTCTAAATCAAGTGCTATTGAAGAGTTATATGGCTGTTTGTAATTTGTTTGGGTTGAGTAAAGGAATCGGTGGTATCCCTTGTAGCTATAAAATCAAGGACGGAATCAGTGGTATTCCTTATAGCCGTGAAATTAAGGACGGGCAAAACTTGATCAAGTGTGTGTGGAAACAATGGTATCTTTTGTAGCCGTGAAATCAAGGAGGTTGTAATTGGATTTTGATATAAAAACAAAACTCTGCGCAATCCAGCGTTGCGTGGGAATTGACGTAGGAGCAATCCAAACCAGTATAAAATCCGGTGTGTTCTTTCCTTTTCTGCATTTTTATTTCTTTTTATTTTTCATCTGTGTTTGATTCCGTGTCTGTGATTGTTTCTGTAGTGTTTAATTCATATAATTTATAACACAAGTTTTTGATTTTTGTTAAATTCTCAAAAACACTATTCACCCCCCTCTAGTGTTTGTTTTGCCTTAACGATCCTTTCTGCAATCACTGACAATTGGTATCAGAGCAAATTCTTTCAAAAAGTTCATAATCTGATTTTTGAAATAGTGATAATGGCAACAAACACAGGTAGCAATAATAGTTCTTTTATAGAAGTTCAGTCCAATGTTAGACCACCATTGTTTAATGGTAGTAATTATTCATATTGGGCATGTAGAATGAAAATTTATTTACAATCAGTAGGTTTGGACACAAGGAATAATACACAAAATGAATATGTTGAACCCATAACTGCATTTGCACAATGGACAAATGAACAAAAGGCTGCTGCACAAAGAAATTCTAAAGCTATGAATATGTTATTTTGTTCATTAAATAGAAACGAGTTTAATAGAGTGTCAGTATCTAAAACTGCTTATGAAATTTAGGGAACTTTACAAGTTACACATGAAGGAACTAGTAAAGTTAAACAAAAGAAAATAGCAATGTTAGTAAATCAGATTGAATTATTTAAAATGAATGAGAATGAGTCTATTTCAGATATGTATTGCAGATTTCAAGAGATAGTGGATTCATTAGCAGCACTTGGAATAACTTATTCTGAAACTGATCAAGTCAGAAAAATACTAGGTTCATTAACTCCAAAATGGGATCATAATACTATGGAAATTGAAGAAGCCAATGATGTGAATGAAATGAAGATTGAAGAGTTAATCGGAAATCTAATGTCTTACGAAGTCCAATTACAGAAAAGTAAAGAAAACAGACTAGCAAAGAAGAAATCTATTGCATTAACCGCAACAGAAAATGATTCTGACTCGAGTAGTGAGGATGATGAATAAACGGATCTTATGACAAGTCATTTTAGAAGATTTTTGAGATATAGAAGGAAGAATTATAATCAAGGAAGTTCAAGAAGTAATGAAGTTCGATGTTATAACTGCAACAAACCTGGACATATAAAGAAAATGTGTCCATATCCAGACAAATCGATTCAACAAACATACAACAGCAATTCGTCAAGAAAGAGAAAGAAAGCATACGCATCAACATTAGATGATTCAGATTCATCATCAAGTGATGAAGAACCAGAAACCGGAAATACAAATATATGCTTTACGACAATTCAGAGTTCATAAAATTCTGAAGAAAAGGATCTAAAACCCGGGTATGCCTTAATTTTTTTTTAATTTATGTATGGAACTTAAGACTTCACTCAAGCCATTTCTTGCTTGTCGGTCTTAGTAAACCCCACGTGTAGTGATATACCCCGATTTTTCAACGCCTTCACACTACCTAGGTAGTCACACTTAGAAATTGGCAGAGGTGGCCCTCGAACCTCAGACTTATGTCTCATCCCAATTCACCCACCTTTAACCAACTGAGCTAGGAGTGTCGGGTAATTAATTTTTAATTTTTAATTTTATTTCGTTATATGGTTGCTTTGGTTGATTGTTTTGATTTGAATTTAAAAACTTTAAAATTTAAACTTGAAATTTGAAATTTGAATTTGAAATTTGAAATTCAAAATAATAATAAACACAAATAAAAATAACAAAATAAAGTGTTTGTATGTTTGATTGGATTAGAATTATTTCAGGAAATCGTTAAACCTGAAATATATATCATCAATTTAAAATAAAAATCACCGAAGTCAAATTCCCTTTGAGAATTAGCCTATATGTCAACAAATCGGACAGAAACTTGAAATTTAAAATTTGAATTTCAAAAGTTTAAACTTTCAAACTTCCCTCCAACTTTTCACCAACTCCCAAGGTCTAAAAAGGTATCATTTCAATCTAAAAAGTTATGCCTATTCAATTCATATCTATTTAATTCACATTTATTCAATTTCTATATATACATTTACTCTTTCTACCTTTTATTCATAACTGAAAACAATGCTCTTCATATCTATACTCTTCAAAACTATCAATTCAATAGCTTCCTCTAGTTCATCTCAAAAATTGATGGTAACCAAAACCATCAAAGGCTATCTTCATAATGACAAAGAGGCTATCCAAACCTATGGTAACTATTTAGCAAGTGCTAAAGTTAACACGGGTGCTTTCACCGTCTTTAGCAATTTTCCCTCTTATGATCTGACCTTTATCTTTCAAAACAACGAAGTCTTGAGTCTATTTGAGTCTCGTGATAACGATGAAGTGTGTTACCCCAAACTCGTTAAGATGTTCTATGCCAATCTCAATCGTGGATTTTACGAAGACAACGAAAACCAAATTTGGAGTAGTATCAAAGGCACTTAAATTGTTCTTAATGCTGAACTCTTAGGCACCATTTTAAATTGTAGAAGAACGGGCTCAGGTTTTTTCGGATTTTGCTATCGAAGAAATTGAATTGGAAACCTATCATGACATATTCGAAGATGGTCTTCCAATGGAATTCAAAAATCGCTACTTTCGTCCAAAGACAAGAATTGTCAATCTTCTTCTCCAACATACCATAACTCCCCGTTCCGTAAATTTCAATAATCCAACTCTCAAAGTCCAGAAGGCTCTCTTTGCTATTATGGGTAGCTATACCATCAATTGGGTCGAAATGACCTTAAATGACATTAAGCCCATAGAATTGTTATCAAGAAAAAACACTCTCTACTATAGTGTTTATCTCACTCGTATTTTCAAATACTTTAATATTGATCTTCATGGAGAAGAATTTGTGCCTAGAAAAGTGTTTGACTCATCAAACATTCATCTCATGCAAATTCCTATCACTTTCAAACCATATGAGACATTCGAAGTCAAACAAGCTCGAATGCAACAAGAACAAGATCCAATGGAAGTCGAAGAAGACGAAGAGGCTTCTTTGGAAAGTATTGAGTATTCAACCGACGCTAAACACAATTACAAAGAGACGATTACTCAAAATTAAGTGAAAATCATCAAAAATCAAAAGACGCTTAACAAGAAACTTTCCAAAGTGACCAAATTTATGGTCAAAATAGGAAGAAAGCTTGGAGTCTCACCTCCTTCATCATCACCAGAAAACTAGTCTATTTACCTTAATCTATCTTTATGTATTTGCTTATATTTCCTTGTACTTGCTTTAGAATCTCGTATTTAAGTGTATTTTGATTAGTTGGATGTATTTGTTTTCTATCAAGTAATGAATAGAGTTTTATTTATGATAAAATCATCTTTATGTGTTTGTAAAAGCTTTAGAAATAATTATAATATAATAGAGTTCAAAAGAATTCAAAATTTAAAAATTTGAAATTTTTTCACTAAATATGTCGACGTAAAGAAAAGTATATGTCGACATATAACTGCAAGATTTCAAAATGTTTCAAATTTTAAATTAAAATAACTACTCATGTCCATTCAAAATCCAACGAATTCCAGACTCTATTTAAGTCTATTTCTTCTAGAAAAATTCATCATTCTATTTCTCCTTCTTCCTTATTCATTTTTACTCAAAACCATGGCAAATCCAATTCATAATCTTAGTGAAAATCTAGAAGAAACCTTGAATTCTTTCAAAAATATTCTCTCTACATTCTATGAAACCAGCGTCATCTCGAATTAAGCCAAATTAAGATGTTTGAACGGTAAGAGAAACATTTTGATGCAATGCGATGGCTAATCTTCTCTCTTTTCAGAGATGAAGATAATGATCTCGCAAAGGCTCCACCAACCAAAGAAGATGAGGATTGCAAAGTCATTAAGAAGGATCCTATCTTTGGAGAAGACGGTTGGGTTGAAGTTCCAAGAAACGTTTAATTGTTCGGTATGATTTGTTTAGATTCTACGATTTGAAACTTGTATATATATATATATATATATATATATATATATATATATTAAGACATATGGTGTAGTGATTTGATTTGATTTGGTTTGTATAACAAACAAACATATGTAATTATAATACTTGGATTGGTTCGCATATTACTGGGAATAATTGTTATAGGTTTGAACAGATTAAAGGGGAGTATTTTTTACTTTTAATTGGTTATAGATTAAGGGGATATCATAATTTGGTTAGTGACTTAAGTTTTATTTAGATAGTTATACAATTTAGGAGGAGTACTTCTAGAATTTCTTTTTGATAATGCCAAAGGGGGAGAAATTATAAAATATAGATATAATAGAATTCATATAGACAGGGGGAGTATTTGAAAGGTCATCATCAATAAGTATTTATAAGTATGATATTTTATGAACTAAGGTTGTCATCATCAAAAAGGGGGAGATTGTTGGAGAATGGAGTTTTTATGACAACAAACTTATTTCAATATTAATTGATTATAAAATATATACTAACACTTTTGCATAGAATACATATATATACACATATGCAGGATTTATATACAGGAAATATTACTGAAGACTGTACAGTTTAAAGATATTAGGGGTTCAGATTCAGAGAAATTTCAAGACTCATGAGTATTCAAGATTTCAAGAGTTCAAGATTAATATAGTTATAGAATCTAGATTATGTAAGACTCTAAATAGCACTCTAGGTTCAAATTTAAATTTTGCTTCTCAAATTCTGTTTTCAAATTCTATCCATAAATTCTCTATTTTATTTTCTCTCTATTTTTTCTATTCTCTTTTCTTATTTTAATTTTGTTTTCAAACTCAAAGTTTGATAAGTGTCATATATTTATATTTTCACATTTTATATAGTTTTAAACTTTATAATTTTATAAATATATTTATGTAATTTATATTTATGTTTTTATGTGATTTTCTACTTTACAATATTAATTTATAACACTATATTTTAATTCAAGAATTTCCAGAATTATATTTATATCAAAACACTTGAAAAAGGCTCAAAAATTAATTTTACACTATAAGTTTGTCGACATACAAAAACCTATATATCGACATATAACTGTCATTTTTTCAATTTTGAAAGGAAGTGTCTTTTCACTGTTTGTGACTGTTCTGAAGCATGGCATCCTTTCAAACTATATAAAAAGGGCTTAAATTCGATTTTTTATCATCTCTTCTTCTCTAACTTCATCCTCTTTCTCTACACGATTATTCTTAATCATTTTTATGATTTCTACACTTATACTCTGCCGGATTCAATTCCGTTTTGATCAAACTTCTTCTCTCTATACTCTCTACTCTCTGAATCAAGTGCTATTGAAGAGTTATAGGGCTGTTTGTAATTTGTTTGGGTTGAGTAAAGGAATTAGTGGTATCCCTTGTAGCCGTAAATTCAAGGACGGAATCAGTGGTATCCCTTGTAACCATGAAATCAAGGATGGGAAAAACTTGATCAAGTGTGTGTGGAAACAGTGGTACCCCTTGTAGCCGTGAAATCAAGGAGATTGTAATTGGACTTTGATATAGTAATAAAACTCTGCGTAATCTAGCGTTGCGTGGGACTGGACGTAGGAGCAATCCAAACCAGTATAAAATCTGTTGTGTTCTTTCCTTTTCTGCATTTTTATTTCTGTTTATTTTGCATCCATGTTTGATTTTGTGTCTGTGATTGTTTCTGTAGTGTTTGGTTCATATAGTTTATAACAAAAGTTTTAGATTTTTGTTAAATTCTCGAAAACACTATTCACCCCTTTTAGTGTTTGTTTTTCCTTAACGATCCTTCCTGCAGTCACTAACACATACACCCAAAAAGAAAAAAAATGCAAAGCCGTACATGTAGTTACTGAATCATCTACGGGAAGATTTGGTTTGAAATTTGTTTTAACTATAATATGAACTGGATAGAACCCAACTATAATATGCTACATACATATTCATTATACACATGCATTTTTACCAATAGTAAGTCGATCATGTTGTTTTTCTCTTTTATTCACATAATCTAATTCTCTTTTTTAGTTGACAGCGCGCACACACAGAAGTGCTTATGAAAATCATGCATAGTATGTTTTTGATATGTCAAGTAATATGTTGTTCACTTTTGTGTATAACTGACACATTCAAAGCTTTTTTCCCATAAAACTAAAGTTTTGTCCTTACAATTTTGGTCAATGTTTGTATACATGATCCTAGGTTTTTGTATTGCTCAGTTCTTGTTAAAAAAACACCATTTCATTAGGTTCGTACTATTAGTTTCTTTTCCACAAAAAAAAAAAACTATTATAGAGGCTTATTTTTGTCTTAAAGCCTATACATCAAGCTATTTAGCAGGGAATTAAGACACATGATGTTCTACATTATCATATTCACAGGGAAAAGTTGTTAAGACTTCCCCTACTTTGGAGAGGAGTCAAAATTAATTTAGATCGGTTCGTTTTTTTACCTTTCAATTTTAAGCGTGAAAACATGCATTGCCAATTGCAGTGCAGGAATATCTATCATTTCTGCTACTTTCAAAATTGTAGACATCTGCTTGGGTGTAACCTTAGCATTGTATCTTGCATAGTTTTTCTCTCTTTTACAATTCCACCCTATCATTTATGAGTGAATCGCCTGTTTACTTTCAATGTCCTGCATGATTTCCGCATTATTCTCTTGAGAGTGTAGTTACTTGATAGGATTGGGAGATAAATTATGAGACATGAAATAATAAAAAGGATATTTTGAAGATGAGCCATATTTGCATAGGTATATCTTCTAGTTATGGAATCATTTGCATGAAGTTTATGTTAATTGAAATTTGTTTTTATAAATATAAGATGGACACATTCTTTTTGCACTTGATAATATTTATTTCCATCTAGCTAATTGCAGTCTTGATAATTTTACATAATGGTTTACATATTTTGCATGTATAATCCAGTGATACATTACTCCATCCATATCAGTTTGCTACGTTGCTCTGATTTAATATTCTTTTGAAATATCTTCAGCTGTTGCAGTATTTTTATTATGCTAGGTTTTAAATACCATAAAAAATGAATTTTGAAGACGCTTGTTAATTTTGGAATTCGATACATTTACCTTTTATCTTAATGTGTAGCTGATTTTCAATTTTCACCATAGTATGGTTTGGCATATTGTCCTTTTGTGTGGTGTAATTTTATGTATTACTACTTTCAAAAAAATAATCTTCCTACTTTTAAAGATTAATACTTAATAACAATTTTTTGGTGCACTAATATTAATTTGTTTTTAACTACTAATTATTTTGCATAAAAGGCATAGTTATCAACTTAAAAAAATAGACTTAATAACATTCCCTTTCAATGTCCTAGTAGTCGATGTTTGACGACCCCAAACCCCCGTTCCCCGGTGGCAAGGGTAATCTTTGGAATATAACATATGAACAAATGACAGCAGAACATAAATATAAAAATACACCAAACAATGTACAATAAATACACTGGATAAACATAATCATCAGAGTTACACAATATACAGGGTCATACTTAGTACAAAATACAGTTCAGCTTTACATAAAATGTCTACAGCGGAATCAAAACATAATATGTACAATAACAGCTGAACAACATAAAAAGAAAGAAATGATATAATCCATCTTCAGCTCCATAGCTATCCAGAAAGAGCCTGCTAAAAACCAGAATACAAGGCTGCCTATGTAGAAATAGGGGCACCCGAGTTTGCAAGTGAAACAAATTACGAGTCAGTCATGGGATTGGTATGAGAAATCTACTTAACTTACTTTATAATAAGGCCAGTCACAGGACCACGCTGCTAACGCGGAACGGGTTTGCTCATTGGATTGCCAGTGCTTTAAAACAAGTAAATCATTTAAACATCGCAATGCTCTTTATAAGAATAAAGCCATTATAAGACTCGGTTCCCATCACATAATGCAACGCAAATCGGAGGATAGTGTTTTACCTTGTAATGGCCAAAATATGCTTGGTACGAATAAAACAAAGCATTTGATATTATTACTAGGGTTTATATGTTTCAAAAACAATTTCAATCATGAGTATCAATCACAGACGGCATGGGTACCATATATCATGTCGCCATATAAAGGTTTACAATCAAAACCGCACGATGTCGTAGTTGGAAATTGGATTCCGTCATGAACCAAGGCAAGGGATCATCCTTACCGCTTCGAGACTGTCTAGCCCAAGCCTCGGGACTCAGACATAGGTGGGCCCTTGGATCATCAGGGCCGGTCCACACGGAGTGAATCAAAATGCCTGAACACTGTGTTTCCCCGCCCTATGGGGCGTAAACTGGTCATATCCCGACCAAACCATCGGCTCCGAAGAGACCAAAGTAACCAAGGCGCCTCGCTATCCATCATCCACATAAGTAATGCCTGGGCGTGTAAAACCCAAAGCACCACTCCTAGCTAGAAAGAAACGCAGGTCCTCCCGGATGTCCTCTCCCGTTTCTGGCTCATACCAGGGTGTGAGGCTCGCGAATCAACGCTAAACACAAAGCTAGCTATTTAAAGCCCTGCTTTGTTCATCAACCACAAAGCCCTGCTTTTCAACAAAAGCTTTGATCACAACAACTTTGTATGCCACGTTGTCAATATGTAACGTCAGACACACATCCATTTACAAGTCCGTTCTGGGTTTGAACGAAACCGGAGACACCTTATTCCTCTCCCGTATGTCCAATACAAGAGAGAGGCCCTCGCACATCTGAACGATCAACAAGTACGTCCGGACAACCAGCACTGTAACCCCTTCAGGGCAGCAACTCCCATCAAAGGCATCAGTGGTCATCCATTCGATGTGAAGATCATCGGTCTTGCACCGTCTTCATACCTTCGACTTCTAAACGTCGATCAATTATTTGAAATGAGAATTAACTCGGCCTTTTCAAATAATTCACGTATATTTAGAATTTCAAATCAATAAATTGTCATGGTTAAATTATTCGACATCCATAATTCAGTTCATTAATGTAGTTTTCACGTCAAACACATTCATCCATCAAATATCCAATAAACTGGGGAAATTCGGTTTATTTCCATTTCATATCATTTATAATATTTTATCATGATTTATCGCTATTTTATTTATTTAAAAATAGCCAATTTATTTAAACGACGCTTCAGGCCATAGCGCGGCCACGGCGCTGTTTTTCTTCAGATTTGATTTACACATATATGAAAATCCAACCGTTGGATCTTTACAAATTTTATTTCATTGGAAAGATCTTTTCAAAATGAATCCAAAGGTTCCAGTTTTGGGAAAATCCGACGATCAGATCTCCTGGTATAATCGTTTGAAGTTACGATTTCAATATACAAACTGCAGCATCGTTATTCGATTTATTATATATATATATATATATATATATATATATAAAATCCATTCTGGCGCTGTTTTCATTCAGATTTGAATTAAACATTCCAGACAATTTAACTGTTGGATATTTGCAAAGTTGGTATCATTGGAAAGATATTTCCAAAGCGAACCCAATGGTTTTGGTTTCGGGAAAATCCGACGGTTGGATCTCCCGGTACAATCGTTTGAAATCACGGTTTCAAAATACGAACTACAGCTTCGTTATTCAATTCATTTTAATTATATATATACATATATAATCTGTTCTTCGATTTTTAAACCGTTTCATTTCATATATGTGATAAAAATAATATTTTTATCTAACAAATATCTATTTCGACACATGACTATTTTTAATACTTCATATATATAATAAAAATGTGATTTTTATTGTCAAAACAATTTATTTCAAATATGATTGTTTAATATACTTCATATAGATGATAAAAATGTTATTTTTATCATTCAAACCATTTTATATCATACATTCAATAAAAATGTTGTTTTTATCGTTCAAACCATTTTATTTCATACATTCGATAAAAATGTTATTTTTCTCATTCAAACAATTTATTAAAAAAATGAATATTTTTCCAACACATGAATATATTTCAATACATGAATATAAATCAAACACAGGAATTTTTCAGAAAATTTCGGCAGTATAACAGCAGGGTAGTTAAAACCGGCACCGTCCCGAGTATGGCTCCTCGCTCTACCTTAAAGGCTCGCAGCTTTTGACAATGGGGATTTCAATAATCTAGTTCGTACGCAGACGAATTTTCGCATAAACTAATCCTATTGGGATTTCAACCACAATCAATCATATCAAATCAACCATTTGCAATATTCACTAAATTTCACATCAACCAAATTCAAACAATCACAACCAATATATATCGTCCATGGTCTATGACGAGGGGAGTATGTGTGTGTATATATATATAGATATATGTATATAAATATATTTTGATTTCATTTCAATTTCTTTTCAATTCCATTCAACGCATATATGATTTTTACAACGCATATATAACTTATACATCGCACATACAACTTATACATGAGGTGTACAACGCTTATATAACTCATACATCGATTATATAATTTATACATCGTCATTCCATATCATTTATAATTTAGAAATCTCACATTGGGTTCCGCTCCTCCAAAAATTGTAGGAAGCTCAGAAAAATATCTAGTCTCTTCTAGAATGTAGAGGACGTCCACATGAGTCCAATGTCTCTTGTTTCATTGGATTTCATAACATAGCAAAAAAATATGATTTTTATCGTTAAATCAAAATCCACAGCGCTTTAAAGTGTTGTAATCACTAAAAATAGAAATATCTGTATACCTTCTTAGATGATTCAAAACTAGGTCACCACTTTTCTCGAAATTCGTGTATCTTGGTGATGATCGGGTTGTTGGACGTCGAAGGGGGTCAAGAGGCGCGCCGGGGATGGGGTCGTGGTCGAACTCGGTGGCAGATTGGAGCTCTGGCGGTGCTTACAATGGCACAACTTTCGAGGGGTGATTCTCCTTCGACTCTCAATGATAATCGGCGAGACAGGTCTTTATTTGAAGCTAACGAGGAGAGCATCAAAAAGCTTAACTGGAGCGAGGATTAATGGGGTGTGGTTTTGGCGGAAAATGATTGGAAAGGGCGGAGTTCGTTTCCGCCATCGAGCCTGGAGCGGGGAGAGAGAAATCGAGGTTTTTATTTTTTTAATTTAATGAAGAAATTATCTGATTCGCCGATATATATATTTATTCAAAAATTAGGGTTTTCTCACACGAGCTCTAAATTAAACCCAATAACTGTCGTCCCTAGCTAAATACCCCCATTCGGGACACAATGGAATATGTTTCATAGTTCCATTTGACTGGTTCTACTAGTTTTTATTCAAATTAAAATATAAAACATTCAATATTTGATTTGAACGTACATTTCAATTTGCCGGGGCCACATACTGATCCTAAAAATTCCAGAAAAATAAATCTTGCTATGTTTTGATGATACGATCCCAACAAAACAAGTTTCGTCGAATTTGGAGACCATTTGAAAAATAGCCATTTTCTGGTCGATCCAAATTGACTGAAATCAACTAAACACATTTTCCTTTGCCACGCTCTCATATTAACTCCAAAAATTATGGAATTTGAAACCAAGCAATAATTCGACATCCCGGATCCAACAAAAGTGGTTTTGTCGAAGACGGAGGTCGTTTGCAAAATGTCCATTTTCAAGGGCTATATTAACTCCATAGCGACCTTTCTGAGAATTCATTTGGCCGTAACTTTTGATTCCCGCTATGAAATTTTGATTTTTCAGATTTGTTAGAAAAATATTCATAAACGGATTTAAATACTTTTGGTTTCACTAAAATCTGTTTTATTTTGCTTCCTGTACAGTCAGTTAAAGTTCGAATTCAAATTTTCAAACTGTCGCGCCATTTCAGGCCCTGTTTTATAATTAAAATAAATATATTCTCCATAACTTCGATCAAAATGGATTTTTTTTGGTATTTACTATTTAAAATAATTTATTTTAAATATTCAAAATCTACTAAAATAGCCAAATTAAAAATTTTAAATTGGTTCTGATTTTTCGGGTTGTTACATGATGCCTGTTTTTATATGTTCTTTTTTACAAATCAAATGAATATATTTGCATCTAAAGCAAGTACCATAGTAAAATTTTATCCTGGTACCTAAAATATTTAATTTCATTATTGTATATATTTTTTTTTGAATGAACATGCTATGCATATTCACTTTTAAACATTGTATGCAGGTACCTAAAATATGCATGTCATGTCATTTTTTTGTTGTTGTACCATAGTATGGGTTTTCTCATTTTTCTTCTTTTACCTTGTGTTGAAAAGAAATATGAGCAAAACAATACATGAACACCTATGTGCACCTAAATGGTATTTAGGTGATTTTTCATGCAAACTTTCGAACTAAATAGGTTTGCCTCTCTAATATAATTATGGCAGACATGATTTTGTTTCGAATTTTGTAATTAGATTTGCTTTTTCGGAGTATTAATTTGTTAGATTCTTATTTTGAATTGATTTGTTGAATATGATTGTGTTTTCATTTATAAATTCTTAGATGAGTAACTTTGATTCAGATTCCAGTCAGGAGAATCATTTAAGTTCAGATGATGGCATATGCGAAAATAGTGACCGTGGAAACAATGGTACATTATATGTTTTTATTATTTCATGTTTGTACAAGAGAAGTAAACATATCAACATATTATATATACTTGTTTAAAAAATACATGAAAATATTCTTCCTAAGTTACTACCAATTGTTATTTTTAGGATCATTAAAAAGAAAAGGATGTGGCTATAACAAACCCAGTTGAGGAAAGTCCGGAAAAGAGAAGATATAATTTACGAAAGATGGTTTGTGCGTTGTTCAAAAGGATGCTAGGTTAATCAGATATCTAGGTAACATGGCAAGAAATTACAATTTGCTTTCTTTATCACCTATGGATTTGCGATCATATGATGAAGCGAAAATGGATAAAATTTGGAAAAACATATTGGAATGATAAGTTGGTTTTTGTAATTTTTAAAGCACTGTTATAACTATAATTTTTAATCAATTTACATTTCAATTCCTTACTTATAAGTTTGCATATTTTTTTTCCATTGCAGGATACGATTTATTGGCGCGCCGAAGATATTCCCTATATCCCTGCAATTCGCTATACACTACTAAAAAGACTGTCCAAAAGTATAAGAAATAATAGAGCCGACTTAAAAAGAAAATATTACACTCCATATGTACGCTCTCCGTCGCGTTTTGTTTGTGGAGACGTACGAGTGGATGGTGAACAATGGAGGAACATGGTCAACTATTGGGACAATGATCCTAAAAATAAAGTAAGTCCTCTTGTGTTTGACGTCCTTTGTAATCTTAGGTATTTTGCTGTTTTTCTATGGTTTCGCTTTACTTTATCAATTTGAATAATTATTTTTCTTGATAAATTAAAGTTGAAAGAAATATTGTGAACCATAAGAAATTGAAGATGAGTCACACGGGTGGGTCGATATCCTTTGCAAGGCACATGGAAAAGCATTCCTTCTGTCCCAATCTATTCACTCTGGACAAGGGCTGCTACATCTATGCCGAACAATAGGTGCTTGCGATATAAGAAAGAGATATTTGTAAGTTGACATACTTCTATTTTTTTCGATGAGTTTGGTATCCCAATAAATGTATATTTTCGATAAGTGCAAAACAAGCAGTATTAGTTATTTTATTTGTTATGAGCAGGTCGTTACCATTAGAAGGGCTGTTAAAATAAAATTTAAAAAATAAGGAAGAAAGGAGGGAAAAAAGTTAACAAATATTGGCAGACTTGCTAGCTTTGGCTAATATTGTAGCATTTTCAAGTATGTGATTTAAAAATGAGAGTTATATTTCACACAAAACATTAGAGAAACCATTTTTTGCTGCCTAACACATAGAAAATAACGAGATCATAATGTTTTTTGATCAATATAACAATTTTGGAAAGAAATTATGTAAACAAAAAATATGTAACATCAAATGATATTTCATTATGGAAACAGTTTTAGTTTACAAGTATTGCGATATAATAATGAAAAGTAAAAAAAGAAAAAAATTATGATCAACCATATTCAATTTTTTTTAATAATAGAAGGAAAAACATAATCGTGAGCCAGACCCCATTGAAGCATATGAGATGGTTCATAGAAGAAAAGACAAGAATAGAAGTTGAGTGGACATAGCATAAGAGAAAACCGCGGTAATTTCATCTATCATTTGCATTTATTCGCATACAATAACATATAAACTTTTACTGTTTATGTAAAACAATACATGTTAAAAGATATTCCTATAACAACTTTATTTTTCTCAACCAAATATTTTTAAACTTACTCTATAATTGTGCTCATTATACTCTAAATGATATTCATATGGCAATTCAAAATTATTTTTGCTATTTAGTTAATGATACTCATCAAGTTTTATTAGGCTAAATGCTTTGAATTTGGTTTTTATTAGTAAAGTACACTGAATGGTATTTATTGGAAATTGATACAGGCCAAAATGTCACATGAATTAAATAAACTAGTAGCTATCCATGGTGAAGAGACGCCTGAATTGAGGGTGCAAGCATATGTTGTGATGATGGGGTTTGAGACACATAATAAAGTTCGTTGACATGGAGATTTAATGACACCCAACATTGTGCCTTGGGTATAACAAACTCAACCAATATCATCGATGCGTAAATCGCGCAAAGGAAGGGAATCTGCATCTTTGGAGTCAACATGTTTAGAACTAAAAAACATGTGTGGAAAGAAATGTAAGGAGATAGAAGAGCTAAAATGTATGCTTCTATCTTCACAATGATAACCATCAAATTTTATGTTAGAACAATCATTGTCTCAACACCGTTCTCCATCAAAGTATCGATCCAGACAGTCATTTACTCAAAATCAGCCAAATGCTTCTGATTTCTCTAGAGTTTAACATCAACCATTACCACAGCAACAATCTTTTCCACATAATGGAAGTGCTCAGCAATATATGCCATACCAGCAGTTTGGACATTATCAATTTCCATCATCTGGTGGTCATTTCCTCAACCCATCGGCATATCATCCTTCTTTCTACCCACAAATGCCATATCCACTTGGAGAGTTTACATCAATGCTCAATGGGACTAATCTTACGCAACAAGTTGTGCTTTCAAGAAATAATGAAACTGATGAGAGATAGTATGTATTATTTCTTTCTTTATTTCAGAATCACTCTCCATTTTCATTCATATTTTTTTCTTGATTTTTAACAAAGTGATCAATTTTTGAGGAAAAAAATTCATGTTCGAGTTTTCCAAAAGATTGAAAGATAAAATCTGTTGTGCATCAACAACTATATGGTTATTTTGTTATAACCATCTACGCCCTATGTGGTTCATTTTTTATGTCGGTACTTTTTGAGAAAAATAACACGGTTGTTATGTCTTTAATAATTTTGTTGTGGCTATTGCGCAAACTTAAAATTTGAAAGTTGTGGTCAGAAAATTAGTTTCTTGTATGATATTATAACATAGAGTAGTTAAAATTTTAGTGTACTGTAAAGCACAATTATATGCTATGTTGTGTTTATGTAGTAACATAGATTCAGTACAAATAAAGTACACTATGGAGCATATAAGAAAAACTAGAAGCAAGCTTCATTTCAAAATTTGGAACAACGTTATAGTTCAAAAGAATATTACATCAGTTCAAAAAAACGAGGTGCTAGTACTAAAGTTTTAAAATTGAAGCAGTGCTTCAATTAACAGCTTCTGTTGTTAGGGAACACAGAATGCAGATCTTAAAGCAAAACAAGCACTAGAGGGAGGGTGAATAGTGTTTTCAAGGAATTTAAGAAAATCTAAAACTCATATGATCTACTATATGAATCACACACCACAGAGATGATCACAGACACAGAATCAAATACAAACACAGAAATAAACAAAAAAAAATGCTAGAAAAGGAAAGAACACACCAGATTTTATACTGGTTCGGATTACTCCTACGTCCAGTCCCACGCAACGCTGGATTGCACAGAGTTTTATTACTATATCAATAACCAATTACAATCCCCTTGATTTCCCAGCCACAAGGTTAACACCGATTCCAAACCCTCTATTTCACGGCTACAAGGTTAAACCGATTCCTCTCCTTGATTTCAGGGCTACAAGAATACATGATTTCAAGGCTACATGGAGCACACCCTTTCCCAATCAATCCCAAATGATTACAACTGCCCTATAACTCTTCAATAACACTTCAATTCAGAGAGTAATGAGTAGAGAGTGAGAAGAGAAGTTGTTTTATGTATTTAGAATAGAAATCGGCAGAGTGGAAGTGTATAAATCAATAAACAATGAAATAATAATGGAGGAATGAAAATGGGTGAAGACGGAGAAGAAGAATGGTTAAACAATTCGAACTCGACCCCTATTTATAAGATTTGAAAGGTTGTAATGCTTATGGAACGTTACAAATAGTGAAAAGACACTTCCATTCAAAATTGAAAAAGTGACAATTGTATGTCGACATATGCTTATATGTATGTCGACATATAGGTGTTGAAAACTTGCATTTTGAACATTTTCAAGTGTTTATCTATATATAATTCTGGAAATTGTTGAATTAAAACGTAGTGATATAAATGAGTATTATAAAGTATAAAATCATATGAAAAAATAAATATAAATTATATATAAACATATTTATAGAATTACAAGGTTTAAAACTATATAAATATAAAATTATAAAAGTATATAACTATACAAATATATATATATATATATATATATATATATATAAACTTATAAACTTTAAAACTTAAGATTGAAATCAAAAGTAAGATAGAAAAACTAATTAAAATTAGAATTTGAATTTTAGAAAGCAGAATTTGAAATTTGAAAATCAGAAATTGAAAAACAGAATTTGAATTTGAACCTGGAGTGCTATTCAGAGTCCTACATATAAACTAGACTCTGTTACTATATTTATCTTGAACTCTTGATATCCGGATTACTCATGAGTCTTGAATCTTCTCTGAATTCTGAATCTCTTGAATCGCTAAAACTCTAAAACTGTACAGTCTTCAGTAATATTTCCTGTATACAAATCCCGCATATATGTGTGTGTATATATATATATATTATAGATAGAGATGTTAGTATAAATTATATAATAAATTAATATTGAAATAAGGTTGAAGTCATCAAAACTCCATTCTCCAAAAATCTCCCCCTTTTTGATGATGACAACCTTAGTTTATAAAATATTCACACCTGTTGATTCTGATCTTTCTAATACTCCCCCTATCAATATGAATCATATATACTATACTTAAACTAAGTCTATATTTTATAATTTCTCTCTTTTGGCATTATCAAAAAGAAATTCAAAAAATACTCCCCCTAAATCCTATATTTATCTAAAATTATTCTATGGTTTATAATATTTGATTCTATAATAATATACTTAATGTATATATGTCTCCCCCTATATTCATACCTATATAATATACTTAATGAAATGGATACAAAGATAAAGCAAGCATTAAATTAAACTTTGTTTTTAACACAAAATATACATACCAAAGCCAATTACATGAATGACTACGCACATATTACATTAATTAAATGAAAAAAATTTGAAAAGAAACCTAACTTCTAATTGTTCTTTACAATAGGGGACTGTGGATTGGACAATTGGGATTATGTAGGCAAAAATCCCCATTTCATTCAGTTACATTTCCATGTTGATCGGATGAGACTTAACAAATGCACACAACTTGATCATCCTCATCCGTTACTTCTTGTTGAACGTCTTCTGGTTCCTCTTCTTCCATCATCTCTTCCTCCTCCTCTTCTTCCTCTACTTCTTCTTCCATTTTTTGATTATCATCTTCGATGATGATCGGATTCACTTGATTATCCATTACAAATTTATGGAGATTCCATATCATCTTTCCCTGTTTAATTTATGGAGATTGTTGGAATGGACCTTTGGATGGGCCAGTGGAGATTTAGGGTTATTTTGGTTGTTATAATTAGTGGAAGCCATGATTTATTATAGTTTTGAGTTTTTACAGAAGTGAAATAGGAGAGTGAAGAAGAAAATTCGAAGTGGAGAGTTTAAATGGTTATTGTAACTAACTTTCGATGAGAATTAATTTTTAAAATTTGGCAGTTATATATCGACATAGGCTTCTATGTATGTCGACATACATGTAATTTTAACTTTATTTTTCTGATTTTTAATGTTAGTCTTATCTATATTAATATATTTAATTATTCTAATTCACTCAATGAACAAATTCCCAATTATCTTCGAAATTTAGTAAACATTGCTTCATTTAATGGTTTTCTTAATATATCTGCTATTTGTTTATCTGTTTCTATAAATTTGAGTGAAAATTTCTATTTACGTACATTATCTCTTACAAAATGATGTCGTATATCAATATGTTTAGTTCTTGAGTGATGAGTTGGATTTTTTGATATATTTAATGCACTCATATTATCGCAGTATATTGGTGATTTATTTAATTTTTAATCCAAAATCATTTAGAGTTTGTTGCATATATATTACTTTTGAACAAGCCAAAGCAGCAGAGATATATTCTGCTTCACTTGTTGACAAAGATATTGTATTTTTCTTTTTGCTTAACAACAAGACTAATGAATGCCCTAAGAAGTGACATGTTCTGCTAGTACTCTTACGATTGGATTTACATCCCGCATAATCAATGTCACAATATGAAATTAAATCGAATGAATCATCCTTAGGATAAAATAATCCAAAGTCTGATGTATGTTTAACATATCTTAGAATACGTTTTACGAATTTTAAATTTGTTTCCTTAGGTTGTGATTGATATCTTGCACAATGACATACACTATGCATTATATCTGGTCTACTAGTGGTTATATACAATAATGATCCTATCATACCTCCATATAATTTTTGATCAACATCCTTAGATGTATCATCATTACTTAATGCTATAGTAGTTGCCATTGGTGTTAGTCACCCATTAGTTGTAGTTAAATTATATTTATTAATCAAATCTCTAGCACATTTTTCTTGATTAATAAATATTTCATTCTTTAATTGAAGAATTTTTAAGCCTAAGAAAAATGTTAGTTCTCCTATGTGACTCATTTCAAATTCTTTGGTCATAATATCTGAAAATTCTTTATTCATCCTATTATTCGTTGATCCGAAAATTATGTCATTAACATATATTTGTACTAATTGTATATCTTTTTTATTTCTTTTAATAAACAAAGTGTTATCTAGTTTTCCTGTTTCAAAGTTAGATTGTAATAAGTAATTTCTTAATCTATCATACCAAGCCCTAGGAGTCTGTTTTAATCCATATAACGCTTTCTTTAACTTATATACGTGATTTGGTAATTTTTCATCTTAAAAAAGAGGTGGTTATTCTACATATATGTCTTCTTTAACAATCCTTTTAGAAAAGCACTTTTAACATCCATTTGATATAATTTCAAATTATTATGGTTTGCAAAGGCTAGTAGTATCCTAATTTCTTCTAAACTAGCTAAGGGGGTAAACGTTTCATCGTAGTTTATTCCTTGTTCTTGAGTATAACCTTGTGCTACTAATCGTGCCTTATTCCTTGCGACCTCACCGTGTTCATTTTATTCGTATAAACCCATTTTGCTCCTATTGACATGCCTTTTAGTCAAAGTCGTCGTATGTGAAATCTCTGGTTAACTATATGTTCAAGTATTGAGAATACCGTTAGAAGACAGGAAGCGATTTGGTTGAAGTCGCAACACAAACAAAGAATGGACTAAAACTCCTACCAGACGACCTCTGTTGGGCTCGAAAACAGAAATTATGGTTCTTTGCAATGCAAAACCTGTAGCCCTCTGAATTAGCTTCAGGTAGAGCTTTCGTTTGACTCAATCGGACTTACGGTTTGGAAGTTACGCCCATTTCCATGAACGGGTGAAAACTAGCATTGAAATCTCAGACCATGGCACCGGCTCGCCCCACTTAGGCTTATTCCCCTCCACGGCTCGTGGACCGCCACCTCGCGAATACCGTCTCGTGATGCACCCCTGGACCACGACCTGATCGTGGATGTTAGCACCAGCATCTAACGTAGCTCGTCACCCCGACTCGCATACAAGGACCACGAACCGCCTGTACCAAAACAGCGGCGACCATTGATTTTGACCTATTCTGATTGCTATTCCCACTCCTATGAACCCAGATCTCATTACATGGCATGGCACGAATTAGAGAGGATTTCTCCACGTTTTCCACCTCATTTCAGGATTTTTGGGATGCATGTCATGTGTCCCATGAACCGGTATCAGGAAATGGCTATAAATACACCACTAGAAGGCATTTTTAAGGGATCTCTCTGGCTTTTTGGTACTAACACCTCTCGGTCTCCATTGCTAAGGAGACAAGGACATTGTATCTTCATAAAATCAATCTAACACGAGAATTTCATGTACAAAATCATTCTCTTTTCTCCTGCTCTTCATTGTAACACAAGGATGTTTTGTATAAAGGGATCTCATGTGTAACAGCCCGCATTTTACGTATCGGAAGATCGTAAAATATTTTTATTTTATTCCCTAAGGGTTGGATCATTCTCATCTTTTGATATGTTGCTTATGGGGATGTGTGACATGTCCATAATTTTTACCGATTTTGTTTGTGACCGTTTTGCCCCTGTTAGTCTTGTACTGGGCGTAACTTTTGACTCAGGTCGAATCAGAGGGTGAGACCTGTGCCATTGGAAAGGAATTGATGATTCCCTTTCCGTAGAGTGGTTACATTAAGGATTTGGTTCAGCGGTTTGGGAGAAACCGCTGTTTTAAGGTTTTTCAGTTGGCTGTTCAGGTTTTGGAAGGCTAATGGGCTGATTTGGAGAAGGCCCATTAGAGGGTAGGTGGAGACTATAAACAGGGGGTAAGGGATATGGAGAAAGGTTGGCATTTTCCATTCTCTTATGGGGAGGCTTTGATCTCCTTCTTCCTCTAACACCTTTCCACCATTAAAATTCCAAATCCAAGGGGGAAATCGAAGATCTATACCATTCGAGGCTAGATCAACATCGTTTCAAGGGCGAATTCATCGGATTAAAGGGTTTGACTCGAAGTGTTCGCTGTCCGGATTGCGTTTTCATTGCTTTTGCTTATATTTGGATAATTGGTGAGTGATTTACATCTCTCATTCGGATGCATGCAAGTATATGGGTCTTATGTTGTTAATTTCATCATTTCCATGTTATTTTCCTTAGATTCACACCATGCTAAGTCCATTTTATATATGAATCACCTTAGCATCTGATCTAGATAATTTAAATGGTTAATTTTATGGTTTTTCTCAAGATTATGCAAGTTAGATCCGTTTTTATGTTCATATGATTCACTTATCATGTTTTGGGAAATTTATGTGTTTTGATGGAAATTGTTAGATTGATGATATTGTTGGTTGCATAACATGTTTATGATTGCGTTTGGATGAATCGGATAAGCTGGTTTCGTCGGATTCGTCGTTTGGCGAAGTTTTGGTCGAAATCGGAGTCGATTTGGAGATGTGAAGGTTTCTGGTCGTCCTGGAGTTGGTCGGGTCGGTCTGGAATGAGGTGGTCGGTCATAGTATGGCTTGGGAAGCAAGTCAGGGAGCTGGTCGGTTTAAGCTGGTCGGTCCAGAAGGAGCAGAAGTGTTTCCGGTCGGTCCAGAAGGAGCAGAAGTGTTTCTGGTCGGTTTCAGATGGTGGCATTCTGGTCGGTTTCAGATGGTGGCATTCTGGTCGGTTTCAGATGGTGGAATTCTGGTTGGTTTTTACTGGAAGCAAATCCTAGTCGCTCTGAAGGAGCTGGTCGGTCAAAATCTGGTCGGTCTTGACGGGGTCGATCCAAAGCTGGTCGGTCCCAAGGAGGTCGAGTCGATCCAAAGCTGCAAGGAGGTCGAGTCGATCCAAAGCTGCATGGAGGCGGGTCGTTCTGGAGCAAGGCTGGTCGTTTTTTGGTGGGTCGTTCTGGAGCAAGGCTGGTCGGTTTTTGGCTGGTCATTCTGGAGCAAGGTTCTGGTCGGTTTTGGCAGGGTCGTTTTCTGAAAAAGTACGTTTTCGGGTACGAACCAAAAAGGTCTCAAAAAATATATTTTTTGGGGGCAACCCCCCCGAACCCTAGCCGCAGCGCAGTGATGTGTTTTGGTTCGGTGATGGCGTGACTTCAAGGTGATTCAAGTAGGAAGACTCGAATTGATGAATGTGTTCGTTGATCAAGGTGGAACAACGAATGCGGAGACAACTCAAAGGTCGTGAGTTGGTGGATAATGGCTGCTCGAGAAGGTTGCTTGAGCTATGAAACATCGTCAAGGTTGGACGATTAGAGATGCGAAGGCCGAGAAGTCATCGTTGTCGTAAGTTCTAGTAGGCTCAAAGCAGGGGTACGATGGGTATCGTTGAAAGGCCCAAAAGACCGGTTGTTGGTCGAGTACCCTGGGTCTTTCTAGTTGAGGAAAGGCCTAGTGTCAAGGTTGGACATTGCCAAGGTTGGGCATATGGAGCTCATGCTAGAACTGGGGTTATCATTAGCCCTTGACATATGGCAAGGTTGGCCGTCATACGATAATGATGGTTTCGAAGCAGGATTGGCAGTGATAGCCAGAGTCAGTCATGGATGATTAGTTGTTCTGTTTGTACTATCTCACATAGATTATCCAAAGTCGAGGGAGATGTTCTTTGAGTGCTTAAGTGATATTGGTTTAGGCCTCTGGCGAGGGTACTTGAGGAATGTCAAACTCGATTAGGGTTGTCTGTGTGAGACTTATATAATCTGGATGTTATGTGTGTTCTCTATGATTGAATGGGTGTTCTGGTTTCTATGGATGAATGGTTGAAATGCTTGGTGTAAAGGCTATCACTGTCCGATGTGGGGAAGATAAGGATGAGTTCTTCTCTGGTGTTGTGGGTAGATAAGTTTTTCATTTACCCATTCTCATATACTTTCTTGTTGAAGTTTGTTACCTGTTTTATCGCTCACTAAGACTATTGTCTGACTCAAGGTTTTATGTCTCCTCTTATTACCTTGGGCTGTTCATCCGGTTGTGGATGGGCAGACTAAGTAGCAGGTTACAGGTAATGGAGCTTAGTGAGACGAGGAAGCTGAGCGATGACGAGCAGGAGGCTGGCGTATCAGTTTTATTACTATCTAGTATTTCTGTTTCCGCTGTTTGAGTGGCTTTGAGGGTTGTAGTGAGGCCTTATGTACAAACTTTGATATCAGTTGGATAATTTTTCTGGATGTTGAGAAAGTTTCAAAAGTTTTCTATATGATACCTCATTACTATTACCTGTTGTATATGCTCTATTATATTTTATCCTTGCGCTGTGAGTTCTACGACAGGTTTCGATGTGTTTACCTACTCTGATGATCGTCCATAGCAGCCTGGCACACCTTTCAGTGCATTATTCCTCTTGTTTAGTGCGGGGGTTATGGGCGGTCGTCACATTTGGTATCAGAGCTCTGGTCAACGATTTTGGCCAAAGTTCGAAGACGTAATTACGTATGAGAGACGTATTTGTAGATTTCAGTCGGATGTTTACTATATATATTAGTATATATAGTAGTAGCGGTTGTATCTCTTTAGCAGTTTTCTTGGAAGTGGCTAATTATTCTAAATTGCAGATTTAGAATGAGTAGACGACCATCAAGACACGCTGCTAGGGGAGCTAATACTGGAGGGGGAAATGATGGTGAACCAGATTACCCGGCCATGTTTGAAGCCATGGCAGAAGCAATTATGCGAAAGGTACCCGCTCCAGTGGCGGCCACGGTAGATGTAGGGGTGCGAGTTCCTAGAATAGATTTTGCAAAGATGTGCAAGGACTTTATATCTCTAGGAGGGAAACCATTCAAGGGAACTGAACCAGTTGAAGAGGTTCAGAGGTGGATGGATTCATGTGTTCGAATCTTTGGAGACTTGGGTATTGAGGATGCAATGAAGAGAAAGCTTGCATCAAGGCAGCTGCAGAGCAGGGCCATGGAATGGTGGAATTCTGTTATACTCGAGACTCCGGAAGAGGAGATTTCATGGGAGCAATTCCAAGCCAAGTTTGAAGCAAAGTTTATCTCCACTGCTCAAAAGTCCGTTCTCTTTAAGAAGTTCGTAGAGTTGAAGCAGAATGGCAGATCAATTCTTGACTACATTTCTGATTTTGAGGCTTTGTCTAGATATGCTCGTTCATACATTGATACACCCTATCAGAAGAACGAGAAGTTTGTCTTGGGTTTGGATGCTCATATTGGAAAGCCTCTTATGGACCACCTTGATGATTCATTTGAAAAGATTGTGGAAAAGGCTATTCGTCATGAGAGCTTGTTTCCCAAGGAAGCAAATGTTGTTGCTGCAACCAAGGAGGTTCAGAAACCACAGCAGGGTGGTAATAATAAAAAGAGGAAGCAGCAACAACAGAAAGGAAAGGATGGCCAAAAGAAACCCAAGAGTGAGGTGGTTTGCTTTAACTGCCAACAGAAGGGTCATTATTCAAATGAGTGCAAGAATCCCAAAGCTGAGAAGAAGTGCTTCAAGTGTGGAAAGCCTGGGCATGAGAGGAAAGATTGTCCAGAATCAGCTAAGGGCAAGCAGATTGTGAAGGCATATGCTTTGGACGCTGTGCCATCTTCTTCAAGAGCTCCTACTGCGGAAGAGAAGGGAAAGGGTGTCGTGGTGCAAGGTACTTTTTCCGTTAATGGTGTTTCAGTTCGAGTTTTGTTTGATACTGGAGCATCACATTCATTCATCTGCAATGAGCTTGTTTGTCTCTTGGGTTTGGAACCCGAGATTTGTGATAGGCCATTGATCGTGACAAATCCAGTTGGGGGTTCGTCCAGTTTGTGCATGATTTGCCGTGGTCTAGTATTATCGAGTCATGGTTGCTCTTTTATGTGTGATTGCTTTGTTCTTAACTTCGCTGGGTATGGGATCATCTTGGGCATGGATTGGCTCAAGAGATATGCGGCAAGGGTGAATTGCGAGAAGCTAGAGGTGAGGGTCGGGGATGTGGAAGGGCGAAAGGTGTTGATTAGATGTAAGCGCGAAGACGGGGTCTTCGTGAGTTATCTATATTCGCTTGGGATTCCACAGGAAGACCTATCATCAGTGCTGATCGCTAATGAGTATGTGGATGTATTTGACGAGGTCAAAGGGTTGCCGCCGCATCGTGAGATCGAGTTTAGGATCGATTTGGTCGAAGGTGCTAGACCAATTGTTATGCCCCTTAGGCGGATGGCGCCTAGGGAACAGCGAGAGTTAGAGGTGCAAGTTCGTGACCTTTTGGGTAAAGGATTCATTCGGAGGAGTGTTTACGAGTGGGGTGCACCAGTCGTGTTTGCAACTAAGGCAGATGGCTCTTTAAGGTTGTGTGTGGACTATCGTGAGCTGAACAAGGTGACTAAGAAGAACAAGTATCTGTTGCCAAGGATTGATGACTTGTTCGATCAGCTTCACGAATCCAAAGTGTTTTCTCTGATGGATATGGCAACGGGATTTCACCAGTTGAGAGTGGCTAAGGATAATGTACCAAAGACTGCTTTTAGGACACCATCCGGGTTCTTCGAGTGGTTGGTGATGCCATTCGGATTGACTAACGCGCCAGCGTATTTTGTGGATCTTATGAATAGAGTGTTCAGAGATCAGTTGAATAAGTTCGTGCTTGTGTTCGTGGATGATATACTGGTTTACTCCAGAAATGTGGAAGAACATAAGACGCATTTGAGAGTTGTGTTAGAGATCTTGCGAAAGCATCAGCTTAAGGCTAAGTTCTCAAAGTGTCACTTTTGGAAAGATGAAGTGAGGTTCTTGGGTCATGTTGTTTCTGGGAAAGGTATAGCGGTTGACCCCGCTAAAGTGGCAGCAATCCAGGACTGGGATGGACCTAAGAATGCGACGGATGTTCGGAGTTTCCTTGGGTTGGCTGGTTATTACCGAAGGTTTATCAAGGATTTCTCCAAGATAGCTGCACCATTAACAGGATTGACGAAGAAGAACCAAGTGTTCACATGGGATGCAAAGTGTGAACAAGCGTTCGAAATATTGAAGGAGAGATTGACGAGTGCACCTGTGTTGACCATTCCAGGTGGGAATGAAGAGATGGTGGTGTATACTGATGCATGTGGTACTGGACTTGGAGCAGTGCTCATGCAGAAGGATAAAGTTGTGGCCTACGCGAGTCGACAGCTAAAGCCGCATGAGAAGAACTATCCAACTCATGATTTGGAGTTGGCAGCGATTGTGTTTGCTCTGAAGATGTGGAGACATTACCTGTTGGGAGTACGATTCGAGTTGTTTACGGATCACAAGTCGTTGAAGTATCTTTTCTCCCAAAAGGATTTGAATCTTCGGCAGCAACGATGGTTAGAGTTTCTGGCATCGTATGATTTTGGTATAGCCTATACTCCTGGCAAAGGCAATGCAGTTGCAGATGCATTGAGTCGAAGACACGCAAGTTTGGGAGCGATGTTTTTGGAATGGAAGGGCCTCGAGTACTTGGCAAGGTTCGATTTCAGGCCAAGGTGTGAGTTGGAACCTGAAATGTTGGCAAGCTTGTCGATAAGACCTACTCTTATCGAAAGGATTGGCGAGAGCCAAAGGAAAGATGCGAAGCTTGTCGAATTCATTCAGAAACTGGAACCGGAGGATAAAGAATTCGAGGTCGATCGAGAAGGTTGGCTTCGAAAGCAAGGACGGTTAGTTGTTCCTGATATCGACGGATTGAGGGATGAGGTTCTAAGAGAATGTCATCACTCGAAGCTAACGATTCATCCTGGTGGTAATAAAATGTATCAGGACATGAAGCGAGCCTACTACTGGGAAGGGATGAAAAGAGATATTGGAAAATTCATTTCCAAGTGTATGAACTGTCAGTTGGTGAAAGCTGAACAGAAGAAGCCGAGTGGTTTACTTCAGCCATTAGAAGTTCCTACATGGAAGTGGGAGCAGATATCGATGGATTTTATCGATGGACTACCTAGAACTAGGGCAGGAAATGAAGGGATTTGGGTCATTGTGGATCGTTTGACCAAAAGTGCGAGATTTATTCCTGTCAAGTCAACTAGGACAGCATCAAAATTGGCTGAGCTTTATGTGAAATGGATAGTTCGATTCCATGGTGTCCCAAAGAGTATAGTAAGTGACCGGGATCCATTGTTCACGAGTGGATTTTGGAAAAGTTTGCAAGAAGCTTTGGGAACCGAGTTGTGCTTAAGTACGGCATACCATCCCCAAACTGATGGTCAGACCGAGAGAGTCAACTGAGTTTTAGAAGATCTCCTGAGGGCTTGTGTGTTAGACTTCGGAGGATCATGGGAGGACCATCTACATTTAGTCGAATTTGCATATAATAATAGCTACCAGTCGAGTATTGGGATGGCACCATATGAGGGGTTGTATGGAAGGCCGTGCAATTCTCCAGCTTGTTGGTTAGAAACTGGAGATAAGTTGATACTTGGGCCTGAGATGATAAGAGAAACCTCGGATTGTATCGAGATAATTCGGCAACGAATGAAGGCGGCCCAAGATCGTCAGAAAAGTTACGCCGATAAGCGTCGTAAGGATTTGGAATTCGACGAAGGCGATATGGTTTTCGTGAAGATTTCACCGTTGAAACATATGGTTCGATTCAGAAGTAAAGGGAAGTTGGCTCCTAGGTTTATTGGACCGTTTCCGATAGTCGAGCGAATAGGAAAGCTCGCATATAGATTAGAGTTACCCGAGAAGATGTCGAGTGTGCATAATGTTTTCCATGTGTCATTTCTACGGAAGTTTGTGCACGACTCGAATGTGGTGGTATCTCCAGAACAATATGAAGACTTGGAAGTAGAGACCGCAGTTGCGAAACCTCGTAAGCCACTTCGTGTTGTGGGGAATGATATGAAACAGCTCAGGAGGAAAACGGTTAAGCTAGTCAAGTACAATGGAGTGAAGATGGCGACGATTGTACATGGGAGACGGAAGAGAGCATGAAGGCGACTCATCCAGAACTTTTCATTGGTAGGACCCTTTGATTGTATCATCGTTATATCGTTGTATCTTGTTGTTGTTTGATAGAATTCCGCGTGCTAGGATAAGGCTATGGATGCATGGCTTGATGGTTGCTAGTTTGGATGATAGGATTGGCTTCTCATGGATGATAGGCATGCGGAATTGTTGTGGTTGCTTGTGTTTGCTTGGAATTTCGGGGGCGAAATTCTTAAGGGGGGGGGGGGGGGGGAGAATGTAACAGCCCGCATTTTACGTATCGGAAGATCGTAAAATATTTTTATTTTATTCCCTGAGGGTTGGATCATTCTCATCTTTTGATATGTTGCTTATGGGGATGTGTGACATGTCCATAATTTTTACCGATTTTGTTTGTGACTGTTTTGCCCCTGTCAGTCTTGTACTGGGCATAACTTTTGACTCAGGTCGAATCAGAGGGTGAGACCTGTGCCATTGGAAAGGAATTGATGATTCCCTTTCCGTAGAGTGGTTACATTAAGGATTTGGTTCAGCGGTTTGGGAGAAATCGCTGTTTTAAGGGTTTTCAGTTGGCTGTTCAGGTTTTGGAAGGCTAATGAGCTGATTTGGAGAAGGCCCATTAGAGGGTAGGTGGAGACTATAAATAGGGGGTAAGGGATATGGAGAAAGGTTGGCATTTTCCATTCTCTTATGGGGAGGCTTTGATCTCCTTCTTCCTCTAACACCTTTCCACCATTAAAATTCCAAATCCAAGGGGGAAATCGAAGATCTATACCATTCGAGGCTAGATCAACATCGTTTCAAGGGCGAATTCATCGGATTAAAGGGTTTGATTCGAAGTGTTCGCTGTCCGGATTGCGTTTTCATTGCTTTTGCTTATATTTGGATAATTAGTGAGTGATTTACATCTCTCATTCGGATGCATGCAAGTATATGGGTCTTATGTTGTTAATTTCATCATTTCCATGTTATTTTCCTTAGATCCACACCATGCTAAGTCCATTTTATATATGAATCACCTTAGGATCTGATCAAGATAATTTAAATGGTTAATTTTATGGTTTTTCTCAAGATTATGCAAGTTAGATCCGTTTTTATGTTCATATGATTCACTTATCATGTTTTGGGAAATTTATGTGTTTTGATGGAAATTGTTAGATTGATGATATTGTTGGTTGCATAACATGTTTATGATTGCGTTTGGATGAATCAGATAAGCTGGTTTCGTCGGATTCGTCGTTTGGCGAAGTTTTGGTCGAAATCGGAGTCGAATTGGAGATATGCAGGTTTCTGGTCGTCCTGGAGTTGGTCGGGTCGGTCTGGAATGAGGTGGTCGGTCATAGTATGGCTTAGGAAGCAAGTCAGGGAGCTGGTCGGTCCAGAAGGAGCAGAAGTGTTTCTGGTCGGTCCAGAAGGAGCAGAAGTGTTTCTGGTCGGTTTCAGATGGTGGCATTCTGGTCGGTTTCAGATGGTGGCATTCTGGTCAGTTTCAGATGGTGGAATTCTGGTTGGTTTTTACTGAAAGCAAATCTTGGTCGCTCTGAAGGAGCTGGTCGGTCAAAATCTGGTCGGTCTTGACGGGGTCGATCCAAAGCTGGTCGGTCCCAAGGAGATCGAGTCCATCCAAAGCTGCAAGGAGGTCGAGTCGATCCAAAGCTGCATGGAGGCGGGTCGTTCTGGAGCAAGGCTGGTCGTTTTTTGGCGGGTCGTTCTGGAGCAAGGCTGGTCGGTTTTTGGCTGGTCATTCTGGAGCAAGGTTCTGGTCGGTTTTGGCAGGGTCGTTTTCTGAAAAAGTACGTTTTCGGGTACGAACCAAAAAGGTCTGAAAAAAAATATTTTTCGGGGGCAACCCCCCCGAACCCTAGCCGCAGCGCAGTGATGTGTTTTGGTTCGGTGATGGCGTGACTTCGAGGTGATTCAAGTAGGAAGACTCGAAGTGATTAATGTGTTCGTTGATCAAGGTGGAACAACGAATGCGGAGACAACTCAAAGGTCGTGAGTTGGTGGATAATGGCTGCTCGAGAAGGTTGCTTGAGCTATGAAACATCGTCAAGGTTGGACGATTAGAGATGCGAAGGCCGAGAAGTCATCGTTGTCGTAAGTTCTAGCAGGCTCAAAGCAGGGGTACGATGGGTATCGTTGAAAGGCCCAAAAGACCGGTTGTTGGTCGAGTACCCTGGGTCTTTCTGGTTGGGGAAAGGCCTAGTGTCAAGGTTGGACATTGCCAAGGTTGGGCATATGGAGCTCATGCTAGAACTGGGGTTATCATTAGCCCTTGACATATGGCAAGGTTGGCCGTCATACGATAATGATGGTTTCGAAGCAGGATTGGCAGTGATAGCCAGAGTCAGTCATGGATGATTAGTTGTTCTGTTTATACTATCTCACATAGATTATCCAAAGTCGAGGGAGATGTTCTTTGAGTGCTTAAGTGATATTGGTTTAGGCCTCTGGCGAGGGTACTTGAGGAATGTTAAACTCGATTAGGGTTGCCTGTGTGAGACTTATATAATCTGGATGTTATGTGTGTTCTCTATGATTGAATGGGTGTTCTGGTTTCTATGGATGAATGGTTGAAATGCTTGGTGTAAAGGCTATCACTGTCCGATGTGGGGAAGATAAGGATGAGTTCTTCTCTGGTGTTGTGGGTAGATAAGTTTTTCATTTACCCATTCTCATATACTTTCTTGTTGAAGTTTGTTACCTGTTTTATCGCTCACTAAGACTATTGTCTGACTCAAGGTTTTATGTCTCCTCTTATTACCTTGGGCTGTTCATCCGGTTGTGGATGGGCAGACTAAGTAGAAGGTTACAGGTAATGGAGCTTAGTGAGACGAGGAAGCTGAGCGATGACGAGCAGGAGGCTGGCGTATCAGTTTTATTACTATCTAGTATTTCTGTTTCCGCTGTTTGAGTGGCTTTGAGGGTTGTAGTGAGGCCTTATGTACAAACTTTGATATCAGTTGGATAATTTTTCTGGATGTTGAGAAAGTTTCAAAAGTTTGCTATATGATACCTCATTACTATTACCTGTTGTATATGCTCTATTATATTTTATCCTTGCGCTGTGAGTTCTACGACAGGTTTCGATGTGTTTACCTACTCTGATGATCGTCCATAGCAGCCTGGCACACCTTTCAGTGCATTATTCCTCTTGTTTAGTGCAGGGGTTATGGGCGGTCGTCACATCATGGATTGTGAGAAGACATTGTACTCATAATTTCTTAGGATTTAAGAAACTATAAAGTGGACGTCGGCTTGGTTTGGGCCGAACCACTATAAAAATCTCGTGTGTCCTTTGTTATATTCTGCATTTATTATCTATGATTTGTGATTGTGAGGATTTCACATTACATTTGGGTGATAGAGCCAAATTTTGGTCTAACATTTTGGCGTGCCGGGAAGGGACACTTGACAACTTCAATTTCCAACCTGAAAGGAAGCTGACTTTTTTTGCTATTGGATCGATGACCAAACGAATGATTTCCCGTGTTGAGACCAAAAGAACGAGAAATGAGGCAAGCTAGGAGGCTTCCACTCACGAAAACCCATCAACGCAGTTGACCATAGAAGATATGGACGGTGTTCTCACAGAACTAAGAGCTCAAATGGCAAGCCAAGATGATCTCCTCTGAAAACAATAGGAGTTGATGGATGGATTCTTCACGCGGATGTATGGAAGGCTGAGGAACGTTCAACTCGCTGAAAATGAAGCCACCGAAGCGGCTCTCATTGGCAATCGTGATCGGAGCACCCGACCCGCAACTCAGAGTGAGCTAGGGGGCATCCCTCTCTCTCGGAAATGGTCAGGCTCGATCTTCTTCAGCGCCAATTCAGATGAACAACAGAGCGCATTCTCCCACTCGACGACAAGAATGGCTCGTGATGGAGAGCTAGGGTCGGCTTGTGATGGGGACCCACGATCCGGTTGGGCCGCCACCCATGGCCCACGAACCGATAACCGTGACCAACTCCCAACGGCTCACCAACAACTTCCTTCTTCTCTTACACTTAACGCTGGGGGCACCAGCCCTGATTTTGGCAATTTGCAACAACATTTCGAAGGCAACCGACTAGCAGATTTGATTCAGTGCCTCTCGAGAGGCCGTACTTCTGAAAACAATGTGGATGACGCCAACCATACTCCTTTCACTCAAGAGATCAGGAAATCCCGTAATCCCCCAGATTTCAAACTCCTAGTTTTGGAGCCTTATATGGCAGGACAGATCCTACCGTGCATCTGATGCATTACAAACGACATATGGTAGTTCAATTGACGTCGAAAAACATCATTTAAAAGTGCTTCCCCCTCTTTCTGACTGATATAGCTGCTATGTGGATTCAGCAGCTGGAATCTGAATCAATAAACAGCTGGAACATGTTGGTCGCTCGCTTTATTGAACAAATTCGGGTCCATATTGCACGACCCAAGAACGTCATGTCACTTACTACAATCAAGCAGAGGTCTGGAGAAACTCTGCGTTCATTTCTAGAAAGATTCAACGTTGCAGCAACATCGGTTGATCGACCTGAATCCTCTATGGTATTGATGGCGAGTCGGAGTTCAAAAAATCGTTGTATCGAGACCCACCACGAAATCTCGGTGAATTATAACTTGAGGAAGATAGATTTCTACGGGAAGAAGATGCGACTTCCGAAAAGCACATTGTCGACATCAACATGCTTAAAGACGGAGGACCGTCTGATTCTGGAAAAGGAAAGGGAAAATCCACTGTCAAGAGTGACCTCAACACTCAGCCCCGGAGAGGACCCAGATTTGAAAAGCACACCGAACTCAGTGCTTCATTTATCGACATTTACATGGACACAAATGGTGCTATTTCCTGTCACAAGCCTCCCACGAAGGAGCCATCGCAAATAGAACGCGATTCTGGAAAGCATTGCATATTACATGATGTGGATGGTCATGACACAAATGAACACAGACATCTGCGAAATTTGATTGAGGAACGAGTTAGACGTGGAGAGCTACTCGAGTATGTGAAATAATCAACAGCGCCAGCACCTGCGCTGCCACCACCTGCCCCCCCGGAGAGGGAACGAACCTAGATCGAGCCCTCATGGGCTCATCATCAACTGATATGGATTGGATCACTTTGCATTTGCTGCCTTACTTAGGATTTAAGATATGGTTTTTGCTTCCTTTAGGTTTTCCGATTGGCTAAATCGAAGTATACACGTATGGGGTTAGAAGTTAGCCCCAAAGCGTGCTCAAAACTCGATGATAAACCAGCCAGGATTTGCTTTGGTTTTGCATTTTGAATTGAATAAGGAAGGACTTTTCGAGCATGGATTATGTTTGACAAATTTAAGTATGGCTTATACTTATCTCGAATCCCTGGGTATGGATTATGCCTAGGGAACTATCTTGTGAGGATTTGGCAAGTGTAACTCCATCTTGGTATGAGTATGGATTATACTCCATTGAATTTCTAAATATGGATTATACTTAGGAATGACGAATGGTCTTGCTAGGATTCGGCAAATGAACTCACTAAAAAGTCGAGTATGGCTTATGCTCGGTTTGGAATTCTTGGTATGGCTTATGCCCAGAAGCTTTGGTCCCTCGTCAGGTCTTGGTAGGATGGTTCGAACGTCACTCGAGTATGGTTTATGCTCAATCGGACGCCCAAGCATGGTTTATGCTCGAAAAGGTTAATCAGTTTTGTCAGGAATTGACACATCAATTTGCCTTCTCTTCTTTGTAGGTACAGATTAAACTTGCAGCTGGCGGGCCCGACGTGGCTTTGGGTTTCTTGGATTATCCAGAACACATCCTCGTTCAACCAGGAAGATATGCTTAGGAGGGCAAAATGTTGACATGCTTTTTATTCAAAGCCATCACACGTAAAATCTCTGATAACGATACGTTCAAGTATTGAGAACACCGTTAGAAGAGAGGAAGCGATTTGGTTGAAGTCGCATGTAACACCCCGTAATTTTAAATATTAAAATTAACAATTTTAAGAACACTTAATTTTTTGGAGAAGAATTAAGGGAAATGGGTTACGCCATTGCATTCGTCTCAGAATTCTTCTTGGAATAGAGTCAAAGTTTTCGTAAATCGGACTTGTATGAGGAAGTTATGGCCTTCAGAAGTTTCAGGAATTTAAATAAATTAAAACAGCTCGAATTCAAATTCAAAATTCAAATGAAAACACAGAAGCGGGCTGGGCGGGATTTTTCCTGCCCAAGGCCAGGTCGACCAGGAGGTCGACTAGGGGTCGACCTCTCTTATACAGGTTGACCTGGGGGTCGACTTCCCCTGATTTGGTCAATTCCAAGGCAGATTCGGGATTCTTCACCTGGACTTGTTTTCTGTACAGATTCTTTGTCTCCTAACCTATTTAAACACCCCCAAACCTCACTTTCTCTCCACACTAAACCATTCTAACGCTATGCTGCCTCAATCCTAATTAAAATAAGTTAATGACGTCCTTATGCTGCTGGAATAGTTCATCTTCTTATTAAAGCTTAGGAATTGCAAGTCAGGATTCTAATACAAATGACGTACGAATTATTCTCTTCTCTAATCCATCTTTGTGAGTACAATTTCGTTCACAAAATAATTAATAAACTAATTACGATGAGTTATAATTTGGATTATGAGAACATGCCTGTTGAATCATGTGACGTTACTTAATTTTGTTATCGTATATTTGTGAACATATGACAGTTTTGTTAACTTATGTTAGTGGATCTATTTCATATGACCAATCACATATGTTTAACTTGATTCATTTTATGACATCAGTTTATATGCGAGTTTGGATGTAAATCATATGCTAGTTTGTATGTGAATCATATGCAAGCCTATATGCGAAATATACACAAGTTAATATGTGAATCAAGTATATATATGTATGCGAGTTTATATGTAAAACATGGGATATTAGTTTACATGTTTAAATTCATATGCAAGTTTGTATGGAACACGTATGCAAGTTTAGGTGAAAACCATAGTCATATATGCAAGTTCACAATTTTATTTTTAGATCTATATTTAGATCCGTGGAAGTACATAGTTCATGCAAATTTATGTTCTATATGTCCATTGCCTAGGCAAGTTATTGGCTATGCAAATTTATGTTATAATTCTTATTTGCAAGTTAGATCTATTTTATGTGTTATGCAAGTTGTGATGTTTCTTTTCTTTTTATGAGTTAGACTATTTGCGAGTCTAACATATTTCATATTAAACGTACGAACGACTTGGGGACAATGGGAAAATATTAAATATACATATTGTGAATCGACATAAAATGGCTTTAAAGGCATATAATTAATTTGAGACATTAATTGGTATAATTTATATACCTGAAAATTATGGACATAATTTATGTGAAAATTAAGGACATAGATTAATTTGGAAACTATTGACAATTTGAATAGGGATATTAATTCAAATTGGGGTTAAATAATTATGTGTAATAATAAATGCTTAAGACACGATGTTAGACTCGTTTGTGGTATAAGACCGCCCGGACCCGCCCGACAAATCCAATAACCACAAACGGTAGTCTAATGTGAGGTGTCAAAGGCATAAATTAAATGCGTAACAATTGTAAAGACACGAGGTTAGGCTCATTTATGGTATAAGACTGCCTGGACCCGCCCGACAAATACAGCAACCGCAAACGGTAGTCTAATGTAGGAGGTCTTACAAGGTTACGGTTATAATGAATTAAGTAATACTTAACCAAGATAAACATGTAGTGAGACATGGGGTTAAGTGGGTGACATGGGTGACATGTGAAATACGATTAGAAACACTTAACCAAATTGAAACATGTAAGAAGACATGAATAAGAAGGGGTTAAGTGGGAAATCCTAGTGGGGACCAAGTATAGGTGGAAAGCTTGTGTCAAGTATGGGGACCCTTTTCAAACCAGTAACACATTAAGTATCTTTGTGAGCTCGAGCTAGGTCGAGGACGGGACACGCTTAACAATTTTGATTATAAGAGCTCAAAACGGGTTAGCGGTGGCAACGCAAGTCCAACGGGGTCATGTACGTGTGTGGCCCCGAGCTGGTGGATAAGACGTTGTTGCATCGTGTAGATATAACCCGTGCATCTTTAGTGGTATCGGGTTGCCACTTTGGGGAGTGATACACCCCACTATGGGGCCAGCATGGGTATCTACAAGTTAGGGAGCCGATCGCATGGGGGTAGTGGGTACAACTAGTGGAGATAGGGGCAGGCGGCACCTGTGAAGACAGCTAGGGATACACGAGACTACCATTATCATTTTATTATTATTATGTTCAACAGGCGGGATCAACTTTTAGGGTGACTAGTATTAGTGTAGTATAGTAATTATCCTATAATGATTAGGAGCGCGATTAACGCCAACATATTCCTCTTGTTTGTTTTGTCTTCCCCATTTGTTTCACAGTCGTTCCTTGTTTTACCAGTTTATGCCTTATCCTAATTACTTTAATAATTATATTGTTAAAATTATTGAACTCACCAGACTTTATGTCTGACCCCCTTTATTTTCGCCTCTTTTCTTCCTTCCCCCATACCCCCTCCCCCCAGATTCTCAGGGTGGGATTAGTGCTAGTGGAGCATGATTTGGATTTCTTTCTCTCTCTTTTGGAAGCACTTGGATTGCTGAAAGTAAAGTTCAGCTTATCTCTTTTATGGCTACTTATGTTAGGGTTATGCTTTTTACTTTATGTACTCAGAAAACAATTTGTCAAGATGGATATTAAGTGTACTTGGTTTTATTGTTGGTTTATGATGTTGTTGTAATCAAACTATTTCTCCGCTGCAATAAAAGTTGTTTTAAAATTTTCAAGTACTAATATATGTACTTGTCTTGTTATATTCCGTTCTATACGCCAATAATATTCCATGAAAGTTAATGCATTCCCTTTATGAGTGACATTAATGGATGTGGGGTGTTACCTCGCATCATAAACAAAGAATGGCCCAAAACTACTACCAGACGACCTCTTTTGGGACCAAAGACAATTACTATGGTTCTAAGCATGTAAAACTTGTAGCCCTCTGAATTAGCTTCAGGTAGAGCTTTCATTTGACTCAATGGGACTTACGGTTTGAAAGTTATGCCCATTTCCGTGAACGGGTGTAAGCTAGCATCGAAAACTCAGACCATGGCACCGGCTCGCCCCCCTCCACGGCTGGACCGCCACCTCACAAATACCTGCTCGTGGTGCACCCCTGGACCATGACCTAACCATGGATGTCAGCACCAATATCTCACGTCAGCTCGTTACCCTGACTCGCATACCACGACCACGAACCGCCTGTACCAAAACAGTGGCGACCATTGATTTTGACCTATTCTGATGGCTATTCTCACTCCTATGAATCCAGATCTCATTACACATGGCATGACATGACTTGGAGAGGATTTATCCATGTTTTCCACCTTATTTCGAGTTTTTTTGGGATGCGTGCCATGTTTCCCATGAACCGGTGCCCGGAAATGACAATAAATACACCAACGGAAGGCATTTTTAAGGGTTCTCTCTAGCTTTTTGGTACTAACACGTCTCGGCCTCCATTGCTAAGGAGACAAGGACATTGTATCTTCATAAAATCAATGTAACACGAGAATTTTGTGTACAAAATCATTCTCTTTTCTCCTCTTCTTCATTGTAACACAAGAATGTTGTGTATAAAGGGATCTCACGGATTGTGAGACGGCATTGTACTTGTAATTTCTTATGATTTAAGAAACTATAAAGTAGATGTAGGCTTGGTCTGGGCCGAAGCACTATAAAAATCTCGTGTGTCCCTTGTTATTTTCTGTATTTATTATCTATGATTTGTGATTGTGAGGATTTCACACTACATTTGGGTGTTAGAGCCAAATTTTGGTCTAACAGTTTCTATTATAGTTTTATCCTCTGATCTAGGAACAAGTTCCTATACATCATTCCGAGTAAATTGATTAAATGCCTCTTGCATAGAAAGGATCCATGAATCATCAGATGATGCTTCCTTTGAATTTTTAGGTTCAATAGTTGAAATAAATGCAGAAGTACTCATATTATTTGATTGATTACGGGTTCTAACAACGGATTCAATATCTCCTAAGATATTTTCTACAGGGTATTCTCTCAATAATCTAATTCTTTTATTTGGTTGACTATCTCTATTATTTGTTTTATTAACTTCATTTTCACATTCATCTTCGTCGTGTTGTGTTATATTTTTATAATTTTTGTCAAAGGATACACTTAAGGTTTCTTCTATAGTATTGGTTCTTGAATTGAGAACTATATATGCCTTACTTCTCTCTGAATATTATCGGATTTCGAGTCAAATTTATCTAAATTTTCTTTAGTATTGAGTATAAAACATTTGCTTCCAAATTTTTTAAAATATGATACTTTTGGTTTCTTATTGTACAAAAGTTCATATGGTCTTTTATGAGATAAGGGTCCAATTGGAATTCTATTTAAAATATACCAAGCTGTTGCAACTGCCTCAGCCTAAAAACTTCTTGGTAAATTACTATCAGATAATATTGTTCTCACACACTCTTATATCGATCAATTTTTACGTTCAACTACTCCATTTTGTTGAGGAGTTCTAGGAACAGAAAAATTATAGGTTATTCCCTTTTTAATACAATTTTTTTCAAAATTTTCGTTTTCGAATTCTCCATTGTGGTCGCTACGTATTGTTTATATTTTTAAAGATAATAAATTTTGAATTCTTTTATCAAAAGTTTTAAATTGATCAAAAGCATCAATTATATTTTTAAGAAACAAAGTCCAAGTAAATCTAGAAAAATGTAAACTATTACATAAACATATCATTATGGTTAATTGTTTTGGTTTGGAATGGACTAAATAAATTCATATGAATTTACTCTAATGGTTTCGAGGTTATAATTTCCTCTTTTGGTTTAAATGAACTTCTTTTTAATTTTCCGAATTGACAAGCATCGCATAAATTATTAACTTTCAATTTCATTTTGGGTAATCCCTTAGTTGAATCTAATTTAGAAATCCTAGAGATGCGTTTGAAATTTATATGACCGAATCTCTTATATCAGATCCGAGGGTCACTTGTATTGGCCACAAGACATAGATTTTCGCTGGAGATTTTCATACTCTATATATAGATATTTTTCTTTCTATCTCCTTCAAATATTACTTTTGAATTCCCGTCTTCTATAAAACATTTATCTTTTTTAAAGTTTATTTTATAACCCTTATCGCAAAGTTGACTTATACTTATTAGGTTGTCTTTTAGATTCCTAACTAACAAGACATCATAAATAGTAGGAGTTTCAGAATTACTGATATTGCCGATGCCAATAACATATCCTTCAGAGTTATCACCAAATTTCACCAATCCATCATCTTCATATACTAGATTATTTAGTATTTCTGGATTTCCGTCATATCTTTTGAACAACGACTATCCAGTATCCATTTGTCCTTTCTGATTTCCACCATTTGTTCAATAGAATTGAAATTCCCAACAGCCATGTAACAAACCATTTCGAAATTTGATTTTCAACAACCAGTTCACCCGTCTTTTCAAAATTTTAATTTTCGTTAGCCATATAACACATCTTTTCCTGTATTAGACACATTTCAGTAGATCATGTGAATTTTTAATACAATTGTATGCAAACTCTTTCAACATTGATGCAATGCATGAATTGACACTAGTGTTAACAATCATTTCAAAATTTGCCATTTAATATTTTTAAAAATCATATTATGAACTTTTTGAAAAACCTTGCTCCCATACCAATTGTTAGGGAACGCGGAATGCAGATCTTAAAGAAAAACTAACACTAAGAGCATCTCCAACAGAGGTGCTAATTCATGTTACGGACATGAACATACGTTGTTTTTGCACCCAACAGTTATCTTGAAGCGTAAAATTTAGCATGAAGTTACGGGGCCAATTCAGGTTCCTGCACAGGGCGCGCAAGCCGATTTTATCGGCTCGTGAAGTCACGAGCCGATTATTTCAGCATGCGCCGATTTAATCGGCTCGTGACAAGTTTAGGAATTTATTTTTGTTTCCCCCCTATCCTACCTTATTTTTTTAATATGACAAAAAAATGTTAGTATTTTCGTAGAATAGAAAAATTTGAAACATAGTAATAGATGATAAGTAACCCTTACGAATACAAGAGAACGTGACGGTACAATAGAAAAGAACAACATCTTTACTGCTTACAAGATCAATTAGTTCGGACAAGCGTAAAATAAAACATGAATTCGGCTAAGAGTGCTTCATAACTAGGTATCACCGTAGTGGTTCCATAAATGATTCATAAGATCCTTCTGCAATTGGTTATGGAGTTCTGCATCTCTAAACATAACCTGACGGGTCAAATAAACATTGAAGTCCTCCTCTGTTAGTGGATGGTTTGGTCGAAATACTTTTGATGATTGTGAAGCACCCTCATAATCGCAGTGACGTTGCTATTCGTCCATATCTCTTTCATCTTCTATAATCATGTTGTGAAGAACGATGCAAGGAAACATGATTGTAGACATCTTTTTCCTACACCACAACCGACATGGATTACTTATCATTGCAAATCTAGATTGTAAAACACCGAAAGCACGTTCTACATCTTTCATTTGTGCCTCCTGCATCGTCGCGAATCTGACTTGTTTAGGAGTCAATGGATTTGGACATGTTTTAACAATGGTGCTCCATTCCGGGTAAATGTCGTCACCTAGATAATAGCCATACTCGTAAGTATTTTGACCGAGGGTAAATGTTAAAGGAGGTACCTGGCCTTGAGCAAGATCATTAAACATATGGGATCTTTCTACAACATTTAAGTCGTTATTCGAACCAGGGATTCCGAAGAAAGCGTTCCATATCCACAGATCATATGATGCCACAGCTTCCAAAATGATGGTTGGTCGCCTTTCCTTATTGTTGTACGCACCTTGTAATCCCTTAGGACAGTTGTTCCATTCCAAATGCATACAGTCCAGACTTCCTAACATTCCGGGATAACCCTAGCTTTCGTGCATCTCTTTGATTTGCACTACATCTGCTTTGTTCGGAGACCGTAAGTATTCTTCCCCGTACATGTCCACCACTGCTTGACAAAAAGTTTCAAGTGCTTCAAGTGCCATGCTCTCTGCTATGCGGTATGCATCGTCCAAAGCATCGGATGGAGTGGCATAAGCTAACATTCTCATAGCGGCTGTCATTTTCTGTTCACCAAACAACCCCTGTGTCTTCGATGCATTTTGTTTGTACTTAAAGTAATCATTGTTGCCTTGAATACCAGCCAATATTCGAAGAAACAGATTTCTCCGCATCCTGTATCTTCTACGAAACAGATCAGGCCCATAAGTGCAATCGTCATCGAAGTAATCTTGCATCAAAGACTTATGGTATTTAGCATGATTTCGGTGTATAAACCTCCCTCCAGCAACCGATCCCCCTCTAGTTGTGGATGATGAACCATACGCTTCACGGTATAGGTCATGTATTTCTTGTATTTCTTCCACTTCCTCTTGAAGGATTTCATCTTCCTCCGAATCGCTATCAAAAGCCAGCACGCATTTCGTAAAACTGGAATCCATTTATATTTGTGAATAAATTTTGATTTGAGATATGAATTGCAATGTTACTGTTATATATGGTATGCGGTGTTGGTAAGTGGGTGGAGTGTTCTCCTTTATTGGATTAAGTGCTCCTTTATTGGACAAAGTGTTCCTTTATCGACATGGTGCTCCTTCATTGGTACAAGTGCCTCTTTATTGGACAGAGTGTCCTTTATTGGATAAAGTGCTTCTTTATTGGTATGAGTGCCTCTTTATTGGATAGTGTCCTTTATTGGTACGAGTGCTCCTTTATTGGTACAAGTGCCTCTTTATTGGACAGAGTGTCCTTTATTGGTACGAGTGCTCCTTTATTGGTATGAGTGCCTCTTTATTGGACAGAGTGTCCTTTATTGGTACGAGTGCTCCTTTATTGGTACGAGTGCCACTTTATTGGTACTGAGTGTTCTTTATTAGTTTGAGTGCTCCTTTATTGGTATGAGTGCCTCTTTATTGGCACGAATAGTCTTTTATTGGTACGAATGGGCTTTAGCTGGACAGTAAATAGCTTGCAGTACATAAATATTCTGCATCACATAACTTAGAAGCTTACAACAACGATAATTACAACATGCATAAATGCCAAAGTACAATTGAAAGAACTACAACAACTGAACACATAAACATCAAATTTAAAGTACGGTAATAAACGATACGATAGTTTCCACCGACACTTACCACGAACGTGGGCAAAAGCCAGCTCTAGCTGCCTCAGCAACAGTCTTGTTCAAACGTCGTATTCCGGCTTGCGCTTTCAATGCATACTAAACTCCACGTTCGCACATCGGTGGGTCAATCCACTGCTTGAAGTAACAACAGTCATTTTTCTCAGGAAAAACGGTGTGATCCTAGTAAGCTGCATAACCAAAAACTCGGCGCCCAACATCTTTTTCGGTATTCGAAACAACAACGACCGATTCTTCTCCACGACGGCACATAGGGTTGGATCCACCTAGACGTACTGGTTTGAGATCGCGTCCTTCACCAACCATTTTTATTCCAGGTCTTTGATTTTCTACCCCCTCATCGTCATTTTCCCATTTGTCCATGTTGGAGGCTACACTTTCTTTTCCCTGTTCCGACATACTCCAAAAAGGGAACTATACTCTTTTCTTACTAACTTGGCTCCTTTGGGGAAAGGGGAAGGAGGTGGTGGTTGGAAGAAAATAAATTGTGATAAAGGGTTTCAGAGAAACTGCTATATATAGGGAAAACAAGAGTGTGGGTCCGTGGTCGTCCACTTATCCGTAGTATTTACACATATTGAAGTTAGGAACGTTATAAAACGAGGGTCGTCCACTTACCCGCTTAATTTAAACATTTAAACACATGAAGGAGTTAAAAATGAGGGTCGTCCCCATTTTATTTCATTAAAATCCTTTAACTTATATATGTGAACCATATATTTTATAAACCATTTCCACGACGACTTTTTGGAATTTTCATTTAGACGTAAAACAAAATCAACAACACGAAAATCCATTTTTTCTCTTCCACTAGAAAAATATTGTCGAGTAGATGCGAACGTGTCGTCTTGTGAGGAAATTCGACTTAGATTGGATTTCGTACAACCAATTGAAGTTCAAAACGTTATAAAACGAACTGCAGCGCCGCTGCAGTTCGTTTTATAATTAAATTATAAACCAGGTTTGGCATTTTCCAAAGTACTAGATTCGGCACTTGCCAAAGTACCAGATTTGGCACTTGTCAAAGTACCAGATTTGGCACTTGGCAAAGTACCAGATTCGGCACTTGCCAAGGTACCAAATTTGGCACTTGGCAAGGTACCAGATTTGGCACTTGCCAAAGTACCAGATTTGGCACTTGGCAAGGTACCAGATTCGGCACTTGCCAAAAGTACCAGATTTGGCACTTGTCAAAGTACCAGATTTAGCACTTGGCAAAGTACCAGATTTGGCACTTGCCAAAGTACCAGATTTGGCACTTGACAAGGTACCAGATTCAACCCTTGCCAAAGTACCAGATTTGGCACTTGACAAGGTACCAGATTCAACCCTTGCCAAAGTACCAGATTTGGCACTTGGCAAACTACCAGATTCGACACTTGCCAGAGTATTAGATTTGGCACTTGGCAAGGTACCAGATTCGGCACTTGCCAAAGTATCAGATTTGGCACGGAACATAATAAATGGGCAAGCATTACACATAACATAATAAACGAACAATTATTACACAGAACAAAATAAACGAGCAAACATTACACAAAACATATATAGAACGAGCAAACATTACACAGAACATAATAAACGAGCAAACATTACATATAACACATTAAAAAATAACATAAAGTCCAAAACATTGAGACATTCACAAATATACATCGAGCCATACATTAATATACATCACGACATACACATATATACATCATGATAAATCTACGGCACCATCATCAGTACCATCCAAAGACATGTCATCCCCGTTATCAGAATGGTCATAATAAGGAATATCGTCATCATCATTACCACCTCCCGATCCGTCATCCCCTCCTAGTCCGTGACCCCTCCTAGTCTGTCACCCCGTCCTAGTCCGCGACCCCCTCGTAGTCCCCCATCACCATCTAATCTGTCACCCCCTCCTGGGCCGTCACCCCCTCGTCCGCCATCACCACCGGATCCGCCAATCCCTCCTAGTCCGCCTCCTGAACTTCCACCAGCACATGACCCTACAACTGTACCAGATGCTGATGTATCACCACCCCCTGATGTTGCTAATCTAGCATGTAAGTCAACGATCTGCTCCTACAATCCCTGAACTATGGCTTGGTGCTCCTGATATAAGGACTGAGCATGCAGCAGAGCCATCTCCTGAATAGCCGCAATATGTATCCTATGCTAGTCTAACCGAGGTGCATACAGCATATATAGAACATATAAAATCAGTTTCTATGGCGTACAACATACAATGTAAATTCACTAGTACAAATTTTACCTCATATGGGGATATAATCCAGCATTAGGGACACTAGTCACCTGCAGGTGGGTGAACAATAGGTAGGAATATCTGTGCACTGCTAAGATCAAATGTCTGAAATGTATAGGCCAGAGCGAAATCCGTAGGAGGGTCGGAGATCTGTGAAGGGGCCAGGTTAAAAGTAAACGGTGGAGGATGAACTCAACCACTAACCAATCGAGGACCAATGTGATCGGAGTTCACACCCCGCATATAATCCGGTAGCAAGTATCGTCTAGGAGCTACCCGAACCCAATAAGGACCAAATACTACGTCGGGTAAGTAAAAATCGGTCATATCAACCAATCCTGCCTATCTCAGACCATCCACGTACTGTCTCCCTATAGAACGCTGCGGCCCGAACATATCAAGTGGCAGAGGTGGATCTCCAGGTACACGCGACTGACAGGGACCCTGGTAACTCCCAAGTACCAACTAGGAAGGTGGGCCAGTGGGAACAAGAGGACACATCGCAGAGATAAGCGACATGCAATGGCTAATGGATGGGCATCGGGTAATGGGCCATCCGCTGAAAGTAACATCCAATAAGAAGTCCAAGGTGCTCGTAATATGTTCCCCCTCACCCTCCTATCTAACTGAGCACGAGCCTCCATCAAGTCATGTCTTACACCAGCAAGAGCACGCCGAACCCCGTGAGTAGTCTCCCACCTACGCATGCATGGGAAAAAGGTCTCGGCAGCATGACTGGCGGTGGGCTGTATGCGTGGATGCATGTTGGTCGTGTACTCGTAGTACCAGCACGACAACATGTACCAAAAACCGAACATTTGGCTAACCTCTCCAAAAGCATATGAGTCAAGTGCGGCGTATAGATAACCCAATATGGTAGAGCCCCAATCAATCATATGCAACTGCTCTAAGTCGACTAGTGCTGCTTGGTAGCCCAGTCTAATCGTACTCTGTTGGTTCGAAAAGAATGTCGAACCAAGGAGGTACGAAATGGTAGCCCTGAATACTGTGTCATGGAAATCTGCCACATCTAGATGCGCTGTAAGATACTGAAGTAAATATGTGATGGAAACAACACCATTAGCTATAATAGCCGCTGAAAAATCTGGAAAATACTGCAGGTAGGAATCGGGTGACTCATAAGACGAATCAAATGGACAAGTGACTCTATCTGCAAGGCCAATCTCAATCCCTGTAAGCATGTAAAAATCGGCTAGGGTGATACCTAGCTCAAAATCCGGAAAGTGAAAAGTGTGTGTCGTAGGCCACCATCTCTCTAATAAGGCCTCTACCAATGGTCGATCAAATGACTGGGGAGGTATAATACGTAAAAAGAGTCCGAACGGACTAGCTAGTAGCCTCTCCCAAATATGTAATGGTAATATGTCAAGGACATGTGAAACAAACTTCGCCCAACTCCCACGAAGGTAGATGTACTTAGTCTATTAAATTTATAACAGTTAAATGAAAATAAAACCAACAGTTCATACTATTAAAACGTTTAATGTACATGCACTAAACTATAACGTAAAACCAACAGGGCATACTATATAACATTTCAGTAACTACAAATACTACAAAAAATTAAAATTAATACTTGAACGGTGGCCAGTGCGGTAAAAGATAGATGAGTAAATCCCTATGGCAGCTCGTGTAGGATACGTAAGTCCTCAATCATCGTCCCCGCTGATGGAGGAAGGTGAGCTGGACCAGATGCGTCGTCTGGTATAACTGGAACTGTCTGTCTCCCCATCTTCGTTATGCGTGGCGGCATCCCGGCGTCGTACCGAATTAAAAAAATTAAAAAGGAGGAAAAAAGGAAAAGATAACAAAACCCTTGCCCCCTGCGCCATATATAGGCTCGGAAGCCTCGCGACCCGATTTTGGGAGATATCAAAGATATCTCCTAACATGTTACGGGTCGTAACGTTACGACCCGTAACCTTGTTGGAGATGCTCTAAAGGGGGTGAATAGTGTTTTCAAGGAATTTAAGAAAATATTAAACTTATATGATCTACTATATGAATCACACACCATAGAGATAATCACAAACACAGAATCAAACCCAAATATAGAAATAAACAAAAATAAAATGCTAAAAAAGGAAAGAACACAGTGGATTTTATATTAGTTCGGATTACTCCTACGTTCAGTCCTAAGAAATGCTGGAATGCGCAGAGTTTTATTACTATACCAATATCCAAGTACAATCCCCTTGATTTGATGGCTACAAGGTTTACACCGATTCCACACCCTTAATTTCTTGGCTCCAAGGTTAACACTGATTTCACACCCTTGATTTCACGGCTACAAGGTTAACACTGATTCCTTTCCTTGATTTCCGGGCTATAAGGAATACACCCTTTCCCCAACAACCCCAAATGATTACAACAACCCTATAACTCTTCAATAGCACTTCAATTCAGAGAGAAATGAGTAGAGAGTTAGTAGAGAGTGAGAAGAGAAGAAGTTTTATATATTTAGAATAGAAATCAATGGAGTAGAAGCGTATAAATCAATAAAAAAATGAAATAATAATGGAGGAATGAAAAGGGCCAAAGATGGAAAAGAAGAATAGTTTAAAAAACGAATTCAACCCCTATTTGTAAGATATGAAAGGTTGCAACGCTTTTGGAACATTACAAATAGTGAAAAGACACTTCCTTTCAAAGTTGAAAAAGCGACTATGTTTATATGTATGTCAACATATAGGTATTGAAATTTGAATTTTGATTATTTTCAAGTGTTTAACTCTATATATAATTCTGAAAATTCTTAAATTAAAACATAGTGATATAAATGAGTGTTATAAAGTATAAAATCATATGAAAACATAAATATAAATTTTATAAACATATTTATAAAATTATAAATTTTAAGACAATATAAATATAAAATTATGCAAGCATATAACTATACAAATATATATATAAACTTATAGACTTCAAAACTTAAGTTTGAAATCATAAGTAAGATAGAAAAGGTAATTAAAAATTAGAATTTGAATTTTGGGAAAACAAAATTTGAAATTTGAAAATCAAAATTTGAATTTGAACATGGAGTGCTATACAGAGTCTTACATATAAAATAGACTCTATTACTATATTCATCTTGAATTCTTGATATCTTGATTACTCATTTGTCTTGAATCTTCTCTGAATTCTAAATCTCTTGAATCTCTAAAACTGTACAGTCTTCAGTATTAATTCTGTATACAGATCCTGCGTGTATGTGTGTGTGTGTGTATATATATATTCTAGATAGAGATGTTAGTATATATTTTATAATCAATTAATATTGAAATAAGGCTGTTGTCATCAAAACTCCATTCTCCAACATCTGTATTTGAACTGAAGTACATGGTCCAGTTAAAAGGGAACCAACACTGAAGCTTCAATGATCAGGACTCAGTTTCAAAATGAAGCACCAATGATTCAGTGTAAAGAAACAGAAGCACCAGTGCTTTAGTTTGAAGAAACTGAAGCACCAATGCTTCAGTTTGAAACTAAAGCACTTGGGCTTCAGTTAGAAAAAGCTGAAGCTCTAGGGATTCAATTTGAACAAACTGAAGCTCCAGGGCTTCAGTTTGAATAGATTGAGGTTGCTTTTGTTTGAAACTGAAGCACCTTTGTTTCGGTTTTAAAAACCAAAGATGATGTAGACGGATACTCAAATACCTATGATCAAGTTTGCTTAGTAGCTGTATTAATACATTTTTTTTCATTTTTTGTATTACATGCTACATGAAATAGGTATTGTAAATTTGTAATCATACACTGTTCGAAGTTTTGAAAATAAAAGGCGGTAACTAAATCACATTAAGGATTGCTGAAAATAAAAATAGGGATAAAATGCATTTTTTAAAGAATCATCCCATCATTGTAGAACAAATATGCTTTCTCATAATTATTTTACTTGTTTATGCTTTTTATTTGATATGAGTAAGCAAGGTCTTGTTGCATGGCAGGTAAACTATGGTTGAATGCAACAAATGTTAGTGAAACAGTATAAATCCAAGCATGCCATCAATAATTTGAGTAATATGAGAACTATTTACCTTTTTTTCTAGTTATATTTAAAATTTTCATGTATATTCTTATTCTAGTTTTAGATATTGTTTGCCTAGATTTCATTACAAGCCTTAGGTAAATATAGAAAACACTGCATTTACACTCAAAATCATATTGCCTTGAACTAACATGACTGCTAGTATGATTTTACTTGTTTGGATTGTACCCATGAAAAAAAAAAATTAACATTGCTTATTTGTATAAATTTGCAATAAAATACGATGGTGATTCGATAAATATTTTTAACCGATTATTTTTGTATGCAGTTTGTCATGAGCTGGGGACCATTGTTGATTTGTTCCGATGGAGAAGATTGCTTATGTAAGGTAGATGAAGCTTCATTTTGCAAGTCTTGTTAGAATGTGTGCATTGAGGCTAGTTTATTTTTTCTACAATATACTCGATTAAAAATTGTATTACAGCAAATATTGAGCTGTAGTTTTGTGCTAATAGTAACAAATCTTGCTGCGAACATGGTTTCCGTTCATTTTGAATTACATCTTTTTCTGCAAAAATGCAGTTTTGTGTTAATAGTTTTCTTCTCATAACAATAATATGGTTTTTGTTCATTTTGAGTAAAATATCTGGTACCTTGCCATATGATTTTGTAGACTGAAGATTGAAGTTCTATACATTTATTTTATGATGTACCTGGTTGTGGACTATTATTATGTGATGTTCATTTTGAGTAATATGTCATTTGCTTTATTTTTTTAGTAAACTATGTTTCCTGTGTAATAGGGGAGTATCTCATATATATATAAAACTATTAGGGGAACTTGTTACTGCCACCATGTTGTACTTGAATACATATATACATACATACATATATATATATATATAACACTAGCACATGTGCTAGCCTCTATTGTTTTCAAATTTTTAGAGGTGGTTCTATATGTCACAGCTTGTTTATAGTGTTTGGTCACCCACCAAAACTTTAGCGGTGTACAGTTTGGTCTCTATTAGCTTTGAACTATTAAAGGCTGGTAGAAACGCCTTTATTTTTCTGCCAGTCCTTGTGTGGAAGCATTAACAATAGATGCAGAAGTAAAATGTAGTCCGCCTCAAATATGCATTAGGGACCCCTTTTTTAGAGGCATATCTTGAACAGCCTCTCATAATAATAGAGGCATTTTAATTGAAAATTTTGTCCCTAATTGCTACAGCAGGGACGATTGTTTTTGCCTGTGGTTATTCAATATTTAGCAACCATTCAGATTGCACAATGAAACATTCAACTTTAGAAAACCAAAATAGCGTATGGTGAATTTATGGCTACCTGTGATCAGTATTACAAAATAATTCAAGAGATTGGAAAGGAAAATGTTTTTAAAGCAACTCGATCTTCTTTTAATTCAGGTTATATGTTGGAATAAATAACATAGATCCTTGTCAAGAGGCATTTGAGCTTCGTTACAACAGGCTTAATCGTTTTTGTTAACTAGAATTATGACTTATCGTATTTCCGTATGCAACCTCCCTGTCTTTATATCTTGTTTGAATAATCGAATATTGTACAGTGCGACAAAAATTGGCACAATTCTAATGTTTGATTTGGCCAAATAGTAAAAAGATTACAACATATTTCAAAAACCTACTTGGTTCATGATGAGTTTTCCTCATTTATAGATACCTTTGACTTTGAAATGGGATAATTCAGTCTGCACATTGAAACTGACAACATTTAAAATGCATGTTTCTTATCCACCATCGTACGATTACATTGATCATTCGTCTAGATTGTCGTATCCTAATTCGTCTTCACCAAGAATGTATACTACATGTGTATTGTAATGGAAATGTGACATAATGAGTATATGTGTAAACAAGAGCTTAAAACAGAGATGTTGCAACTGCAAATAGAACATCAACCATAGCAACTACCCACCCATTTTACTCAACGACAATACAAGGTAATACATTTGGTCCAATATGAAAGTGAGGTTGATGAGGTACAATCCACAACTATAGTATGATTCTGTGGTTTTGGATCACCAAATCTAGTCGTCTGACATTAGAATAATGATGGTCAGTGATATTTTAGGTGTTTAATTTACCCAAACAGATGTGATTTTCGATAGTTGATAGATGACCGATTCAATCCTGGGCCTATTAAATACACTTTGGAATAGGAAGAAGAGATAAAGAGGCTTCAAATACTCAACTCAAAGACATTATATAGTAAAAATATCGCCTTCATAAGGGTTCGATCTAAAATTTTGTCTAGATCATATGCGGAAATATTATGCATCTTTTAATTTCGAATTCATGTTTGTAGGTATTATCTTAGTTTATTAACTGCAAACACAAGCATAAAATATACTTGGCCAATTCATTAAAATGACAGGACACCGTAGCCACGTTGAATTCAGACAATCAAGTCTTGTTGCCAAGTACTGTTTGGGTTCAAATGATGAATGCTATTAATGGAATTCAAGTGTCATTTCCTCCTTGGATTTAGTAACTGGGAATCTTTCCGGTGCTGAGTCAAATCAATATCAGAGCCGTGCCACTTTATTTCACATGCTACAGTGTTTAACTATGATAGGGCAGTATAGCCACTCTCAAATCCGAACAATTAATACCTTAGGTATTAATTTTGATGGCAACAACCATATAAACATTAATACTAACATATCTTTGAGTTGTGCATTTATATCAGATATATTATGAAGTCATTATAAAGATAAACTAGAATATAAGAGAAGAATTATAGAAGAAGGTTAATTAGAGCAACGGAGGAAGGATAATCAGAACAATTAAAGATGAAAGCCTATTTGAGAAAAATGTTAAAGAACAAAGGTGTTTGAAGTGATGAGGAGTTGGTTGAACCTTAGAATATCTTGTTAAATATCCTATGACAATTATACTTAAAACCAATCAACTGTTGACCTCAACCGAATCACCAAAATTCACAAATATAAGGTAATTTGAAGTGCTGAAGATTTGAAACACTTATTAGTGTTGCAAAACACATATATGTCGACATATATGTATTGGTATGTCAACATATAATGGTTTTTCAAATTTTTAACATTCAAATGATAAGTTATTTCCCTCCATCACTTTACCAAAAGACATATCCCTTCAACCACTATTTAAAGGCTCTTGGAAATGAATTTTAAAACCAATTTTTCTCATTTTCTTCTACTCCTACTTCTCCATATATTTATACTACAAATCCATTGAATACTTTCCAATTATCCTTGCAAATCCACACTCATTCACTCCAATTCTTCATTGACTTGCAAGTCGCACAATATCTAAGAGTTGTACTTGAACTCAAGTCATTCTCTCTCTCATTTCATCCTATTTCGTCAAAGAATTAAAAGATACATTTCCGTTGGAGGTATATATGATCATTATACCAAATCTGCAAGAACCTGTATAGAAGATACGACTACTTGCCATTGTTTGGTGTTGCTGATAAGAAGAAGGTATATCTTATGGCCAGGAAAATCAAGATTGAAAATATGTTCTTGCCACCCGTGGAAAGAAAGCGATTATAGTGAAATTGTACATGGTGAAGTGCAGGACTGGATGTAGGATTGGTTTATCCAAACCAGTATAAAATCCTTGTGTTATTTACTTTACTGCATTTTATTTTATTACCTATTTCTTTTTGATTGAAATTTGAGCCGATATAGTAAATATACTTCATTTCTCTAGTGTCTAAATAGCCTTAAGATCCATTAACACTGTGTTGTAGACAACCCAGTTCCCCAATAATTGGTATCAAAGCACAGGTTTTCAAATATTAATCATCTGGTTTTTGAAAAGTGTAAACTGCTAACGAAACTAGTAACACATTTTTAACACATTTATAGAAGGCAATCTACCACTAGCCCTCCTCTATTTGATGACAACAATTATGCTTATTGGGCTTGTAGGATGAAATTTTATTTGCAGTCTAATGGTTTAGATATTTGGAACATAATCCAAATAAAGTATATAGAGCCTCAAACTAAATGTTCAAACTGGATACTAGACCGAAAAACACATGCACTTAATAATTCTAAGGCCATGAACATTTTATTTTGCTTCTTAGATAGAAATGAATCTAATTGGGTGTCTATTTGTAAGTCTCTATATGAAATTCAGAGAACACTACAAGTCACACATGAAGGCACCGGTAAAGTAAAACAGACAAAGATATATATGCTAACTCACCAGTTTCAACTCTTTCAAATGAAACCAATCAAATCTATTTCTGATATGTATTCTAGATTTCAATACATAGTATATGCTTTAATATCATTAGGAATGTTTTTTTACTGAAGAAGACCAAGTTAGAAAGATCTTGAATTCACTTCCTAGTGAATGGGATCACAAAACTCTGGCAATCGAAGAAGCCAACGATGTTAGTACTTCGGCTATAGAAGAATTAATTGGTAATCTAATGTCCTATGAATTAAAGCTATAGGACAGGAAAGAGAATCAAGGAAATGAGAAGAAACCACTGGCACTTAATGCTATGATTGGCAATGATGAACCAGATGATGATACTGTTGATTATGATATTGAGTTAATTACCAAGAAGATCAAGAAATTATTGGAGTATTGGATAACAAAAAAACTTCCAAAAACTAACAACAGTAATTCCAGAAATGGAAATGTTGTTAAATGATTTGAATGTGATAAACCCGGTCATTTGAAAAGAGACTGTCCTAACTTTAAGAAACCAAAGTACTTTTCAAATACTTTCAATAAGGAGAGGAAACATGTACTCAATGCAACATGGGATGATTCATCATCAAGTGATAGTGATTCAGAAATAGAAAAGGCCAACTTATGCTTCATGGCAATGGATGACCATGTACAGAATTTTAATAAAAAATTACTAAAATTTTAAATAGTGGTGGGCATAGTTCGGTTTGGAGCCCAAACTGCTTCCACACCGCATCAAATGGTTGATCAAAAATACAAACTATTATACTAACCGTTCAAATGGTTCGGTTCGGTTTTGGTGTAATATGGTCCTCGATTTGGTCCGGTTTGAACCCGTACTAAATATGAAATAAGAGAATTACTTCCATCAACAATCAATTTACGATTGTATGACGTTGTGTTACCTGAAGGTTAAAATACATAGTGTTGTCCTGAATTGAAAGATTGGTTTCTATCTATATGAATACTTCAATTTAACAATTAATGAAAAGTGAAATTGTATTAATACATTAATCAAACATCAACGTTAATCAATGTATAAACATTAAGTAAGATAACTTAAAATAAGTTTATAATTAACATTATCCAAAAAAATGATACGGAAACTAATATACTCAAACTATAAATTTTTTCCTTTGTGATAACGATCATTATTAATATAATTACAACATACGCTGAAAATAGAATACATATCATTATAATAAATAGTTAGATTGGAATTTGTTAAATTTTTATTATAACATTACCGGTATAGGTTTGCGGTTCGGTCCGGTTTAATATGGTTTGGTCAAAAGTTCAAACCGCAACCAAGCCGTATCATTGCGAGTCGGTTCGGTTTGGGCTGTTAGCTTTAGAGAGAGAATCTGGTCCGGTTTACCACACCGTTTTTACGGTCCGGTCTGGGCGGTTTCCGCATTGCGGTGCGGTTTATGCCCACCCCTAGTTTTAAATGATATGCATCAGAGATATAACATACTTAGGAAAGAGTACAACGATAGATTGGCAGAAATAGATAGATTAAAAATATCTAATGAAATGTTAACTAAAGAAAAACAATGTCTAGAAGATGAAATTGAAAGACTTAATGGGTATAATGATGAATAGGATTAAACATTTGGAAGTTTTGAAAAACTGAAAAGTGAAAATGAGTCCTTAACATCAGAAAGTATTTCAATGAAGTCACAGATCACTAATTTGAATGACAAAATAACATCTCTATACAATGTTATTCTTAACCGTAGTGATGATTTTGATAAATTTAACAATGGGAAGAATAATCTACAAAAATTATTATCTACATCTAAACACACTAGGGTAAACATGGACTTGGACACACCCTCAAGGCTAAATCAAAGAAAAATAGTACTCAAAGTACTAAATTTGTTAAGGCTACCAAGTTCAAATCTAAACCTAGAAAATTATGGTTAAATCCTCCAAATAAGTACATTAACTTATGGGTTCCAAAAAGGTTGGATTATTGAAAAAGAAAAGTATAATGATTATTTTACTAATTAGTTTAATTCAACTAATGGTTATATTTTGAAAGGGCATTCAAACTCTTCATGGGTTTGGCATCCCAAAACTTAACCTCATGGACCCTAAAATATAAAGGGTACTAGTGTGCATATTTTATAATTTTTCAGCTGCCAAATAGCAAATGCTCAAAGCATATGACCAGAAATCTATTGAACCTTGGATAAATGTGAGAAGGATTTGTTGATTGACATCAACAAAGTCAGTAACTATAAAGCTCATCTATTTATTTAATAAATTTATTCCATTTTTTGTTTGGTTTTCCCTCTTGTGTTTTATTTATATGCATATACAAACTCTACATATTGTTTAGCAGCAAAATAAACAATTCTTTTTTTACCCTTTTTGTTATGACAAAGGGGGATAAAAGGTACAAATACACTAGACAAAATGATAGGGGGATTGCATAGAGTTAGGGAGTCAAATATAAAAATATTAAATATCTCTCCAAAATTTATATGGTTGTCATCATCAAAAGGGGGTGATCGTTAATACCCTCGGTATTGAATTTTAACACAACAACCATACAGACATTACTACTAACATATCTTTGAGTTATGTAGTTATACCAGATATATTATGAAGTCATTTACAGAGATAAACTAGAATACAAAAGAAGAATTACAGAAGAAGGTTAACCAGAGCAACGGAGGAAGGATAATTAACATAATTAAACATCAAAGCCTAATTGAGAAGAATGTTGAAGGACAAACGTGTTTGAAGTGATGAGGAGTTAGTTGAACCTTAGAATATATTGCTAAAGATCCGATGACAATTATAATTGAAGACAATCAACCATTGACCTCAACCGAATCACCAAAGTCACAAATATAAGGTAATTTGAAATGCTAAATATTTGAAACATTTATAAGTGTTCAAAACATATGTATGTCGACATATATGTATTGGTATGTCGACATATAATGGTTTTCTAAATTTTCAGCTTTCAAACGATAAGTTATTTCCCTCCACCCCTTCATAAAAAGACACATCCCTTCAACCACTATTTAAAGCCTCCGGTAAACGAATTTTAAAAACATTTTTTTCGTTTTCTTCTACTCCTTCTCAATACATTTGCATTAAAAATCCATTGAATACTTTCCAATTATCCTTGTAAATCCACTCTCTTTTACACCAATTCTTCATTGATCTGCAAGTCATACAATATTAGAGATATGTACTTGAATTCAAATCATTCTCTATCCCATTTCATCCTATTTCCTCGAAGAATTCAAAGATATATTGCCATTGGTGGTCTATAGGATCATTGTATCAAATCTGCAATAATCTGTATAAAAGATACGACTACTTGTCATTGTTCATTGCTGTTATTAAGGAGATGTTGTATTTTGTGTCCCGGAAAATCAAGATTGTAAAGGTGTTCTTGTCACATGTGGAAAGCAAGCAATTATAGTGAAATTCTGCACGGTGAAGTGCAGGGCTGGATGTAGGATTGGTTAATCTGAACCAGTATAAAAATCCTGATGTTATGCACTTTGCTACATTTTATTTTATTACTTATTTCCTTTTGATTAAAATGTGAATAGATATAGCAAATATACTTTGTTCCTCTAGTGTCTGAATAGCCTTAAGATCCATTAACATTATGTTGTAGACACCTCAATTCCCCAACAAAAACAGCCAAGCCCTGTTGCAATGAGCTCTTTAAATCCAAATGATGCACAATGCTAGAAGAATTCAAGTCCTAGACGCTCCTTGAATTCAAATTTGTGTGGATTCTATTGGGTCGAATTAGTACCAGAACATGGCACTTTCTTTTGCGTGTACAGTATTCGATTATGATTAGATACTATAGCCACTCTTGAGTCCATGCAACAAATAATTTTTGCCTTGAACTCTTCTGGTTCAAACAGAGGAATGATATTAAAGAAAATATACAACATGGCTACAGTGTCTGGCCATAATAATACATTATAGCCACTTCAATTGCAAACAACCAAGTCTTGTCTAATCTGTGCTACTCTCTAATTAGCTAGTTTGCCACAACGTGCAACTTTTGCTATATATAAATGCAGTTTATCATAATGTTTAGAACTTAGCCATAAATTTAGTTTTGAACTCATTTATGTATTTTTTAATTTCTTTTCCCATGAATTTTATAATAAGCTAATCAAATAGATACGGTGTTACCTAACCTTTGCGCCCGGTCATTTTCAACTATCCATATTGACGTGCCTATATGATTATCGACTTAAGAGATGGTTCGAAGGTCCAGACATCAAGTACGGATGCCACCATGAGATAACGGTCAAAAGGACACAACAAAACGTCAACTGAGTGCTCATTAAGCGAGGGATCTCCATGAATCCATGCTTTGAATCGGTATAACTACACGATAGACCAGCTGAAAGTTCAAGTTTCACCAACTTCACTTGTGTCTCTTCAACGATAAGACAACTTCATAAACCATCATGAGACCAAGCTAGAAATGACTAGAAGAGGTCATGCAAGGGATCACAGTCCCAAACTCTCTCATCAAGAGGGGTCGGTGCATATTCCTTTCATATGGGTCATCCCTAACTTAGGGAAATCTTGGGCTGGGCTCCCCCTTTCGACTCTAAAATGATCCTTTGACTTTTCCAGAATATACTTGGTGACCTACATCTTTTATATCAATTTCCAATGAAAAAAATCTTTTGGCCAATTGTTTACTTTATTTTGTATGTTTTGGATCCCCGCCAATCCAAGATTTTGTAATCCACAAATCATAAATAATGCATTCGAAGTCTTCAAAGTGGACGTGGGATAAACAAAATCGAACCACTGTAAACTCCTATGTCTTAATTTACTATTATTTTATCATTATAACTCTTTTTTATTTTACGTTTTTTATTTAGTTCTGTTCAGAATTCTTGGGAAACTTCTAATTCTAACATTCTAGTTCTTCCATTGAGAGCAACTCGAGTTCTATATCTTCTAGTTCTCTAAGTTTCCATCCCTCTTGTAATTTGCAAAGATGTATATCTGGAAGCTTACTATCATAGCTAAAAGTAAGATTCTACTTGTCATGTTGCCCCTACACATGATGATCATGGAGATGCCCCTATTCTGCAGCATTGTACTTTTGATAATCAAAATCTTCACGCTCGATGTGGCTACTACCTCCGATCCTAATATTCTTGTCACTTGAGTTCTCCTAGTAGATATAATGAAGAAATTGGAAGAGACTCAATGATAACTCGATACTTAGATCAAGCAAAATATCGATCGTAAATAGGAGCTACAACGTGAGACTTAAGTCAATGTTGATCGACTTGAAGGAAACAAGAGAGCTGCAATATATATTAACCACACATCAGAGAGCTTCACATCTTTATCGTAATGAAGCAACCAAAATCAATGAATGTGGATAACTAAAGACGGCATGTGTATCTACACCATAGATAGGATGAACCTACATAGTATTCCCAAGGTCGGTACTGAATCCTCCTAAGTGATCGGGGTCGATCCCTTTACAGGTGTTGACCAACCTATTGGCAAAAGCTATTCCAACCTATAGTCGAAGACAACTACCAAATATCAGCCTATTCTAGGGGAAAATCACCACCTTAGGTTGTCCAACCACAAATCAATCCAAGACTAAACAAAGGAAGTAACCTCTTAAAGAAAAGGGGAAGCCAGTCGGTCGAGTCGCCAATAGACCGATCGACCCATTCCCTGAAAAATCATGTCGAGCTAGAATCTCGGAGCAGAAGTATCGAGTAAAATTATCTCCTACAGTATCAGATCAAAACAAGTTATGCGCTATCAAACGAAGTCCTATTCTCAAGGCCAGAGCAGCTGATAAGTTTAACCAACACTCCTTTTCACATTCCATATACTTGATGCCATGCAAGCCCGCCAATTTCGAGGAAGAACTATTCATGAGCAGTACTGGGTCCCGCCGCCTACAACTACCCAGTCGGATCGAGCTCCACGTGTAAAAGACCCAGAAAATGTGTCTTACGCCGCATGCAGGTATGACCCACTGGCTCGCCTGTATATACAACTCTTCCCCGAAGTAGCATCGGAAATCCGCCACTCAAAGTTTACTACTTTGCTTACCATAAATACTAAGCTATGTTCTCTAGATTTAATGCAAGGATTTTGTGTTTAAATCATTCTTTTCTCTACTTTCTTCCACTAAAAATCACTGTAACCAGTAATCGACAGTATAAACAAAGATTATAAGTGGACGTATGCATCGATATAAACCGAACCACTATAAAATATTGTGTCGTCCTTGTTCATTTTTTTTCTTGCATCTCTGTTATAGTTTTTCGTGTGTACTCAACACACGTTGGAGGTTGATCGTCATAAGACCAACTTTTGACATCAACCCTTGGGCGCGCCAGGTACGAGGGTACGTAGACATACCCTACGACCTTCGACTGCCTTCAGCAATTTCTAAGCCAACGATAGCAATCAAGCAGAAGAAGGAAGCTTCATCTTCCTGTCCTTCACCTGCAGATGCAGCAAAAATAGCAGCAACGGAGGTGAGCCGTGAGGCTTCCTCCCACGAAGACGGGTCCCAATATCTCACTAGAGACGACATGGATAAATTCTTGTTTGAGTTCAGAAATCAGATGGCATTTCAGGATGAACTTCTCAAACATTAGCAGGGAGTGATGAACTACCTCCTCGCTCGGATAGAAAAGGGATCTCAGATTTCAGTATCATTTCCTACACCGGGCAAGGCGGGGGCTACAACTGATCTTCGGTCTGTGGAGAACCAAGCCGTAGATCGGTCCACAACTTTGCTTCCTCCTGGCTCAACTTCACTTCCCTATTGGCCACAGACAGGAGCATCACTTCTATCACCAAATGGAGCGTTGGTAGCTGCATATTCGCAAGTCGACCCTGGCCAAGTTTAGAACTAGTTGACCAGTTTGCCTTCGGCCCAGGGTTTGACTCAACAAAGAGCTGGTGATACACCCATCTTACTACAAACAGAGGGTTGTTACATCCGGTTCGACCATACGTCTTACTACAAACCCGTCTTATGTTGTTTCCCCTCAACGAAGAGCTGGTGATGGCAACCCACCGTGTCACCAAGACCACTCTACCATACCGGTCCCCAACGTGATGGAGCGAAATACTAATGTAAATCCTTCTAACGTCGCTATGGGCGAGGGAAATGTTGATCCCCATATGGGTACCACATTCCTGAGCTTATTACTCCTAATAGGAGCGCATACGGTTCGGTCCAATAATAACCAGGCGACTTTAGCTGCGATTGAACCAGGTCCCGAGGTTAGGATACACCCTCACATTCACTCAACTATCGGAGGTCAAACCCAATCGATCGTTCGCCTTTCGAGCATGCTTTCGTCGGATCCTAGTACTGGGATTATCACCATGTCCCTAATGTAGAATTAGATTCGTGGCAACGAATCCTCGGAGATGGAATCCAGCTTGAAAGCATCATCAAACGCTTCACCCGGGGCATATTTTCTCAAAAGGACGTGGATGACATCCATTGCAGTCCATTCACACGGGAAATCAAGAACTCCTGAAATCCTCCAAACTTCTAGCTTTCGGTCCTGGTGCCCTACAATGGCAGGAACGACCTGATAATTCATCTCATGCGATACATGCGCCACATGGAAGTACTCTCTCCATCGACCAACGTCATGGCCAAGTGCTTCCCTCTCTTCCTCATCAACATAGCGGGCATGTGGTTCCGACAGCTAACAACTGAGTAGATCAACAACTAGAACATGTTGGTCACCTGCTTTATCGAGCAATTCAAAGTTCACATCTCCCGACCAAAGGGCGTCATGTTCCTTACCTCCATCAACCAGTGGTCCGGCGAGACCCTCTTATCTTTCATAGAAAGATTTAACGCGGCCGTAGCATCAGTCGATCGACCCGATCCATCGATGGTACTTATGGCCGCCCTTGTAGGTGTTCAGAACCAATTAGAATTCATGATCTCTTTAACCAGAGATCCTCCCAAGGACATTGAAGATTTATATGCCGAGGCTGCTCGATTCCTCCGACAAGAAGATGCTAGAATCGAGATGGAAAGCCCCGAGGTGCTCACTACAAAATACGGAGGTCCATCCAATGCCAATGGCCAGAACAAGGGAAAGGGAAAAGTATCGGAAAAGAATGATCACAGCATACGACTCTGGAGAGAAGTATTATCGATACACTGAGCTCAACTCCTCCCTACTCAACATCTACCTTGACATACGAGGATCTCTACCGTTCCTTAAATCTCCTCCACTACAACAAAATGACCCTATTACAACGGTGGAAAACAGTTGTAAAAGACTTTTTACAACGGTGGAGCCACCGTCGTCTCTTAAGAAGTTGTAATAGACTGAAATCTTTTACAACTTTTATACACCGTTGCGACACCGTTGTTAAATGTATATTTTACAACTATTTTCCACCGTTGTAGTAATACATATTACAACATTTTTTCACCGTTGTAGTATTTCCTACTACAATTAATTATAACAATATGATTTTTGTTTCTTTATACATTACATTTCATATAAAAATAAATATTTATATTGAATAAAATGATACTACACTGAACTGAAATAATCAATTAAATATTTTATTTCATTATTTGAATTAGTACAACTTTGTGATCCACTATCGTACAACTCACTTTTACATAATACAGTCATAACAATACATACATTCCTCACTACAAACCGATCGCTCAACAAATCTGAGGTCGACGGTCTAGCTCTAGGCTTAGCAATGCATCGTTCTATGAAGGCCTTGATTTCTAGGTAAACCATCTATCATTCCTCCATTACCATCTGCAAATTTTAGTCATTTAAACATAATGGAGAAAACAGTAAAGATTAATGCAGTCATATTACCTCTTTTACATGTAAAATGACGTTCTGGATCAATTTTTGACATAAAACATATGATGTTTCGAAAGTCTGACTTATATTAATATGAAACTATGTCAAAAGTAAAATTGGCGATTGTTATTTTCCATAGAAATTGTGTCCTTGAAAATTTTGTCCAAAACTTTGAACAACTTTCTTTGTGGGTAGAGTACAGTAAAGCCAAAGCATCCGAAAAGAAGCCATATCAATGCAAATGAGTATACACATTTGCATGTATCATAAACACAAATCTGTTGTTTTGATTGCTGTTTTGAAAAACTGAAGTAAGACCATGATTGAAATATGAGCTAAGATTGTGTACATTGATTCTCCATCACATATGCCCATTCAAATGCATGACAATGAAGCATACAAACGATTTATTGCTTAATGCTGGAACAGACTAGTAGACTTAGAAATGTTGCCAAAACAAGGAAGTAAACCAAAGGGACAGTACGCATATATTGTGCCACAACTTAACTATCAACATGCAATGGTAGAGAATCACTAAATCAATGTAACCAACTGTGCATGCAAGAAATACAGTGCCTATTCTAACTTGGATCCACACGTGAGACATATATAAAACAAGAGGTGCTATTATAAGGAACATGCCGAAGTATATATGCATAGGAAGTGGAATTGTTTCTTTTTTCTTTTTTAGTTCGACAACACTGGTGTGCCAAAGTAACATGGTATCATCCTAATATGAGTGTATTATGAAATCTGAAGGTCAGGAATCAAGTATGGCTTCACAGCAGGATATTTAAAAGCATGCCACTAAAATGTGTACTTATTTAAATCAAGTCAAACTTAACATAAGACATGCATTTCAAAGGTGAACAATAACCAGAAATCGATGACAATCAAGGTGACGGAAAAGCAGTAGCCAAACAGTGTGAATCAGTATGATGTTGTCCTGATTATCATATTATAAGGAGCACCATTGCAAATACTAAAATCAACCAATAACCGAATTTAAATTTATACAACCCCAGGACAGTAGGAAAGCAATAACCGACAAACTAATGATATAAGTGCAAATCGAAGTCGTACGCTTGAAACATGTTTAATCGTAAGAGAACTTACATTTAATCGGTGAAGGAAGCACAGACAATGGAGGACGGTTGGCGTTGGCTGTAGAACAGTGAGGAGGTGTTGCTACAAACGGCGGCGCTCGACTGCTGGAGGGGAGAACAGGTTGTCGGATGCGTTGTTCGGATCTGAGAGATGCTGAGGTGATTTGGTTTTCTGGCTTCAAGGAGGGCAGCACTGCGCGATGGCTGTCGAAGGAGGTGACGCGGCTTCACTGGACTGGAAAAAGGGCACGCGTGATTGGGGAGCTCAGACGATGGGTGGCACGGCCCTTGTAGTTGGTGGCGTTCGCGGTTGAGCTCGTGGGTTGACTCCGGTGGCGAGCGACGCCTGGTGACAAGGCCTTGTCGGCGGAGAGGGATTCGATGGCGAATGAAATGGAAACCGACGGCCTATTTTCGGTTTTTGGATGTGAGACGTTGGTCGATTTGTTGATTTCCCCAATTCGATTTCTAGGGCTTCGGCCATTTTTAAGTTTTTTTTTTAGAACGAGAGAATGAAATGGAAACCGACGACCTATTTTCTTTTATTTGCTTCATACGGCTAGGGTTTCACCGTTGCCAATGTCCATTTTGCCCTTAGATTTAATGTTAACCCTTATAAAACTTAAGCCCCAAATCATAACACTTAAACAAAATTTTCATGTCACATACACAACAAACAAACAAATGTGTGTTTATTCACCATTTTAATCATGCACAATTTCACATATTCATCATGTACATAGCACAAATGATTTATTTATTTATTTATTCACCCCAAATATTATGGATTTAATTGAAATCAATATAATCTAGGATCATCAAATTTGGGTTCTCACATTATTAATCTCTACTTCTTAATTATTAATAGCAATCATTGATTATTCATGATTAGCATTAATTATTATATTTTAAGTATTAACTGTTTAATAGTAATTATGTAATATTAACTATATTTTTTAATTATTCTTCTTAATTGCTAAGTATCAAATATTATGGATTGATTATTAATTATTACTTCCTAATTGATTATTAATAGTAATTATTAGTTATTAATTATAAATAATCAACATAAATGTATTAAATATTAATTATTAGTTGTTAATTATATTAAACTATAGTCATATATTACAACAATCAAAAAATAGAAGTTGTTAATTATATTAAACTATAGTTAATATACATTTTAGTTAATTATAAATTATTATTATTATTTACTACTGATTTTTAACTTACAATTGTTACTTAATTAACGATTGTCGAACCCCGTTAGCGGGGGCGTTGCCCCCGCACCCCCACCTTGGGGGGTTGCCACCCCCCTGGACCCCCCTCCGTAGGGATCATATTTGACAAAAGATTTTGGTAAAACTTTCAACAACGATTACTTATTAAAAAATATTATATACTAAATATTAATTAGTACTAATAGTCATGATTAATTATAAATTAAATATTTATTAATTGTTATTTACTTATTGATTATTAATTAATTGATTATTAACCGCTCATTAGTTATTACTTACTAATTAATTACTAGTACTTAATAATGAAGTAGTTATAAATTAATTATTTTTAATTAAATATTTAATATTTATATATTGATTATTATTAAATAATTACTAATTGGTTGTTAATTAGTAGTTATTAGTAGGAATTATTTATTTATTGATGTATTTTTAATTAAATATTAAATATGTATTTATTGATTATTAATTAATAATTACTAATTGGTTGTCAATTACTAATTATTAGCATGAATTATTTATTTATTGAAGTATTTTTAATTAAATATTTAATATTAATATATAGGTTATTAATTAATAATTACTAATTAGTTGTAAATATTAATTATTAAAAATTATTTAATGAAAATAATTAATATTAAAATATAGTCATATATTACAACAATCAAAAAATAAAAGTTGTGATAGGCTTTTATTACAACTGTCAAAATAACACAATTGTTAAAAATAAATTTATTACAACTTTTCTGGAAAAAAGTTGTAAAAAACATTTATTACAACGGTGCTTTAACCACCGTTGTAAAATTAAAGTTGTAATATGGTGTTTTTGTTGTAGTTACAACGGTGTTTATACCATCGTTGTAAAAAACCATTTATTACAACGGTGATTTTACCACCGTTGTAAAAACCCATTTATTACAACGGTGCGCTTACCACCGTTGTAAAATTAAAGTTGTAATAGGGTCATTTTGTTGTAGTGCTCGGAGGGAGCCGACTCAAAAGGAACTCGACTTTGGAAAGCACTGCATGTATCACAACATGGCAGGCCACAACACCAGTGAGTGCAGACATTTATGCGATCTCATCGAGGATAGGGTTCGGCATGGAGAACTACCCAAGTACGTCAAGAAACTGACATAGGCCATGCCGCCACAACCTTATGCCCAAGCTCCGCAGGTAGGTCCTCAAGCTCATCGAAATGGAAAGTACCCTGAGACCAGCAATCGCTGCATCATCATTAATTAATAAAATTTCGCTCATCGTGGAATTTACCCATTTCTTAGGATATAAGAAATGTACTTTTATTATTTCCAATAATGTGATGCTGTTGAAGTACACACATATAGAGCTAGGATTTAGTTTTAGGCGTGTTCAGGATTTAACTATCACCCGCTTAGAATTTGTTTTCATTTCCTGTAATAGCTTCTTAGCAGCAATAAACTTTTTTTTCGATCATGGATTATGTTTGGATGATTCAAGTCGAGAATGATTAACGCTCGCTGACTCGAATACGGTAAGTGTTGGCCACCATTTCTAAACCACGGTCGATGACTGTCACTTTATCTAACAAACTCTCTAAGCCGAGTATGGTTAATACTCGCCAACTCCATAAGTAGAGTACAGTTAATACTCACCAACTCCATAAGCCAAGTATGGTTAATACCCGCCAACTCCATAAGCTGAGTATGGCTAATACCCGTAAATTATGTAAGCCGAGTATGATTGATACTCGCCAGACTTCGCAAAGTCTTGCCAGGATTTGGCAGGTAAAAGATATCGACCCAAGAGTATGGTTTAAAACTTTCTGATAACTCACTAAACATGGTCAAAATCCGACCTTGGAAACCCTGGAACAACCGACTACACCGTCTCACCAGCTACAGCCAAGTATGGTTTATACTCTCCAGCTGTTTAAGCCGAGTATGGTAGATACTCGCTAATTCTCTAAGCCAAGTATGGTTGATACTCGCCAAACATGCAAAAACCGAGCATAACTTAATTTCGTCACTTAGACAATACCGTCTAACCAAAAGAAACCGAGCATGCTCGATGCTCATAACCCCATTCTTAACAGGTATCATTTAATTGGCAAGACCCCAGTTCTTATGCTCCTATCAAAGACCAACTCAAAATGATCGATTTATAAGAGAATTTATGGCCTTAATATGATTGTCGATTGTTGACAGTTTTTCGGCCTTAATACGATCCTCAGCGGTCTTCGTACTTCTGTCCTTAAGACAACCATTGTCGATCGTCGGATTTCCGGCCTCTCTCATCGTGATTTCACTAGAAGGACTTCAGATCAATGCTTTCTGGAAGATCCATAACACATCTCCTTTCTTCAAGAAGATGTATTCTAGGGAGCAAAGTGTTTACTAATTTTTGGTAAAAGCCGTTCTAACCAATAGTTGAAGCCAAATACCAGATATCAGCCAATTCCAGGGGAAAATTACCACCTTAGGTTGACCGACCAAAGATGTTTCCAGGAGTAAAGCGGAAGCCAGTCGGTCGAGTTGTCAATAGATCGATCGACCCGTTCCCTGAAAAATCGGGTCAAGTTGGATTCTCGGAGAAGAAGTATCCAGTACAATTATCTCCTACAGTATTAGATCAAAACAAGTTGTTCGCTATCAAACAAAGCCCTATTCCTAAGGCCGGAGCAGCAAATAAGTTTGACCAACACTCCTTTTAACATGCCATATACTTGAAGCGATGCAAGCCCGTCAATTTCGAGGAAGAACTATTCATGAGTAGTACCGGGTCCTACCGCCTAAAACTACTCAACCGGATCGAGATCCACGTGTAAAAGCCACAGAAAATGCATACCACGCCGCATGCAGGTCTGGCTTGCTGTCTCGCCTATATATACAACTCTTCCCCAAAGTAGAAATCATCAGAAACCCTCCACTCAAAGTTTACTACTCGGTTTACCAGAAATACTAAGCCGTGTTTTCTAGATTTAACGCAAGGATTTTGTATTTAAATCGTTCCTTTCTCTACTTTCTTCCACTAAAAAATCACTATAACTAGTAATTGACAGTATAAACAAAGATTATAAGTGGACATAGGCACCAATATTAGCCGAAGCACTATAAAATATTGTGTCTCCCTTGTTCATTTACTTTTTTCTTGCATCTCTGTGATAGTTTTTCGTGTGTACTCAATACATGTTTGGGGTTGATCGTCATAAAACCAACTTTTGACGTCAACAACAGTGGTACCCAGATCCAAAACTTGGTTTCCTGACAGTTAGTAACTGAGATGATGGTTTTGATGACAACAACCTTTTTAATTACTATATAAAATATATACTAACACTATTGTCTGTATACGTGTAGTACATATATGCAGATATTGATTATTGAAAATTGTACAGTATAAGATTCAAGATTGAAGATAACAATGAAGAAGAAATTTAGTTTGAAGACTCATGTGTAATAAGAGTACAAGAATTCAAGAAGTTCAAAAAATCAGGATAAGTAATAGAGTCGAGAATTTTTTTAAACTTCATAATAGCAATAAATCATTATTCCTATATTTCTCATGGGATGGAACCAATTTTTGCCTTATAGTGGGATGGAATCCACAATCAAATTTGTTTTGGCGGAAACAGAGGCTTAGCATGATGAGATACTTCACAAGTAGGAACTCATAAAACTAAAGTTTAAAATTTTCTTTTTTTCTTCAATTCTCTTCTTAACTTTTATTCTTAATTAATTTCAAAATTACTTCCTATTTGAGAAATATCTTTTGGATCTGATGTTTCTTGATTTTAAACTAACTTCTGTTTTGATATTTTAGTTTTAAAATCTCAAAGATATAATATATGCGTGAGTTTTAATATTATTATTTCTTTATATTTATATCTTAAGTTTTAATATTTGTATAACTATAGTTTTATATTAAGTTTTAAATCACTTTTGTAGATTAAAATATATATTTTAAACTTGTATTATTATGTAGGAAAATATTTTGTTTAAACCCAAGAATCACCTTGATTTATTTAAAAATCATTTCCATTGTTTTCAAAATTTTAAATTTCAAAAATTTTATTGGCATGTCAACATAAGGGGGTGACCATGTCGATAAGGTAGCGGTTTTTCCAAAAAATTCAGATTTCAAAAAATGTGTCTATTCGTTTAAAACCTTTCTCGAAAATAGATTTGGCAGTAGATTCCCTAGATATAACTAACCAAAAACGAATTTTTTTAACAACTTTTCATTATCTTCTATAGTCCTTCTTCTTCTCTCCATTTATTCTCAAAATTTTCATATATCCTAATCCAAACTTTACAGAATTCCAAAGAGAGTCAAACCAGAATATCGCTAGCTTAATTATCTACATTCCTATCTCAAGTGCTATATAGAGTAATAGTTGAAACTGTAATAAAAGGTCAAAGTTCTATCGAGTCTTTCTACCAAACAATTACCCAAAAGGTATGGTTGTAGTCCATTCAAATCATCAGTGTATGATTGTAGCTCGTAAGAAAATTAGGTGATCTTGTAGCCTATTTAAATCAAGAGAGGTCCCTAAGCTTGGAAGTAGTTGGGGCTGGACCTCATAGCCCTAAAATTGTGGACTGTAATTTGAATATTATTTGAGAAAAAATTTGCACAACCCTAAGTCGTGTGGGAATGGATGTCGAGTAAGTCCGAACCAGTATAAAATCCTGGTGTGTTATTTCCTTTACTATTTTTACTTATTATTTGCATCTATGATTTATTATATGAATGTTTCATATCTATGATTTTCATTTGAGTCTGAATATTCAAAAAGATTTCAAGAAATTCGTAAATTCCATTAAACACTAACCAGTCCCCTCTAGTGTTAAGTTAGCCTTAAGATCCATAATCTGCATTCCCAACAATTTGTGTCATAGCATAGGTTTTTAAAATTTTCATAATCTTGATTTTTGAAAGGATTAAAATGGCAATTTTTGGAATATATGTTAACACTATTTCAAAAATGTTTAATTCATCGTTACTTATTTCAAAAAAAAATATATTGAAATAAGTTGAACCTTTTATAAGACTAAGAAACGATTTCAAATTATAACACCTATTATAATAAATAATCTAGAAATCACAAATATTTTGCCTTACTGAATATCTATCGATAATGAAATCTTTAAAGGTTGTCTTAAAGACAATACTAACTTAAATGGTTTTTGGTTTGTCATGATAATGTGTTAATTACATTCATCTTTAACGGTAAGTATGTTGTTTATTAAGAATTGTTTTAGGTTTGTCATAAATAGTGTTTTAGCAATACTTGTTTTCAAACCCTTAAAATATATTTAAACTGGTAACATACCGTTTAATGGTTTTGAATATACTTAGATCTTTAATAATGGATTTCAAAGATAGAAATAAGTATTGATTTTTTTTGGATAAGGATAATAAAGAAGATGTTTCAACATATAAAAGTGAAGAGATTCTTAATAAACAATGGTTTCATGCTCTTTAGTTATATTGTAAGTAAGTATGCAAATGATTTGTGAATACACTTGTACCATATAGACGAGTACATAAATACTTCTTCAAGTATTGAATACTATAAAATAATAGGGGAATAGTACGCATATATCTTTTATATGTAGAAGCTAAATATATACATAAGCATATAAAGGAACATTAATCAAGTAGAACTTGTTGATTAATGAATGATGTATTATTAGAAAAATAATTTTTAATGAATGAAAGATAGATTAATTGGGAAAGTATTTAGAGTTCATTTATATGACTTAATCGTGTTTGCGTGTTAATTATGTTGTGTGACTAGATAGTTCTTTAGATGTTCATGTAACACCTCGTAATAATATACCTAAATAGACTTAAGATAATCTAATTCAAAAATAAATTATAATAAGTAATAAAAATCAGAAATAAAATAATAATATATTAATGGGCTGAAAAATGGAATTTTGAGAAATTACGGATTTGGCCATGAAAATATCATAGCTAAATTCGTGGTGAGATGCTGACCCATTTTTATATATAATACTCGAAAACAGATTCCGTAGGAGGATTCACATTTAAAAAATGTTGTGCGTAAATATGTATACACAAATGCTTGAAATTTGAATTGAAAACATAAATATATGGAATAAAAATGACTAATTAATGGTTGATTAGAATATTCGATTTTGTGTGTACATATCTACAAATAAGAGGGAACAAGAATATTGATTAAATGGAAAGAATATTACAAAATAAGTAATGTTTAATAATAAAATCTTTCCAGCTATCATTTTAAATTCATTGGCTGTTTGGGGGACCAAGAGGTCGACCGCCTCCCTAGCAGGGGTGTCGACCATCGGTCGACCGCCCTCCTAGGGATGGTGTCGACCGCTGGCGGCCAGTGCCTAATTTGGCCTGGTTTGGGTTTCTAGTGTTTGTTTATAGACTAACAACCGAGATTAAATCTGAACAATACTATGGCTATTATCTACTCACACGCCTATTAATAACACTCTAAACCTAAACCCTAAACTAGTCTTCTCCTCCTCCACAGCCTCCACTTTACCATTGATTCTAGAGATATATTTTAGATTTTCTTCTTCCTCTCTTAAATCTATTTTCTTTTCTAATTCTTTTCTTATAGGATTTGAATCTAGAATTATAAGATTTATATATATAAGGATTCTAACTATTTAATTCTTATATATATATATATATCTAAGGGATTGGAGTTTGCATTTGTGTTCGTTCACGAAGGTTTTCAGATACAATAGGCAAACATCATCAACTCTATGACAGTTTCATACAGTTAAATCACTGTGAGTGGAAATAATACTTGTTTTGGCTAAATTCTACATTCTGTAGATTTCATATTAATTTGTATGCCTAAGGAGGTTTGGTTTCACGATAACATCATATTGAAAAAACCTCAAATCTCCTATTTTATACATATCCAAAGTTGTCAATTAATATTTCGGGTTTGTGAATTGTTTGGGTTATGTTTGTTGAATAGTTTGGTGATTTTACATTTGTTTGATTTCATTTACCTCTTCATATTTAAAAAGTAATTGTGATGTAAAAAGATTAAGATTTTGTTTGGTTTTATTATTTGGATAAGTTTAGCTTTCCATTCCAAAATGGATGATTTGAACGTAATCGGATTTGAAATAACCAAGCGTTTATATTTTTATGTGCAACATAGAAAGAAGGGTAAATTTGATTCAAATAAAGGTTTATGTATATATGAATGTGTATATATATATGCCAAATAGGTATATATATATATGTATGTATGTATTCAATACCTTGTTTCTCTTTCATTACTTAAATCATTCTAACAAACCTAGGATACAGGTTTGAATAGTCACATTGTTGTTTTCCCATTTTCTGCTTATTATTAGTTATACCATGAATTAAGTAGTTTGGTATGGGAATTGCGCTTGTATACCTTTTATATGAACGAGATTGACAATTTACACTGTTGAAACGTAAATTATATATTTATTTTGTGTAATCAATGTAATCAAACGTAATGATAGCATAACTAATACGTTCGAAAATGGTTAGAATTTGAAATGTCCCCATAAATCATTGCTTTTGTGTGTGTAATAAATGGCTTATATATATATACATATATATATTAAATAATGCCACATAGACACGAGGTTAGTTGTCACTTGTGGTAGATATCTACCCGGAACCAACCGGCAAATCCGGCAACCGCAAGTTAATTAGGCTAATGTGAGATTTCTAGGTGCCAAAAGCCATTTAACTTAGTACACTATGACATGAGGTTAAGCCCACATGTAATAGAAGTCTGCCCGGAACTGCTCGGCATATCCAGCATCTACAAGTAAATGGTTTAATGTGAGAATTCTAGTGTGTGTGTATATATAATGTAATGAACCGCATTTTCAGCGATAAAATAATTAATTTATTCAATTATTTAAATAATGATTTAGAGAATATAATGGTCGTTGAATTAAATAAGAGTGAATATTTAATTAAAATAATAACTAAATAATATATTTAATTCAGAAATAATCATAATTAGTGGAATTCGCGATATGGTGTGAATCGTGAAATTCAAAATATATAATTCAGTTTAGAGTTGAATTATATTAAAGAATATATTATATAAACGACAGTTTGAACGTATAATTATAATATAATTATAATCGAGCTGGAAATGGCGCGATAGTTAGCTATTTGGCGATTCGAACTTCAACTGAATATATAAAATTCGTTTTAAATCGGATTTCTGTGAAACAAGAAACGTTGGGAGCTGGAGAAGTATATTTTTCTAGTGGAAGAGAAAAATCGGGATTCCGTTGTGTAGATTTTGATTTATGTCCAAATCAAATTTTAGAAAAGTCGCTGTGGAATTCCTTTATAATTTATAACGATTTATTTATATTTTAAAAAGGGAATTTCATTATAAATCGAATATCGATTTATATCGGGATTTGAAATATCGAGTTAGAGATTCATATAGGAATATTCTAGAACTGTATTATATTCTATGTGAATATATACGATAATATTTATTTATAAATATTTAATCAAAATGCTTTGAAATATATTTATATATTTAAAAGGGTTATTTAGAGCTTTAAAAATAGCCACTTTTGCAAACGAAGTCGAAATTCGATGAAACTAATATGGTTGGATCCGCAATATTAAATTATTTTAGATTTCAAGTTTCCTGATTTTTGGGGTCATGTGGCCGTATGGATTTTTAGAGTGAAAACAGTCAGTATATTGACAGTTAAAAATACGCTGTGTGAGCATACGAAGTCGGAATTCGACGAAACCAGTTTCGTTGGGACCGTAATGTCGAACTGTAGCTGCATGTCCAGTTTCATGATTTTTAGGTACCGTATGTGATCACAGGTGTTTTAGAGGACGAATAAAATTAGCGATTGCTTAAAATAAAATATAAAAATTGAATAAAAATATATTAAAACTACCCTATATAAACCCCTTAACAACCTAAAACCTAATTCCAATCTCTAAACTTGCGCCGTCAGGAAAAGAACCAGATCCTTGGCAAAAACGTGAGTTCAAAAATCAATAGAAAAGAAAATAAAATTCTATAAATCAATACACATATATTGTGTTCGTTAGAGGAAGAGCTTCATTACTATATCTGATTTCCCCAGTTCGACGTCATTCTGGGCACGGTGATTTTTCAGCACAATTCTAGGGTTGATCGATTCACAAAATTTGTGCATCGATGAGTGTTTTGAAGGTTGTATTTGAGGTTGTGGTTGTATTTAGCTTGGATTGGGAATTTTTGAGGGGATTTCGAAATAAAAGATGTCGATGTTCTTCCTGGTCAGCGTGCTTGAGTCCTGAAGTCGTGGTAGACAGGTGATTTTCGAACTGGAGTTTAATGGTACTGGTAGATGGAGGCTTGAACGAGATGTTGTGTGGTGATATTGAATTGAAGTTTAATGAAGAAGGAAGTGAGAACATGGAGTGCAAAAGGAACGACAATGGCTTTGTAATTTCAGAGGAGCGACCTGGGTTTGTGGAAGATGAAGGATGAGCGGATGGGTTCTAACGTGGACAAATGGGCCTGATTGACAAGGAGTAAGGAGCAACGGCAAATTAAAGTAGTTTTGTTTAAATTTAAATGTACATGAACTTCGTAGTATCATAATTATCTCATACATGATCGAAATTCAGTGAAACAAGATCAGATGGGATCGTATGGACGGACACTTCCCAATGGAACTGACTGGGAGTGGATTGGGGCTCGTATGAATTTATGGTGAAATAAATTGTTTGATTCAAATCAAACAAATAGTTTATCGTTCTTTAACGATGAACTGCCAATGTGAGTAAAACTCACCAACTCTGAACAGTTATATTTTTTTTAATGTATTTTTAGAACTGTTAATCATCTGTTGATTTCTGTGTGTTAACTGTTTGGTTGAATTGCATATGTATTGGTTGAAATTATAGATAACGATATATATATGAATCGTAAATCAAATATTGATTCTGTTTAGCAGAATATTTCATATTGAAATGAAATCGATGTTAATTATATTGTTTAACATCTGTGATGCAGGGAAACAGGTTGGAGGAATCCAACTGGATACCTCAATATTTATTTTACTGTTTTTCATATATATTGTGATGTATGATGTGATATATAATCTGTTGTTGAATATATGTGTTTGGACGATATTGATCATCGTGACCTGATATGTTGAATACCATAACATACCGGAATGTGGAAAAAGGGAATTTTCAAAATGAATATTGAAAATAGATTATTTATAAAATCAAAGAATTTTATAAAAGAGACAATATTTATAAAATCAAAGAAGATTTATAAAAGGAATTATTTATAAATGAAATATTTATAAATAGAAATTTATTTATAAATGGATTATTTATAAATAGGAAATACTTAGAAATAAAACCCAAAAGGAATTATTTGCAAACCATTTGCAAATAGAATAAATAGAAAAGATAAGAGAATTATTTATTTGTTAAATAAATAGAATTAAAACGGAATATTTATTTAAGAAATAAATAGAAGTATAAAAGGGATTATTTATTTAGAAAATAAATAGAATGGATATAAAAGGAAATTTTTGTAAACCAGTACAAATAGAATTGGAAAGGGAATATTTGTAAAACATTTACAAATAGAATTGAAAAGGAAATATTTAGAAAATAAATAGAGTTATAAAAAGGAAATTTGTTTATAACGGAATAGGATGTTATAAAAAGGAAATCGTTATAAAAAGGAAAAACGCTATTAAAAGGAAATCATTTGTAAAGTGAAGAACCGTTATTGAAAGTAAATCTTTTCAAATGAATAAACGTTATAAAAAGGGAATCTTTATAAATCAATAAAGTAATCGAATATTAGTTATTCGAAGGGAGTCAATCGAATATGGTATTCGAAAGTTAGTTAATCGAATACGGTATTCGAAAGTTAGTTAATCGAATATGGTATTCGAAAGTTAGTTAATCAAATATGGTATTCGAAAGTTATTAAATCGAATATGTTATTCGAAAGGGGTTAGTCGAGTTGAGTTAGTTGAATAGAGTTAAATCAAATATTAGTTATTTGAATAAGAGTTAATCAGTTAGAGTTAATCGATCAGATTTAAATCAAACTAGAGTTAATCAAATAAAATTAGTTGAAGAAGAGTTAGTCAAACATAGTTATTCAGGATAAGTTGCCATCTCGTATGACTGCTAGCGTAATTCGCTGGGCTGTAAATAGCCTAAGGCGGTCGGATGTTTCCTGAGGGAATCAGGCATAAACATTGTGATCGTTGCGATCTAGAGTCAAGCGAATGGAGTTAAATCGAATATTAGCTATTCAAAATAAAGTTAAAACAGGCATAGTTATTCGAATATAAGTTAATCGAATATTAGTTATTCGATAGGAGTTAATCGAGTTGAGTTAAAAAGGTCGAGTTAATTAAGTTAAGTTAGTCGAGATGAGTTAATCAAACCGAGTTAATTCGAAAGGAGTTAATCAAATATAGTTTATTCGAATAGAATTAAAGGAGTTAATCGAATATAGTTTATTCGAAAGGAGTTAAGTGAAAAGAGTTAATCAAATAGAGTTAATCGATAGAGTTAATCTATTAAAGTTAATCAAATAGAGTTAATCGACTAGAGTTAAATCAAAAGAGTTAATCCAATAAGAGTTAATTGATAAAAGTAAATTGAATAGAGTTAACCGAATATAGTTTATTCGAAGAAAGGTTTTCAAATCTAGTTATTCGTAAGAGAGATTACCGAATATAGTTATTCGAAGGGAGGATTTATCGAATAGAGATTATTCGAAAGAGAATTACGTAAGGAAGTTGTTAAAGGTTTAAAAGATAAACTTTGACTATTTCGAAGTTAAAACGTTGTTCAGTTAAGGTCTGAGAGGTAATTGTACCCTAACTTGATTGATTTCCTTCTTAACTAAGGAATGGCTAAGGTTTGATAGTGAATGGTGGTTAAATGAATTTAGTTAATGAGTGTAATGGTTTGATTTGGCATCGCAATGTTTTATTTAAACATCTGTTTCAACCGAACGAAGGAGCTTTGGAAATGTTTTCCAAATAAGAATGAGAAATGTTTTCTAATATAGAAAACAAGAAATGGAAATGTTTTCCATTGTTAATAACGTATATTTTCTAAATTTAGAAAATAAGAAATGTTGAATATAGGGAAACAGGAGATGAAAAAAATGAATAAGTTAAATAGAGAGATAAATGTTAAATGATGGTTGATCGATATAATTTCCATCTGGAAATAATATCATTGTTTGCATATGTGTTTTTCTTTGATATTTAAATCACAGACTATCAAAGTTTTGACCATTTTAATGTTGTTAATGTGGAGAGACCAGTTGGATTATTATCTGAAGAACCACTCCATATTGGCATAAGCGTTGCGAATCATATATGCCAAAGATAATTGAAGACGGAGTAAAGTTCAAGTGCCGTTGTATAAATCTTAGGTAAAGATTGCCTAAGATGGTTGTACTGAATAGTGCCTTCGGTTTGTCCAGTCCCAAGACAACTTGTGTGGACGAATGTCTGACAGAGTATTCCTAACAAATCATATATGTTGATCTCTTCAAACGCATCACGTTTAGCTTCATACCCATGATACCGTTAGGGAAATCGAAAATGATTTGGCGGGTATAACGATGTGGTACTCCAAGTGAATGAAGGTATGATATGCAAAAAGATACGCGTAGCTTCTAGCCTCACATCCAGTAAATGACAGAAATCGGGCAGGCAGCATAGCTAAGTCGGTCGCTCCGAAGTAGGGTGTATAATCACCTATCTAGAAAATATTCATTTGCTTCTTTAGTCTATCAATGCTGTCCCATATATATACGGGAAACGGTTGCTGATCCCAACCGTTGGTGATATACATTCGATACACTCAAGCAAAATGAGTGGTCGGTCATGTGTGGTTGTGTTGCAAGATGTTCTTGTTGAACTCCAGTGTATTGTTCCTAGAGTAAACTGATCGGAAGGTGGTTCCATACCTTGTCATAGTTGGAAATCCATTATCCAATAAGCGCCTGCGGTTTATGATTTTATATTATATATGTGGAATGTGAGATGCAAGCGTTCCGCTAGATTGTTATTTACTTGATCTAGACATTATTATAATATCAGACAAGTATTGATTTTAAAGTTGTTTGGATTCTCACAAGGGGAAAACCCCGTTCTGTTTTCATGGTGTGGTCTTATGAGATATCCTTTATTTAACCAAGTGTTTGGAGTTTTATTCATACTAGTCCCATGACTGACCCGGAGTTTATTTGTTTGTTTTCCCTAAACTCTAGGGTGCCTAAATTTGTACGGGCAGTCAAGTAGTCGGGATTTTACAGATACACCTGGAGAGCTTGGAGCAGGAGGCTTCAGGATTTTATAGCTATTGTTTATTTCTGCTGTGTTGTAAGTGTTATACTCCGCAATGTTATAATATACATATACTGTTTGTATTTCAAAAGTTATGTTATATTTTATTCGTTCCGCTGTGAGATTCATGTTTACTCTAATGATGTATGTTCTTCTTCATCTTCTATTCTAAGTTTCTACCTTATCTATCCTCACCCTTTAACTTCTTTCATTAACCATTCGGTTATTTTCGATCTTTGTTAGTTATCATTGAGTTTATGGCAATAACCAAAGTCGACAAAAACCGGGTCGTTACAGTTGGTATCTGAGCATAAGGTTAAGTATTACCTTGGCTCTGTGGCGTGACTCAGTAGAGGTGGGGTTAGTAATACCCTAGATTGAGTTGGAGTGAATATATATACGAGTGAATGTATTTGTTATTTGATATAAATGGTTTTATATTGAGTAGATTTATTGGTTGAGTTGTTTATGGATTCTGGTCGATGGTGGGGCACCACAATATCGATAAGGGTTTCTAAACACTCGAATACGATGGGTCGACACGATATGTTTTGAAAAGAGGGTAAATGAAATAATTTTACCCAAAGTGTATTTGTTATTATAATCAAGTAAGATTATAAAAAGTGAAATGGTTATGTAAATAACCAATCAAAATTCGTATAAGTGTTACGAAATGAATTAAATCTGAATTTGAATCAGAATTGAAATTAAAACCCTGGAAATTTGGAACAGAGTTTGTAAATAGACTTGGATTAAATATATGTAACTTTTAAGATCCTGGGAGATTTTGAAAACGTTTTTCAAACTGAAAGTGATATAGTATTGAACTCACCGTGATCGCTGGAAAATAAGTTATGATGATGAATCGCGACATCATCAATGTTCATTTTCGAGTTTCTAAGTGATGGATTACTACCAAGGTTTTGTTTCTGAATTGTTTTGAGAAAACAAGTTGTTTAAGAAATTCAAATGTTTTGAATTGGTATTATGATTTCAAATTAATTTGAAATAAACCTGGGAATTTATAATTCTGGAATTTAAATTTAACTAATGAAGTTAAATAGATTAAGAAGGCAAAAGTGAATAAATAAATTTGAATTTAACTTAGACAAAGTTAAATATAATCTGGAACGGAATTGAATTGATAAGTTCAGGATTTGGAATCAAGAATTGATTGGAGTTTGATTGAGATGACAATGGTATATACTAAGTTGTTCACAGATAGAAGGGATATAGTGATATGCCCGACAAAAAGGTACAAGTTCATATTTTATATGAGTTTGGAATTTATGAGCCGATTTGGCAAGCCGCTTGGCTGTTTGATTTTCTTTTTGGGTTGGAGAAGGCCCAGAGAGGCGAGTTGGAATTTAAGTTATTGACCAGTACAAAGGAGGTGTTGGCGAAATTTTTCGAAAGGTTAAAGTCTTAGAAAATTTTCAGGATTTTTGAAAATTTCGTTGATGAAAATAAATTTATAATTTAATTGAAATTAAATTGGTTCAGTTGAAAACTGGAGTTAAAAAGTGAACAAATAAGTTCTAACCGATCTATAGGGTTTGTTTTCTACCTTAGCAATTTTGAGGATGAAATTATTTTAAGCGGGGAAGAATGTAATGATCCGCATTTTCAGCGATAAAATAATTAATTTATTTAATTATTTAAATAACGATTTAGAGAATATAATGGTCGTTGAATTAAAAAAGTGTGAATATTTATTTAAAATAATAATTAAATAATATATTTAATTCAGAAATAATCAGAATTAGTGGAATTCGCGATATAGTGTGAATCGTGAAATTCAAAATATATAATTCAGTTTAGAATTGAATTATGTTAACGAATATATTATATAAACGACAGTTTGAACGTATAATTATAATATAATTATAATCGAGTTGGAAAAGGCGCAACAGTTCGCTATTTGACGATTCGAACTTCAACTGAATATACCGAATTCGTTTTAAATCGGATTTTTGTGAAACAAGAAACGTTGGGAGCTGGTGAAGTATATTTTTCTAGTGGAAGAGAAAATCGGGATTCCGTCGTGTAGATTTTGATTTATGCCCAAATCAAATTTTAGAAAAGTCGCTGTGGAATTCCTTTATAATTTATAACGATTTATTTATATTTTAAAAGGGAATTTCATTATAAATCGAATTTCGATTTATATCGGGATTTGAAATATCGAGTAAGAGATTCATATAGGAATATTCTAGAACTGTATTATATTATGTGTGAATATATACGATAATATTTATTTATAAATATTTAATTAAAATGCTTTTAAATATATTTATATATTTAAAAGGGTTATTTAGAGCTTTAAAAATAGCCACTTTTGCAAACGAAGTCGAAATTCGACGAAACTAATTTTGTTGGATCCGCAATATTAAATTATTTTTAGATTTAAGTTTCGTGATTTTTGGGGTCACTGTGTGGCCGTACGGATTTTTAGAGTGAAAAACAGTCAGTATTTTGACAGTTAAAAATACGCTGTGTGAGCATACGAAGTCGGAATTCGACAAAACCAGTTTCGTTGGGACCGTAATGTCGAACTGCAGCTGCCTGTCCAGTTTCGTGATTTTTAGGTACTGTATGTGATCACAGGAGTTTTAGAGGACGAATAAAATTAGCGATTACTTAAAATAAAATATAAAAATCGAATAAAAATATATTAAAACTACACTATATAAACCCCTTAACAACCTAAAACCTAATTCCAATCTCAAAACTTGCGCCGTCAGGAAAAGAACCATATCCTTGGCAAAAACGTGAGTTCAAAAATCAATAGAAAAGGAAATAATATTCTATAAATCAATACACATATATATTTGTGTTCGCTAGAGGAAGAGCTTCATTTCTATATCTGATTTCCCCAGTTCGACGTCATTCTGGGCGCGGTGATTTTTCAGCACAATTCTAGGGTTGATCGATTCACAAAATTTATGCATCGATGAGTGTTTTGAAGGTTGTATTTGAGGTAGTGGTTGTATTTAGCTTGGATTGGGAATTTTTGAGTGGATTTCGAAATAAAATATGTCGACGTTCTTCTTGGTCAGCGTGCGTGAGTCCTAAATCGCGGTAGACGGGTGATTTTCGAACTGGAGTTTAATGGTACTGGTAAATGGAGGCTTGAACGAGATGATGTGTGGTGAGATCGGTTTGAAGTTTAATGAAGAAGGAAGTGAGAACATGGAGTGCAAAAGGAACGACAATGGCTTGGTAATTTCAGAGGAGCGACCTGGGTTTGTGGAAGATAAAGGATGAGCGGATGGGTTCTAACGTGGACAAATGGGCCGGATTGACAACGAGTGAGGCCCAACGACAAATTAAATTAGTTTTGTTTAAATTTAAATGTATATGAACTTCGTAGTATCATAATTATCTCATACGTGATCGAAATTTAGTGAAACAAGACCCGATGGGATCGTATGGACGGAAACATCCCAATGGAACTGACTGGGAGTAGATTGAGGCTCGTAATTTATGGCGAAATAAATTGTTTGATTCAAATCAAACAAACAGTTTATCATTCTTTAACGATGAACTGCTAATGTGAATAAAACTCACCAACTCTGAACAGCTATATTTTTTTAACGTATTTTTAGAACTGTTAATCATCTGTTGATTTCTGTGTGTTAACTGTTTGGTTGAATTGCTTTTGTATTGGTTGAAATTATAGATAGCGATATATATATGAATCGTAAATCAAATATTGATTCTGTTTAGCAGAATATTTCTTATTGAAATGAAATCGGTGTTAATTATATTGTTTAACATCTGTGATGCAGGGAAATAGGTTGGAGGAATCCAACTGGATTCCTCGACATTTATTTTACTGTTTTTCATATATATTATGATATATGATGTGATATATAATCTGTTATCGATTACATGTGTTTGGACGATATTGATCATCGTGACCTGATATGTTAAATACCATAACATACCAGAATGTGGAAAAAGGGAATTTACAAAATGAATATTGAAAATAGATTATTTATAAAATCAAAGGATTTTATAAAAGAGATAATATTTATAAAATCAAAGAAGATTTTATAAAAGGAATTATTTATAAATGGAATATTTATAAATAGAAATTTATTTATAAATAGGAAATAATTAGAAATAAAACCCTAAAGGAATTATTTGCAAACCATTTGCAAATAGAATAAATAGAAAAGATAAGAGAATTATTTATTTGTTAAATAAAAAGAATTAAAACGGAATATTTATCTAAGAAATAAATAGAAGTATAAAAGGGATTATTTATTTAGAAAATAAATAGAATGGATATAAAAAGGAAATATTTGTAAAACATTTACAAATAGAATTGGAAAGGGAATATTTGTAAAACATTTACAAATAGAATTGAAAAGGAAATATTTAGAAAATAAATAGAGTTATAAAAAGGAAATTTGTTTATAATGGAATAGGATGTTATAAAAAGGAAACCGTTATAAAATGGAAAAACGCTATTAAAAAGAAATCATTTGTAAAGTGAAGAACCGTTATTGAAAGTAAATCTTAAATGTTATAAAAAGGGAAATCTTCATAAATCAATAAAGTAATCGAATATTAGTTATTCGAAGGGAGTCAATCGAATATGGAATTCGAAAGTTAGTTAATCGAATATGGTATTCAAAAGTTAGTTAATCGAATATGGTATTCGAAAGTTAGTTAATCGAATATGGTATTCGAAAGTTAGTAAATCGAATATGTTATTCGAAAGGGGTTAGTCGAGTCGAGTTAGTTGAACAGAGTTAAATCAAATATTATTTATTTGAATAAGAGTCGATCAGTTAGAGTTAATCGATCAGAGTTAAATCGAACTAGAGTTAATCAAATAAAGTTAGTCGAAGAAGAGTTAGTCAAACATAGTTATTCAGGATAAGTTGCCATCTCGTATGACTGCTAGCATAATTCGCAGGGCTGTAAATAGCCTAGGGTGGTCGGATGTTTCCTGAGGGAATCAGGCATAACCATTGTGATCGTTGCGATCTAGAGTCAAGCGAATGGAGTTAAATCGAATATTAGCTATTCGAAATAAAGTTAAAACAGGCATAGTTATTCGAATATAAGTTAATCGAATATTAGTTATTCGATAAGAGTTAATCGAGTTGAGTAAAATAGGTCGAGTTAATTAAGTTAAGTTAGTCAAGATGAGTTAATCAAACCGAGTTAATTCGAAAGGAGTTAATCGAATATAGTTTATTCGAATAGAATTAAAGGATTTAATTGAATATAGTTTATTCGAAAGGAGTTAAGTGAAAAGAGTTAATCAAATAGAGTTAATCTATTAAAGTTAATCAAATAGAGTTAACCGACTAGAGTTAAATCAAAAGAGTTAATCCAATAAGAGTTAATTGATAAAAGTTAATTGAATAGAGTTAATCGAATATAGTTTATTCGAAGAAAGGTTTTCGAATCTAGTTATTCGTAAGAGAGATTATCGAATATAGTTATTCGAAGGGAGGAGTTATCGAATAGAGATTATTCGAAAGAGAATTACATAAGGAAGTTGTTAAAGGTTTAAAAGATAAACTTTGACTATTTCAAAGTAAAAACGTTGTTCAGTTAAGGTCTGAGAGGTAATTATAACCCAACTTGATTGACTTCCTTCTTAACTAAGGAATGGCTAAGGTTTGATAGTGAATGGTGGTTGAATGAATTTTGTTAATGAGTGTAATGGTTTGAGTTGGCGTCGTGATGTTTTATTTAAACATCTGTTTCAACCGAATGAAGGAGCTTTGGAAATGTTTTCCAATTAAGAATCAGAAATGTTTTCTAACATAGAAAAAAAGAAATGGAAATGTTTTCCATTGTTAATAACGTATATTTTCTAAATTTAGAAAATAAGAAATGTTGAATAGAGGGAAACAGGAGATGGAAAAAATGAATAAGTTAAATAGAGAGATAAATGTTAAATGATGGTTGATCGATATAATTTCCATCTGGAAATAATATCATTGTTTGCATACGTGTTTTTCTTTGATAGTTAAATCACAGACTATCAAAGTTTTGACCATTTTAACGTTGTTAATATGGAGAGACCGGTTGGATTATTATTCGAAGAACCACTCCGTATTGGCATAAGCGTTGCGAATCATATATGCCAAAGATAATTGAAGATGGAGTAAAGTGCAAGGGCTGTTGTATAAATCTTAGGTAAAGATTGCCTAAGATGGTTGTACTGAATAGTGCCTTCGGTTTGTCCAGTCCCAGGACAACTTGTATGGACGAATGTCTGACAGAGCATTCCTAACGAATCATATATGTTGATCTCTTCAAACATGTCACGTTTGGTGGCGAAGGAATTCGTTTCTCTTAGCTTCATACCCATGATACCGTTAGGGAAATCGCAAATGATTTGGCAGGTATGACGATGTGGTATTCCAAGTAAATGAAGGTATGATATGTAAAAAGATATGCGTAGCTTCTAGCCTCACATCCGGTAAATGACAGAAATCGGGCAGGTAGCATGGCTAAGTCTGTCGCTCTGAAGTAGGGTGTATAATCACCTATCTAGAGAATATTCATTTGGTTCTTTAATCTATCAATGATGTCCCATATATATATGGGAAACGATTGCTGATCCCAACCGTTGGTGATATACATTCGATACACTCATGCGAAATGAGTGGTCGTCCAGTGTATCGTTCCTAGAGTACACTGATCGGAAGGTGGTTCCATACCTTGTCATAGTTGGAAATCCAATATCCAATAAGCGCCTGTGGTTTATGATTTTATATTATATATGTGGAATGTGAGATGCAAGCGTTCCTCAAGATTGTTATTTACTTGATCTAGACATTATTATAATATCAGAAAAGTATTGATTTTAAAGTTGTTTGGATTCTCATAAGGGAAAAACCCGTTCCGTTTTCACGGCGTGGTCTTATGAGATATCCTTTATTTAACCAAGAGTTTGGAGTTTTATTCACACAAGTCCCATGACTGACCGGGAGTTTATTTGTTTATTTTCCCTAAACTCTTGGGTGCCTAAATTTGTACGGGCAGTCAAGTAGTCGGGATTTTACAGATACACTTGGAGAGCTTGGAGCAGGAGGCTCCAGGATTTTATAGCTATTGTTTATTTCTGCTGTGTTGTAAGTGTTGTACTCTGCAATGTTATTGTATACATATACTGTTTGTGTTTCAAAAGTTATGTTATATTTTATTCGTTCCGCTGTGAGATTCGTGTTTACTCTGATGATGTATGTTCTTCTTCTTCTATTCTAAGTTTCTACCTTATCTATCCTCACCCTCTAACTTCTTTCAGTAACCATTCGGTTATTTTCGATCTTTGGTTAGTTATCAATGAGTTTATGGCGATAACGAAAGTCGACATAAACCGAGTCGTTACATACATACTTATAATGTGTTTAAATAGGTAGAGTTACTACACCTTAAGAAGATCTTAAGTGGCTGACTTTCTTCTTATCTAGATTGGGTCTTAAGCGGTTAGGACTAGGACCATTCCAAAGGTTTTTCCATGGATTTCCATGAAAGTCATGGGAACCTCCCTTATTAGAATTGAAGTGTCTATGGGTCCTCCTTCTCTAAAAGGTGGTTTAGTCATAGCGATAATCGAGTAGGATAGTTTATTGGAATGTCCGCTTCCTCTAGGAGCATTGCAAGGGCCAACCTAGGGAAAGGTTTGGTATACGTGGGACATAGCATGCGATTTAATTAACCAACCGTCTAAGGGAAGTCTTAAGCGCCATAGGTCTACTACCGTAATATCAGTTAAGTAGTAACATGAAGCGTCTGCCAGAGAGGTCATGAATAGCAAGATGCGAGCCTACCCCAAACTGGTATTGAGCGGCGAGATACTACTTCTCATATTACTTGTGAGAATATTTGTATAAGGAAGTTGACATTCTAGGACGGGGTCTTAAGTGGCTAGGGTACGCCTTAGGGTCATAAGATATTGTGAGAATCCACACTCAATAAATATAATAGAATGGGCCTTAAGTGACCAAGAATGTCCACCTCGTTGGGTCTTAAGTGATCATTGATCCACACTAAATGCGTTAATGAAGGTCTTAAGAGACTGATTCAGAAATCCACCTCATTAGTTAGAATATACCCTTTGTGTGTGCATGCTTGTGCGTTTATGTAGACATACTTTGAAATATATAACTACCAAATCTAGAGTGTAGTATTTGAACACATATTATTTTCAATCACCAGGACTTTATGTTCCGACCTCCCTCCCCTTAACATATAAAAAGGACGGTAGGTGGAAACGCTTGGATTAATGATACCTTGGAGATGGAGCCTAATGATGGAGGATTCATAGCTATTAGGCATTATGGAAATATTATTATGTTGGGATAATTAATATTGATGTACCTATTATTGCAGGAGACTCGTTGCAACTAGTATTTATGATGATTTTAAACTAAAGGTACATCTATTTTAAGTTTATTATATTTTTTCCCTTCTGCTATATGAGATTCTGACTTCATTTTAGTATGCTTTGTTAAATCTGTTATACCATTTCCTTATAGGAACCAACGGTCCTTTTAGAATGGCTCTATGTTTCGATTTCCTTTTTGGGTCAAAATTTAGGCCCATTCCGTGTGGGTTTTACATTTGGTATAAGGGCCTAGATTACCCGATTACGGGAAAATATACGTATGTGTGGTGTACTTGTTATTTTGAAAAAGGATTTTTAAAAGTTTTATTCCATATATAAGTATTTTTAAAAAAAAGTACGCATGTCTTTGTTGTATATAATGTTGTTGTATACACAATTATATGATTTTTGTTTGATGATAACAACCAAATATATATATATTATTACAAATGTGTTTGTAACTGTACTGTTCTATATATACATCACAGACAGGAATATAATATTTATATTTATATAAAATACTACTGGACAAGAATTAAATATTCAAACCGTATTTTATTAAATATAATATTTTATTTCAACTTTCAAACAGTACAAATTTCATACTCCACTCTTTTTACACTTCACTGATGTATTACCTTTCATATCATATTAAATTCAGTACATATTGTTACTCGCTACAACACTCTTTTACTCAGTCTATACAATTTTCATTTATATATTCACACAGTTTACAGACACATTTATTGACACTGCTTCATTCACTGTCTTCTGTCTTCACAACTCACTGTCAGTCCAGTCATCTTCTGCTTACCTGTCACATGAAACACACATAGTACACTGCAATAGAAATAAAACTGTATACGCGCAAATATAAATCTTAATTTTAAAATTTTATTTGCATTAGATTTTTGGTGTGTTTCTCATCATTTTTCATGACTTGATCTGATTTATCTGTTTCTAGACAACTTGTGATATTCATAGTGAAACACTGTAAATACCACAAGGCAGTCAGTTTGTCTATATATATATATATATATATATATAGTAGCAGGGATAGGGAAATCTTTTCTAATGGTTTGCAAATACACACGTGCATATTTACACGTGTGCACTGCCTCGCCAATCAAAAATCAGCGAGCAAACGAGGAGTAGCCACGTGGACCATCTCGACTCAGTGCATACTCAAGCAACACATACATGGCAGCACCAGTAAATGGTGCAACAAGTACACGTGTATGCAAACATGGTCGAGGCAAGTGACAAAGTCAAACAAGTATTCAAATAGCAAAGGTCGAGCAAGTTCGTTGCTGCATGGTGTCACATGACAATGTCAATACACAAGAAATGGGAGCAGAATTCATGGTTAAGGTCACAATGCAGCAATCACATGCTTAGCAAGTTTAAGCAAAGCTGTTTCAAAACAGTTCATGCTAAGTCAACAGCAAGCAAGTGGATGGTATGGTCAAAGTGATCAACACATGGGTGCAACCAAGGTTATTCAGTTTCATTCATGCATGGTGGACTGTATATATCAAACACATGCAACCAAGGGTGCATACACAATGGTGGAACTCAAATACAAATGATCTGTGAAACTGAATGCATATATAAGTATGGTGCAAGAAAAACAAATTAGTTCCAGTGAATACACATGTACATAAGACCATCATGCCAGGATATATATATATATATATATATATATATGTATGTATGTATGTATGTATGTATGCGTGTGTGTGTGTAGTGCAAAATCACAAAGCTGAAGACAGCAACCAAAATATAAGTGTGAACATGTCAACAACAAGGTATGATGCAGCAGGGTGAGGCATATACATCAAAACAGGTTCACGGCAAAACAGTAAATGCTTTCCAGTGATTCAAATGAAAATAATCTTGCATAGCAGTTTAAACATGGAAGTGATTTAGCATAGTTTTTTCAAGTGCAACAAGAATGTTGAAGTAGGGAGCATACATAGGTGAAACAGTGTGTTCGTGAAAGAAGCATATAGAACAGTGCAAATTCATGAAGATGAAAATAGTTCAAGTGCAAGAGAATCTTTCTCGGAGAAATCAATGTGACAGATTAAATTCTCTTTTGAGAAGTAATTTATTTTTAGAAATGACTCAGAATGCAAGGCCTACAGTCAATCAAGGAAAAAAAGAAGTATTTTTTGTATTTAAAAATGTTTCCTTAAATATACGAACATTTTTGGCAAGAATTATTTTAATTGGTTTTCAGTTTTTCACAGGAACGATTTAGCATTCACAACAAAATCATTCAAGGAAATTTAAATCGAGAAATTCAATCAGGTAAGGCCATTCATATTTCCATATTTATATCAATGAATTCACGATAGTTTTTATTTCAAGGGAATCATTTCATTCAAGGTAGCAAAATCTACACAAGGAGATTAATGGCAACAAGTCCAACATAAATCATGCAAGGGAAGTTTTTCAAGCGGGCCACAAATATCAAGTTCATTCAAGGTCGAGAAATTCAAGGTCAATCAAGAAGGGAAAGCAACAGCAAATCAGTCGAGCCAGTATATTGAAATCAGAGTAATCTAAGGATTATGTAATCATATTTAACACCACACATCATCATTGGCAATTAGCGATTGAAACAGAAAACCAAGCCAGTAATTCAAAGAGAAATCGTAGAAATTCATATTGAAAATCGCTCACTTGTTTTCGATCAGAAGCGACCTCAAATCAATCGAAGAACAGAAGCAACGACGCCTTCAAGCAACAGAGATCATCTTCCAGAATACATCATCAACCGAAATTGATTTGGGGAAGATTTTAAAAACCCTAATTCATTTATTTTTCCTTAGCCGCCATTGTTCAAATAAAAGAGAGATCGAGAGAAACCAAATGGACTGGCTTGTTTTGACCTAAGCTAAGCCTACTGTATATTATAAGGGGAAAAGGGTTTTAATTTCCTTGTTTATTTTTGTTGTATTTTTTCTAGTTTGTTTTGTAAATCAAACGATCAGTTCTAGAGTTTGTAAAATCTAGGGGAAACAAGTTAGGGTTTTAACTGGCAGTTTACTAGAGTTTGTAAAAACTAGGGTTACTGGTTACGAGGTTGTAATCAGGGGAAAATCTGATCTAGGGGATTAGATCAGTCTAGGTTTTTGTGCATAGGATTAGAATAGGAGCGAGGGGTTCGCAAGTTTACATGGTCTTGTAAGCGGGATCTGTTCTATTACCTAGTAGAAACCTTAGGAATGCAGCAGTAGGCAGGGTTATGCCGAAGCTGGGTATATCTTGTGTTATTTACTTTTTGCATTTCTATTTCTGCTCCATTTTGTGATCTGATATTTTTTATATCTCGATTAATTTTTTAATAAACCCTATTTACCCCCCTCTAGGGTTAATCTAGATCCAACAAGTGTTATTAGAGTAGGTATTTTGTTTAACTCTAGAGTCATGGGTATCCTAGTTGTCAGAGTAAGTCCAGTGATATTTCGATTATTTTCAATGGAACGGATTTTTTAGTTCAGAAATCAAAGATCAAATTATATTTAGAATTTGTTAATTTTGAATATTGGAATATCATTGAAAATAAGGGAGATATGCTAGATAAGAAAAATAAAGTTGTCAATGCTCGTGATATGCTAGATAAGAAAAATAAAGTCTCAGTAATAATCAGCTTGATATTATCTCCCACTTTTTAACTACGTAGGATATCTGGAAAACTCTCAATGCACTGTATGGAAATGACAACGACTGCTCAAAACCCTCAGTTGCCAACTCAGATTAAGATGTGTGCTTAACTAGAGTTTTAAATGATGATTCAGACGATGGAGATTTTTTATATGAAGAATTGATTTCTCTTTGTAATGATTTAACTAAAACTGTCAATCGTCTCCAACGGAAAAATAAAATTCCAAAATCTGAAAATTCTGAGTTGCGATGCAAAAATAATGTTTTGAAATTAAAACCTGGAAACTTCGATTGTAAAGATTGTATGAATTTGAAATTTGATTTAGTTCATCTTAATGAAAATTTTAGAAAAATTGAAAACAAAATTTTGTTTTTGAAAAGTCATGAAGATGAACTAATTCACAAAGATAATGCTTTGCGAAAGGAGTTGGATAAGGTTAATTCTATACATGAATTTCTGAAAAGGAAAGTTTGATGAAAACTGAAGAGGTTTTAAGAGAGCTTGAAACTGAAATTGAAAAAAATAAAAAATTCTGAAAAAATTGAATTTGAAAAACAAAATCATTTTGGATTTGAAATTTTTGAGTCCAAAGCCAAAATCAAATTACTTGAATCTGAAAATATCGTTTTGAAACAACATGATACTGAAAGAAAGATCACTAACAATCGCTGTTCAGATTTAAAGAAAGATAATAGTGATCTTAAATCCAAAATCCAACGATTAGAATCAACCTTGGAAAACTTCTCTAATGGGGAAAAATCGTTGAATATGTTGTTACAAAACCGAGTTTCTGTTGGAACTAAATATGGTATTGTCTTTGAGAAAAATAATGTTTAAAAAAAAACGAAATTCAAATGATTTGAAAAATCCTTCAAAGTGCTTTAGAAAGAATCGCTTTGAAAATTTGAATTCAAATAATTCTAAAGGATTTTTAAATTGAAAACAAAATAAGAATTTGTTTGATAACAATCCATTTAAACCATTTTGACCTCCAAAAAGAATTTCGAGTAAGATCAAACAGATTTGGGTCCCTAAAGGAACAACAGTTGATACAAATGGATTGTTGTACGGACAGGTTTGGGTACCGAAAGTCAAACACGCTGTTAGGAGTGGTTTTACAGCTTTTGTTAGACCACTCGATGCTCCAAACACTTAGGTACCAGAGACTGGCTAAGGAACGACTTTCTAGAAGAATCAAAGATTGTTTCACATTTTGAAGCTATTCAGCATATGTTCCTTAGCCAAGGTTGATGAGTCAGAGATTCTGGCTTACACTGATTTCAGGTATGATCTCTGATCTCATCCTTGTAAATATTGTTTTTATTGTTTACTCCTTTCTCTACCCCTTCTATTGTTCTCCTGTTTTTGATTTGTCATCGCCGTATTTTTTTGTCTTGAGCTTTCCTAACTTCCAATTAAAGAATTGATATCTTTCTGGGAATTCGATTTATTTGAATAGAACTCTGATGTTTTAATTATTTCCAGATCCTGAATTTAAACTTGTAAATTTCTGCAATGGTTTTAAGGTTTATTTTCTTCTTTCTGAATTCATAACAGTGTAGATGTATTCTTGTCATATCTTGAACACTGTTGATTTGAATTCTAAATTTTTGAAGATCCGAAAGTTTAATGGAATTTCACATGCCTCTACTGTTCTGAGTTTTCTTCTAATTCATTTTAGAAAACCTTGAAATATTATACTTATTACAATACACTGCTATTTTCCAGTTGTGATAATTTCATTGATTTTCAGATTGGCTTGGAATTTTTGAATTGTCTTGAATCATAGTGATACATCTTGAAACTCATCTTTATTCATGATCATTATGGTTGAAATGTGTTTGTTTGAAATCATCTGAAATTCTTGATATTTTGAATATCACACACCTCTTAAATTTGAAGTAGTCAGTCTTGTGTGATTGATTCATTATATCTCAAATCTTGACATTGATTCAAGTGATTTCAAATAAATAAATTTTTTGCATCATGAATATCTCTCATACTTAATGTAAATGATCTGAAATTACTCTTGTGCTTGTCAGAAATGCTTGTGAAAAATTTCTTTGAAAATTTGGTCTTAAATCTCACTGTTATTTCATGATTATTTGACTTGAATATTTGTTTGCTTAAAATCATTTGAAATTATTGATTTACTGAATCTTATATATATCTTGGACGTGAAATTTATAATCTGGTGTGATGATTCATTGAATGCTGATATCTTCATATTCCATCAAATGATTTAAAATAAACAGTATTTTTATTCTTGGATCATGAATCATCTTATGTGACCGTCATCCTGACAAGTTTTGCTTTGAAACTATTTTGTACTGCCCTGATATTGATTTGAAAAAAAAAATCTTGGTAACTGCTTGCTTTGATTAATTTTTTGTCTGTTGCTCTGATAAAAGGAACCAATTTTGAAATTGCTTGTTTTTGGTCAAAACTGCTTACTGCTCTGATAAATGAAATTTGTGTGCTTAATCTTGTCTGTTTGGGCTTTGTGAATAAAAATTTTGTTGTCTAAGATACCCTTGTTTATCTCCACTATCATGTTAAAATACTCATTAATAGAGCCAACAAGTGGTATAGATTTTGATTCTCATCCTGTATATTTTTTTTGCCCTGTATATACCTTTTGAATTTCCTCTTGTAATTGATTTTTAATTTTAAAGTTATTTATTGATTATTCATTCCGAAATTGAAATCAATATCCAAATTGAACTGTATTTATAATTCATCAAAATCATTATCAGATTTTGAAATTGTGATGAATTGTGACTGCAGTATATTTCACAACAAGGGGAGATTTTATTTAGATTTTCATGATAATTGAACAATTTTTATAATATCTTTGAATTGGCAGTTTAGTTCATGACCATCTTCATTATCTATCATCATTCTACCATCCATCGTAATTTTATATTAATGTAGAGAGTTAATATTTTGAAAATCATCTTAAATAAATAGTGAAAATTTGTGATGGAATTGCGGTCATATTATTTTCCAGAATTAGTGATAATTGAAAATTTTCTAGTATTCTGGTACAGTTGAGCTTATTTCATAATATTATTAATTTAGAAATTTATTTCACAACCATTTCTGTACCTACCACATTTCTATCATCCATATTGGTTTTATATGCTGAGGAGTTTTTTCTTTTGAATCAGACAATAATAAAAATATAATATTCATAAGTATTTCTCTAACCTCATTTAAAAATCCAAGCTCTGGTCATGCATGGTTATGAGAATACTTATATTTAAGCAGCAACTGATCTCATTTAAAAATCTAAGATCTGGTTATGCATGGTCAGTGTGCTCTTAAATCAAAAGAAAAAGAAAAGAAAAGAATTTGGATAAATAAAAATGTATATGAAATTCACCATGGTGTGTAAAAACCAGCCTATCAATCCATTTTCTAATGTGTTATTATTTTATGAAATATTATTTTGTTGATTGATAGCTATTGGGATTTGTGATTATTTGATTTTGTCACTTAAGTTGAAACTATAATTATAATCCAAATCCATCACTGTTTTGTGGTTCAATTTTAAAAATTCTTTTGAAAATAATTGAAAATCATTTGTTTTAGAACTCTCTCCATTTTTATAGATTTCATCGTAAATTCGTCATTCTCTACAATGTGAAATTTGCTTTCAGTTCTTAGAATATTAGTATTTTTGTTTGACTGATTGAGATTTATGATGACCATTCTTCCTCTTAAGCTGAAATTATAATTTTTTAGTCATTTTTCATCTATATTTTAATTTCTGCATCCTTTTGATGATAACAAAAGGGGGAGAATGGATAGAGATTTTGATTTATGAGTGAATATTTTACAAATATTTTAATTTTGAAAATTTCAATTCAATTTACATTTTTCACTCATGCACAGTTATAAAGGGAGTTTCTGTTGTTGGGGGGGCTTTCAAATAAGGGGAGTTTAGTTTTTTCACTGTCAAACACATTTATTGGATTCAAAATCTTAATATTTTTTTGTCGTCATCAAAAGGGGGAGATTGTTGTATACAACGTTGTTTTATACACAATTATATGATTTTTGTTTGATGATAACAACCAAATATATATATTATTATAAATGGGTTTGTAACTGTATTGTTCTATATATACATCACAGAGAGGAATATAATATTTATATTTATATAAAATACTACTAGACAAGAGTTAAATATTCAATCAGTGTTTTATTAAATATAATATTTTATTTCAACTTTCAAACAGTACAAATTTCATACTCCAATATTTGTACACTTCACTGATGTATTACATTTCATATCATATCAAATTTAGCACATACTGTTCTTCACTACAACACTCTTTCACTCAGTCTATACAATTTTCATTTATATGTTCACTCAGTTTACAAACACATTTACTAACACTGCTTCATTCACTGTCTTCTGTCTTCACAGCTCACTATCAATCCAGTCATCTTCTGCTTACATGTCACATGAAACACCCACACAGTACACTGCAATAGAAATAAAACTGTATATGCACGAATATAAATTTTAATTTTAAAATTTTATTTTCTCAGATTTCTGGTGTGTTTCTCATCATTTTTCATGACTTGATCTGTGTTTAGACAGCTTGTGATATTCACAGTGAAACACTGTAAATACCACAAGGCAATCAGTTTGTATATATATAGTAGCAGGGACAGGGAAATCTTTTCTGAGGGTCTGCAAATACATACATGCATATATATACACGTGTGCAATGCCTCGCCAATCAAAAATCAACGAGTAACTGAGGAGTAACCACATGGACCATCTCGACTCGATGCATACTCAAGCAACACAAACATGGCAGCATGAGTAAATGGTGCAACACGTACACATGTATGCAAACATAGTCGAGACAAGCGACAAAGTCAAACAAGTAATCAAATAGCAAAGGTCGAGAAAGTTCATTGCGGCATGGTGTCACATGACAATGTCAGTACACAATAAATGGGAGCAACATTCATGGTTAAGGTCACAATGTAGCAATCACATGCTCAAAAAGTTTAAGAAAAGCTGTTTCAAAACAGTTCAAGCCAAGTCAATAGCAAGCAAGTGGATGGTATGGTCAAAGTGACCAACACATGGGTGCAGCCAAGGTTATTCAGTATCATTCATGCATGGTGGACTGTATATCAAACACATGCAACCAATGGTGCATACACAATGGTGGAACTCAAATACAAATGATCTATGAAACTGAATGCATATATAAGGATTATACGAGAAAAACAAATTGGTTCCAGTGAATACACATGTACACAAGACCATCATGCCAGGAGATATACATATATGTGTATGTGTATGTGTATGTGTATGTGTGTGCGTGTGTGTGTGTGTGTGCATAGTGCCAAATCACAAAGCTGAAGACAACAGCCAAAATACAAGTGTGAACATATCAACAACAAGGTATGGTGCAGCAGGGTGAGGCACATACATCAAAACAGCTTCACGGCAAAATAGTAAATGCTTTCCAGTGATTCAAATGAAAGTAATCTTGCATAGCAGTTTAAACATGGAAGTGATTTAGCAGCAGTTTTTTCAAGTGCAACAAGAATGTTGAAGTAGGGAGCACACATGGGTGAAACTGTGTATTCATGCAAGAAGCATATAGAATAGTGCTAATTCATGAAGATGAAAACAGTTCAAGTGCAAGAGAATCTTTTTCAGAGAAATCAATGTGATAGATTAAATTCTCTCTTGAGAAGTGATTTATTTTCAGAAATGACTCAGAATGCAAGGCCTACAATCAAGCAAGGGAAAAAAGAAGTTTTTTTCTTTAAAAATGTTTCTAGAAATATATAAACATTTTTGGCAAGAAATATTTTTATTAGTTTCCAGTTTTTCACAGGGATGATTCAACATTCACAACAAAATCATTCAAGGAGATTTAAATTGAGAAATTCAATCAGGCAAGGCCATTCATATTTCCAGATTTATATTAATGAATTCATGGCAGTTTTCATATCAAGGGAATCATTTCATTCAAGGCAGCAATCTACACAAGGAGATTAATGGCAACAAATCCAATATAAATCATGCAAGGGAAGTTTTTCAAGCGGGCCACAAATATCAAGTTCATTCAAAGTCAAGAAATTCAAGGTCAATAAAAAAGGGAAAGCAACTGCAAATCAGTCGAGCCAGTATATTAAAATCAGAGTAATCTAAGGATTATGTAATCCTATTTAACACCACATCATCACTGGCAATTAGCGATTGAAATCGAAAACCAAGTCAACAATTCAAAAAGAAATCGTAGAAATCATATCGGAAATCACTCATATTGTATTCGATCAGAAGCGACCTCAAACCAATCAAAGAACAGAAGCAACGACGCCTTCAAGCAACAGAGATCGTCTTCCAGAATACATCATCAGTCGCAATTGATTTGGGGAGGATTTTAAAAACCCTAATTCATTTTTTTCCTAGAGACCATTGTTCAGATAAAAGAGGGATCGAGAGAAACCAAATGGGCCGGCTTGTTTTGACCTAGGTCAGACCTACTTTATATTATAAGGGGGGAATGGGTTTTAATTTCCTTGTTTATTTTTGTTATATTTTTTGTAGTTTGTTTCGTAAATCAAACGATCAGTTCTAGAGTCTGTAAAATCTAGGGGAAACTAGTTAGGGTGTCAACTGGCAGTTTACTAGAGTATGTAAAAACTAGGGTTACTGGTTACAGGGTTGTAATCAGGGGAAATCTGATCTAGGGGATTAGATCAGTCTAGGGTTTTGAGCGTAGGATTAGAATAGGAGCGAGGCGTTCGCGAGTTTACATGGTCTTGTAAGCAGGATCTGTTCTATTACCTAGTAGAAACCTTAGGAATCGAGCAGTAGGCAGGGTTTTGCCGAAGTTGGGTATATCTTGTGTTATCTACTTTCTGCATTTCTATATCTGCTGCATTCTGTGATATGATATTTTTAATATCTCGCTTAATTTTTTAATAAACCCTATTCATCCCCCCCATAAGGTTAATCTTGATCCAACAATCATTAGGAAAGAGCATTTAGAGGTCTTTTTATAAAAGACTTGGCATTAATTTTTAGGAATAATCTAGATTCCATATAGTGATATAGCAACTTCCTTGTCAAATTTGGAGGCCTATTAGTATACAAGAAATGTAAAGATGAGATAGTGAAATGGAAAGAAACTCCCAAATTTAATAGGCAGTTAATGGTAATCAAGTGGTGATTAACTACCATTTATTGAAAAATAAGGGAGAAATGAAAAAAAGAGTTTGGAATAAGTGCCCATTGTGATAGCCAGTAATTAGGACAAATTAATGTCCATAGCTTAAGACTATACTCGGGTTACAGGAAAATCGGAAGGGTATCTTTAGTTAAATAGAATAAACTTCCATATTTGTAATAATGGGATTTCGAAATTCAAAAGAGCAATTAATGGTCAATAAGTGAAAATGGACAATACTGAGGAAGTAATTAAGACCAAGAATATTTAGAAACCCATCAAGACAAATTTTTGACATGCTACAAAATTATTTAAAGGAGGAAATTTTTAAAGAATTGTTTAACCTCTTGTATATGGATAGAATTGAGTAATAATTCCAATTGAAAAAAATGGGTTATAAATGTTCATTAGTTCTTCTACTAGAGTTTTAGCGAAAACAGAAGATGAAAAAGGTAAATAGTAAATGTTTGAAAATAAGAGCTTTAATGGAAAAGAGACTAAAGAAACTAAAGCAATAAACAATTCAAATGGTTAATTCGTAATTGTATTGATCTTGATGTAACAAGATTTTAAAGTTTAGATTTGAAAATATTATTTTTCTTTAAAAATCTAGTACAGATTGGCGTTTAATCGAAAAGAGAAAGAAGACCATACATATAAGCTTGGTAAATTAAACGTCGTTGACATACTCAGTTAAAAAGGAATAGATGGTAAATTTATTTACTAAAAATTGGGTTGGATTGAAATAATCAAATTGTGCCACCCCACATCCGTTAATGTCACTCTTTATCAGAATGCATTAACTTCTATGAAGCGTTATACGTAAAGATACATAGAATTTCACAAGATAGATATAAAATAGCAGCGAAAATTTAAAACTTTATTTTCCGACATAAAACATCGTGGTCCAAAAATCCAGTTACAACATAAGTCCGAAATATTGAAAACCAATTACATCAAATTGAAGTATCTGCCTTGTACTAAAACCATCAGAGTACAGAAATAAAAAGCCATAGTCCCCATAAGTAGCCATTAACAAGTAGATAAGAAGTCAAAGCGGTAAATCGAAGCAAATACAAATCCAAGATGGAACAGAAGGGGGAGTACTAATCAAGCCTAAGCGTTCATACCTTAAGAACCTGAAGGGGAAGGAAGAGAGAAAAGAAAACAAAACGGGTCAAACATAAATTCTGGCGAGTCCAGTTACTTTTAGCATATAAATAAGTAAAAGTATCATGACAGGCATATAAACTAGATTGAGAGGTAACAGTATCATATAACAGGTATAAACAGGATGGGCATGATAAATAGAATAAACAGAATAGACTATGCTTCTCAAATACTTTCTCTGTACCAATACTGGTATACCGAATTAAGTGTTCTCCAATTACTTAACAGAAATAGAATAATCCCAACAGAACATAAATGGTACACTTAGGTGTACTTCTAGCAACGGTTTTTACCCCAAATAGAAATAACAAGTATATAAACAGAAATAATGGGTGTTACCCCAAACAGAAATAACAGGTACCTAAACAGAACTAGATGTACCCTAATTACTACCCCAAACGATCGGCTCCCTACCACGTAAATACCCTGTGTCGGCCCCACAGTAGGGTGTATTACTTCCTAAAGTGGCAACCACCAGAAGGACACATACCTATTTACCGGTGTTATGGCTTCTTATTTTCCCAAATGGACCGGACCCATGCACGCACATGACCCGTTGGAACGTGCCATCAAAACAACATATCCTAAATGAACCACTTATAATGAGCTCAGTAAGCATGCCCTAACCCCTAACTAGTGCGAGGCCCCCTTTTAATACCAAAATGGGTTACTGATTAATATGGTACCACACAAAAGATGACATAAGTCAAACCCCTAAACCTGTATCCCCAATCAACTAGGATTTCCACAAGTTATGTTTTACAAGGGCCCTACAACCCCAGCAGATTAACAAGTTTACTTAACCCCCCAAACAGATCAAACAGATTACATAACTGACAAACAGTCCCATTAACAAGTTCTACTTAATCTTTGAATTAAGCCTACATGTTTACATGTTTATACACCCCATTTTTCAGTTATATTCAACGATATAAGTAATGCCCCAAATATTAGTAATATTCATAGTACAGGTTATGCCCCCAAATTTTAGTCATATTCATAGTACAGGTTATGCCCCCAAATTACCATTCTTAATTAATCCCAATTTCGTTCGTATGCACATTTCAGCGGTATTGGCCTAGGCTCGAAGGTAGCCTATGCTATAAAAATAAAAGGGAAAGAGAGAGAAGAACAAAATAGGCATAAAACAAAATAAGCATATAATAACAGAGATAGGAATATGATAACAGAAATAGACATATCAGAAATAGCCATATAAGAACTGAATAGCACATCAGGTGTACATGAAATAGCAGGACTGATTAGGTATGAATCAGATTCTTAAAATGTATAGATTTAGATCCGTATTTATAAACATGCCAGGATTACTGGTTAAATGTTTATATCTAAAAATAACATGAAAACACAGAGACTGGATCTAAAGAACAGGGAATAATTAGGTTGAAGCTGTAAAAGAAATTCTTGTATGCGTATAAGCTGTTGTTGAAGAAAATAGGCAAATTCAATCTCTGTTGGGGCAGCATCTCGTTGTCTCTATTGTTTTAGGTGAATAAAACAATAGAAATGATGTCCTATGTATAGCCTGCTGCTAACGAATCTCGCTCAGAAACAAGTCCAGGTTCAGGGAATGAACCTGGCTGGATCCCGGGTGGGTCAACACTCCCTTGAATGTGTCGTCCCATGGGTCGACACCACTGGGGCGTGGGTCGACCCCCAACGTGTCCAAATCTCGCGTCCTTTTCCCACTTCGATTTTTGAATATTTTTTAATTTCTAGACTGATTTGTTTAGTTATATTTCTCTCATATGTATACAAAATTGAAACCTCAATGTCTTCTTCATACGATGTCCGTTTTGCGCAAACTCGGAGTCTATCGGAACCAAAGTTTCGAGATGAATGCAATGGTAGAGTCATTTTACTTAATTACCAATATTAAATTAAGTATTCTTTAGTTTATTGATGTTCTTTAAAATTACGGGGTGTTACATTCTCCCCTACTTAAAGTATTTCGTCCCCGAAATCTCCAAGTTAAGAAGAATTTTATTGTCCTAACAACCACATCCATTTACTCATCCATCATCAACAAGCATTCATTGTCCTTAATATTTTCCTAATGCTTTTATGAACATATGCAATGGTGTGTGTATATGTCCTTATACTAATGCGAAAAAACAGGCGATCGACTTATTAAGTTGACTTCCTTAATGCTTTTTATGTTTGTGCCATGTAACCAAAATGTATGCAAATAATCCTAGTATAACATGTAAGTTCTATATGTGTGCACAATCATTCATCCAAATGCAACATCCATATGACGATACATCCATTTTCATCCATAAAAATCCTAATGCACACACACCCATATGCAATACGTAAGTTATTAAGCCGATCTAGTGCCTAGTGTGTGTATATGCATCCATGAGCAACCACTAGCGAACACTTACATCCGCTTGCATCCATCAAACATAACATGTTTCAAACACATGTTTACATCCATTGGTTTTCCCTACCTAAAGGTCGAATATTCGATCGATAGGATATACTCAAATGATAGAAGTATGTATGAATAAAAGCTTGGAAAAATAAGTTAAGAACATACCCTAGAAAAGAAAAGGGTACGAAGCGCGAATCTTATCTTCAGTCTCCGAAGTTGCATCTTCACGGTCTTCTCCCCATTGAATTTTCATCAATTTGACTTCTCGGTTGCGAAGCTTCTTAACCTCTAATGCAAGTATAAGGGTAGGAACTTGCCTAACTGTCGCCTGCCGCTCTACCTCTACTTCCTCAAGCATGCCTAGCTCAACTACCTTAGCTGTATCGTGTAGACACTTCCGCTAACGAGAAAAGTGGGAAACATCATGAACACCCACTAATCTCTCTAGTAGTTTTACTCTATAGGCCATCTAACCTATCCTTTCTACTACGGGAAATGGCCCTACGAACCTTGGTGCCAACTTACCTATAGATCCAAAGCGAACCGCATTCCTCAAAGGTGATACTTTGATGAAAACCATGTCTCCCATCTCAAACTCAATATCAGTCCTTCTCTTATCTACGTAGGACTTCTGCCTGTCCTGAGCTGTCTTCATGCATCTATAGATAAGTTTAACCTTTTCTGAAGTTTCTCCAATCATCTTAGGTCCAAGTAGAAGCCTATCTATGGACTCCTACCAACAAGTCGATGATCTACAAGGTCGTCCGTACAGTGCCTTGAAGGGTGCCCTGTGTAACGACACGCATTCTACGCATCGAAGGATCGTTGAATATTTATTTTATTTTCATACAAAGTCGTATGGTCGTGTTACTTTGGGAAATGACTATTGTGGCCATTTCCCATGTTCACGATTTTTGTCGAATTTTAAATGACCATTTTCCCCCTGGCGAATCTTGTTTCACCTATAACTTTTGATTGGTAAGGAGTTTTGTCCTGAAACCACTTCCATTGGATTCAGACGATGGTTTACCTTTCCGTAGAGTGGTCACACTAATCAAACAGACCTACTGTTTGGGAGATATGGCTTAAATAAGGTTTGTAGATGGAAAAATAGCTTAACCGGGCTCAATTAGGTGATTAGTGGTTAGGTCCATAACCCATTTCGGGATTAGGGTTATATGAGGGATGAGAGGGTTTGGTAAAACATTTCATTTCAGTTTTCTAGCCGCCACAAACATTCCTCTAACCCTTGTAATGGCCTCCACCTTTTAAATACATCCCTAATCACATATTAAGCAAATCTACATCAAATTAGGGCGTATTGGCATCAAAATCGAGATAAAGCTACTGGAACACATAGGAATTCGACCCAAATCAGTGGAGTTTTCAAATCTATAATTTATTTGTGGCTAAGGTGAGTGATTAGCATGTTTTTACACTAATTACGGCTAATTAGGAGTGATTAGTGATAACTAGCGAAATTATGCATCATAGAAATCTGGAAAAATATGTAAAAATTATAAAATATTATTTTATGCCTTTGTTGAAAATTTGGGATAATTTGGATTAAGTTTGCTAATTCTATAGTTAAAACATGGTTAAGGGGATTAAAGGGAAAATCATAGTTTTGGGCACGTTTGATCTAAAATAACTCATGTGATTGATGTTATAATGTGTTTGATTGATCCTATGTGTTGTTACCGCTGTTTGGAATGTTTTATGATTGTTTAGTGAAGTTACAATGGTCAAAAATGCCGTCGTTAGGCGTAAATAACTTACTGGAACACTACATGTAAGTACGGCTCATGACCATGGTTCGTGACATAGGCATCACGACCCGACCCGGATGAAGTTCACGAACCGCGACCCTGTAGACACCTACGAGCCGAACTGAGAAGTATCTCGAACCGACCCATTTGCCTCGAACCGAAGTGCACTAGCCGATGGCCAGGAGGAAACCACGAACCGATGCCATGACCTGGAGAGCCATTCACGAACCGACCCAGAGTGTCATCGACGAACCGATTCGAAGGATGAAGTACCATGAGCCGCGAGCCGATGCCAGGGGGCGACCCTCTTTCCAACGAGCCGAATGGGACCCACGAACCAAGCATACCCGAACCGTAATCTCCGAACCGAACGGGACCCAAAATCTCCAAACCGAACCGAAGAAAACTAAAACCCGAGATGCAAAGGAAGTCCAACTGAGAAGTTATCACTCAGAATCCGGATGAGAACCAACGAGTCAACTTCTAGAGTTGGGTTTTGTTACGGGATGTGTGCAAAGGGTTATCGATATCTATAACTTTGGTTCACCGTTGAAGAGAGAGGACATGTAGACGAACTAGAGCCAGGGAAGTGTGGACTAGTATGCCCATTAACCTAAAGTCAGGGATGTGTGGACTGGGTAGGGTTATTATACTATAGACTAGGGAAGTATGGCCGTAGCAATAGTTGACGGAGTTGCCGTCATGGCCCAATGGATTTGGTGATCAAAGCGGTGGATATCGTATGCTTTACGCATTGAGTGAGTGATGTGATGATGATTGCTATGTTTGATGTTTGCTATCTCCATGAGATGCTCACTCACATTTTACACTTTATGTTAGTGTTACCTTAGAGTACTGTATATCTTGTTGTGCTAACTCTTTGGTTGCAGGTCCAGGTTCAGGTATGATTATTTATACCTGTTATTGCTTTGTTTTACTGCTATCGATCATACCAGACTTTTGTCTGACCCAGAGTTTTATAGGGCGTTCTTTGGAGTCGGGACATGCATTCTGAATTGCTTGACCAACTCTGTGGCCAGCTACCCAAAGTTGTTGAAAGATTGGAGCGGAAGGCAGGAAAACCAAAATAGGGTCGTGTCTGATAAAAAGACTGGGAAGCATTTGCACTTAGCCGCGTCGGTGGCCTGGATGGAGTCCATCTGCCATTCATAGCGGTGTAGGAAGGCACACGGATCGGTTGTGTCGTCGTAGGATGCCATTTGTGGCACGTTGAAACATCAGGGTCACTCGGCTTCATGTACGATCCTAGTGAAAGGGTTATGCCACATGCGGGTTTCCCATGAGTCGTTGGTGTTTCCCTGCATATCTCTCATGATCCTTCGGATCATGTCAGGGAGATATTCTGGGTGTACATCTTCTGGTGGAATCCACTGGTTTTGGCAAACTTCGGGAGTTCTGTTTCGTGGGCGCCTCCTGTGGTGTACATCTGGATCGTCTTCCTCCATATCATCGACATCGATTTTCTGGTTCTAATATGGTTTGTGAGGTTCAACGGGTTGACGCTCATTCTGATCTTACCGGACTTGGGCTTATTGAGTTGCTGGTAGTGTAGTTGCCAAGTCCTGAGTGCCATCAGTTGGGTTCTGCCAAGGTGGGGGGCGATTACTCGGACCCGGCTCATCATTGATGACCAGTCGGGATCGATCACGATGGTTAATGCCCCCAGCTATAGGTGATAGTGGTTATGTCACCATTCCCTTTTTCATTGTTGATTCCGTTGTCGTTGTTGTAACCATTAGTGTGAGCAATGGCATGGACAACAATGTTATTGACGAGGATGAACCTCCTCCTTTGATGTGGGCCCCTTGATTTAGAAGAAGTTTCTAAGATAGTGCGCCATGGCCGGGCATTGTTTTGAGCAAGCTGAAGTTGAGCGATAGTGCGCTGACTTTCTTGGAGTTGAAGCATCAGGTCAATGTTGTTTTTCAATGCTTAAATGAGTTCAACTGCCGTGTTTTCATACTTCTTGTTCAATGCGCAAAGCTGCACTTGAGTTACAAGGGCTTCGAGGGTCCATGGGAGGAAGTATGTCCATTTCGGCTGGGATATCCGCCGGTTAGGGTCACTGAGATGTCTCTGCTTCGGCTGTAGTGGAGGAGACGACCATTGCCTTCTTCATTTTCTTAACCATCGTAAGCAGACTTAGCGGCAGGTTAGAGACAAAGCCTAAAGCACGTAGGAGTCAAGATGGTAATGTGAAACAAAGAAGCGAGTCTTAGTACGTTCTCAGTGAAAGCAACAGAATGTTGACGGTAAAAATTGTCACCAACACCCAAGATTCTCAATTGCTTAAGAATATTGTTTCGCGTAAGGAAAAACAAGTACAAAGGAGCAGAAAAGTAGTAAATAACACTTAGGATTTATAGTGGTTCGGTCCTGCGTGGGGCCTACGTCGACTTTGGAAGAGCTGTTGATATTTTATTGACAACAATGAATTAAAATCTATGGGCCTCTTCTAGGCATTTTATTATAAGCATTTCCATGTATTTTAGAGTCATAGTCATCATATATGATTATATGAAAAAGGTAGATTTTGTCCTTCTTCTTCCTCAAAGCGAAGATGCCATTAGAGAGTTACCTTGGAGCTCTAGAGAGATGTCAAATCATCCATTTTCCAACCCTTGTAACAAATGAGCTTGAGGGTATTTATAGTGGAGTGGTTAGGTGGGAGTAGGTAGGATTTGGGGACTAGTTTGCAGGAAATCGCATCAAAGCCGGCACACATCATAAAATCGCATCACACTGGAGTAGTAGAGGGTGGAGCTCGCCCCCCTCTCTGGGATGCGATGGAGAGGCGCTACATCCCTTGAATGTGATGGCATCGCATCCAAAGGGATGCGGCGCCATCGCTCCTACTTGGATGCGATAGCATCGCATCTAAAGGGATGCGATACTATCACATTCCTTTAGATGCGATAGCATCGCATCTAGAGGGATACGATGTTATCGCATCCAAAAGGGATGTGGTGTCATCGTATCCATTTGGATGTGATGACCCAAATGGATGCTATGTGAGGCATTTGTTTTGAGGCGAGATGAGTGATGCGAGGGGAGCGAGGGGAGATGAGTGATGCGAGGGGAGTGAGGCGAGGTGGGTGATGCGAGGGGAGTGAGGTGAGGTGAGTAATACGACCGGAGTGAGGCGAGGTGAGTGATTATGAAGCTGTTGTTTGATTGGCCTCTTCTCGTCTTGATTCCTCTTTAACCTGGTGACACTTCGGGCTTTAATATCACACGACATGTTGAGTCAAGTTGGACTTGTGTGCTTTTGGGAACCGGACAAAAATATCGGTTAACAACACCTCATAGAATACTTCATTCACTTGTTAACTCCCACACAACTTCACTACAACAGTCCATTTACCACAGATAAACAATCCTTAACTTCTTCAATCACCACATTCAAATATTCAAATTTCACAAACCAACGGTAACCGAGCTCTTTGAAGTCTTGGTCGAATAATACCATGCAACAACATAGGTTCAGACCTAAGCACCTCCATTGTCATTAACATGATCAATTTCCAATGGAAACACTTTTCAATCGACAATGGATTTGATGACGATCATATTTCACCAAATTACAATGATGTAAGGTAGTATAAACTCCCTTTTTTTTACAAAGTTCCATCTTACATCATTCATTAATCCAAGCATGTCACCAATTTCGTAGCTTAGGGAGAAAATTCCAGCAGCAAGGCCTTTTTCTGATCAAAATCGTTACATCCATTCATTCATATGTAGAGCCTCATGTATTTACCTTCATCAGAGATCAAAAGAATACGGTTTTCTAGCATGCAAGTGCAGTTACTACCATCTGGGCTGCAATTACATAACACAGCCCCATCCCTGACATTCATAATACTCCTTTTAATGTTCAATGATTCCTCTTCCATTTCCAATCACCAACACAGCATGAGCTTACTTGTACATGCTCATCTGACTTACATGTAATGATATACACTGTGCAATCTTTGTAAAGGGGTAAAGCTGTGAATTTTCCAGCCTGATCTTCGGATGCAGCATGGTCGAGTAGGTCGATTTACATGCGGGTGATAAAGTTGTAGAGGAACAAGTGATTGCTTTTATGAGCAATTAACCAACCAAATTTTGAATGCATTACAATAGCACCATTCAGATCATGCAGATGGAAAGCCCATGGCTTTGAATCCATACAGCTGCACAAGTAGCACTTTTCTTCATGCGGTTCATATGTATTAAAAACCATAACTTATCTGCAGAGAATTTGGAGATATGAGATCGAACAGATGGACGAGACTATGTAGAGAATTTGGAGATTTTTAGGCCAACTCGAAATATTTGTAATATCTATTCCCCCTCTTTAGATCTCTCCTTATTCCCTCTCACCGACCTAGCTCTGATACCATGTTAAGTTTTGGCATTTCTTGCGTACCCGTTGCCCATAAGCACTTCACCTTGTCTAACCGGGATCAACGGTTGAAGTCTCCTATGCCGACGTCCTGATTGAACATCCCTCATTGCCCCCGTCGAGAATATAATCTGGTATTGGCAAGCACATATTACAACAAAAGGAATCCCAAATGTTACGTGCCATCAATACCATATATATACCACGATCTTTTCTAATTTCCTACGTTGTGGGTGTATTCCTTTGTTTAATCCATGCACCCACTCTATTCTAATGCGATCAGCACTTAACAATCTCCATCCTGGCGAGCGTTGCTCAAGTCACCTTTAAGTTACACCTTGATTTACCCCGAGTTCTTATAAGCAGTGGTTTGGGCTGCTTTTACCATTGGATCTCCACCTTGACGGGCATCCCATGCTCAAGCCCCTTTTGGAGCCATGCTTCGATCATACTGCACATACCAGTCCCCTTGAACCATGGTCCTATGTTACCATGTTAGAAATGGATAGGGAGAGAACTGAGAGAAAGATCAAACGTTAAAAGAGAAGTCAACTACATTGTTATTAACTCAACTAATTACAAACTAAAATTACAAAGCTATTTATAGAGCACTAAACACTACATAAGAAATAGGATTTCTCTTATTTTTGCTATTTGAAATCTTTTACATTTTCAAATATATTGAAATCCATCTTGATCTATTATAGAGGCTTCTCCTTGAAGTTAGAAGATGGTGGGAGATTAAAGGAGAAAGGAGGAGGATTTGGAGAACTAGAGGAAGCCATTAGAATTTTTTGAGAAAGATAGCCAAATACACAGGTACTCATATTTATATACAACTAATTACTAATTATCTGATAGTTTAAAATTATACATCACTAGTGTTCAAAGATGTAAACATATGACGTGAATAACCATCAGGTAACTACTGCAAAATCTGCAAGTCATACATCATCATCTCGGAAGTAGGAACGACGTGCATTGGACCTACTAACTCTTCTTTCCGCACTCTATTGGTACATCTTACGATATTTTTACGGCATCTTAATGCATTTAGAAGTTGTAAATCGTGTGGGAAATGAGGGAAACAGATAGAACGCATACTATATACGTGTCCTACCACGAAATATTATTAAAGGGTGTTGCTAAATGCAAACCAAATTACTCATTGCAATTTGCAAAAATTATTGCACTGTCCTTCCTACTTCTATGGATAAAGTCACCGTATAACCTAGTTTTTTTTGTAAATCTTTACTAATAATCGGAATAGGTTTGGTGTCACACTTTTTTGGTGTACACCTGAACTAACGAAAATGTCCTTACTTAATTATTCTTCCACAATTAAAAGGAAGGGGCAATGAATGTCATTTAACTACCTTAACATTTACTAGAACGGTTACATTTATGTTCAAAACCCATATTCAGCATATATTACCTAACCAATAAAAATTGTTATTATTTTGAAGAAAATGCAAAATTATTCAATGTCCACTGAACGTTTCATTACTTGTTTTATTTTTCGTAGATATAAATTGATTATCATCTTATTTATTGCCATTGTTATATTCAATGTTAATTGTATTGCAAATTTTTCTTAACATTTTTCCATTGAATGTTTCACTGCTTATTCAATTTTCCCTTTATATCGATCTATTTCCTAATTTTTCTCCAAATAAATTAAGAATTTTTTTCATTTATTCAGTTATTTGAGTTAAAGATTTGAAATACATGCTGGGTTTTATTATGCATTTTTTTATTAGTCTAATCAGATTTAATACCTTATAAAACGCATATGGACAATTATTAAATTGTATACGCCGATTTATATGTATTTAGGATTTGACGTATATGTTGATTTTAAATAAGCATTTTCAAATATGCCTTTTATCTTGATCTCTTTCCTAATTTTTCTCACAATTAATTAAGAATTTTTTTCCATTTATTAGTTTTTTTGAATTAAAGATTTGAAATACATGCTGGGTTTTGTTGTGCATTTTTTTATTAATCAAATCAAATTTAATACCTTATAAAACGTATATGGAAAAATATTAAATTGTATTTAAAATTTAACATATTAGCATTTTCAAATTAAAATGGAAAGCATTTAATTTCCTTCATCGTCCATTTCCACGTTCTCCACAAAAATAAAGGAAATTCAGCCAAATTAAACAGGTATTAGAATTTGACATATTAGCATTTTCAAATTAAAATGGAAAGCATTTAATTTCATTCATCGTCCATTTCTACGTTCTCCACCAAATAAAGCTAATAAAGGAAGGTTGGCTGAATTTCCACAAAAATAAGCAGGTATTTATTTTTTTACTTTTTCTCCGGTACTCAAATCTCCATAAAAATAGCACAATAGAATATCTTATCACCCTTTAAATACCAATTGTAATCCCCACTTCTCTCTTCATTTTCGCTAATCTTTATCGTTCACTTCTCCTGACTACTTCTGCTGCTATGGTTTCAAGCTTCAGGTTAGATTTTTGTTGGTATGTTATTATATATAAACATATGTATTGTCTTATTTACAGATATTCTCCTTATTCAAATTATTACTGCTGGGCCCACCACCATAACTCAGGTGCTTACTACATCATACCTTGATGATCTACGTGATATCGTCAAAATTTTTGCCTTACGCCATGTTTTTTAAAGCAGGAGCTTCTTTTGCCTGCTGTTCTCTGTGTTTTCTCAGCAAAAATTTTAGGGGCTTATCTTTCCTTCTACATCGTACTTTTAATTTTGTGGAGTTCAAAATCAACGATGGACTGGGCCGAAAGCAGCAAATACTTTCATCTACTACTCAAGGAGTCGAAAAGGATTGCTGGAGCTACAGTATCTTCTTCTACTGGCTCGAAGAAATCTAAGATTTCTTCCTATCTTTTTCCTTTAATTGGAATTGGTTCCAATATATTGATATCTTTGCGGATTAAGAAATACTCCCCTGGGTTGGTTGTCATTGAGCATGAAAAGCCACATTTACCCGGGAAAAGCAATTGAAATTGTGTACATTTGGCACTTTAAGTATCTGTTGTTCTTGCAGTTTCATGATGATGAAAGTTATGATTACTCACAGATTTTGTGCATAAATTGATCTTCCATTGATCTTAGATTTATACCGTTGCTGTTTTTACTTTAAAAAAAACATTATGCTGTCAATATTACCCTCACATCTTTATTAAAAATTATGTTGGAAACACATATTTTTTGTGCAACCATGAAATGCCAAAATTGCACATTATTCAATTAAAGAACGATCCCATAAAAATAGGATCCATGCAATTGATTTTTTTGACTTTTTAAAACTTTATTTCTGTATGCGTTGAACCCTTGAATAATGAGTCAATAACAATCCACGCGAGGAGCACGTGCCACAACCACGCGCGGAGCACGTGCCATGTAAAATACATAATATATGAGAAATAAAAATCCATGTGCGAAGCGAGTGCCGTGACCACGCGCGAAGCGTGTGCCATTAAGCGAGTGTCGTGACCACGCGCGATGCTCGTATTTAATACTTTCACTGCATAATGTATGTGTAACCTAGTTTTCAGTGTAAATATTTAATATCTATTTTATAACCTAATTTATAAATATTTGTTTTTTGTGTAAGCATTTATTACAGTTTCGTTATTGACACTCCCTTTTCGGTTAAGGGGTGACACAAATTTTTAATTTTAAAATTTAATTTGTTAAGGGGAGTGCACATAGACTAAACCCCCTTAACATTATATTATAGTAGGATAAAATTAACCTTATCCTAAATAAAGTTACTATAGTAATTACATCGGATGATGTAACAGTAATAAAATAACCATGGCTATAGTAAACCCTAATTATGGGATGGATGATGAAGATGAGGTAAATTGCACCTAAAAAAGTGAATTATATGCGGATGATGAAGACCGATCTGGTAATGACAAGGTTTGTTTTTGATTTTTCATATACAACTATTGATTTGAAGAAGAAGCATAGCTTGTAAAATTCGGACGTGATTCACCGTGTTTATACCAAACAATCATTATAAAGATACACAAATCATGACCGTTTGTAATGTGAAAACACGGTATAGTATTACCGGATTTATCAAGTATAAACTCCAGTTTGATATAGGGATAGGCAAGACGTTAAAGAGCCATCACGTTTATTAATTTTACACGGTATTACCGTTTTTACGGTTTTGTGCTACTAATGTTACCATGCATGTTTGGTACCAAACAATGGTTATTTAATCGAAAAGGAGATACCGTTTTAAGTTTATTTGTATGAATATTTGCTATTGTGTTTTCGTTGTAGTGTGTAAATAATACTTAGCTATTTTACAGATTGATGCAAATGCTTTCCTAAACGAAGTATATGAGAAGGAGGATTCCTTAGTTAATGAGAAGTCCTATGATAGGGACGACGTCAATGTTAATGAGAAGGGTTGTCGGTTGGAAAATGATGACAGCAATGATCTTTCACATGAGAAGCAGACATATTGTCTTGCGCGTACCCCAGTTTAACTTCCCATTTCACCATCGATAAGGTTTGAGAACTTGTTTTATGTTTTTCATTAAGTATGTTACTCTAATCGTAGTATCTTGTTTATTGATGCAGTTGTTCGATTCCAAAGAGGACGTACGTATGGTGCATGGAACGTGGACTTGATGTGAATTGTATCATTGTTATCAAAAGAATAAAACAAAAAAATTCTTAGATAATGGGAAAGGCTTATGGATGATGCTTACCTGTGAAAGAAGTGGAAGGACATTGATCATAAGCCCAAGGAGCATGTCCCGAAAACCCAAAAGAAAAGGCGTAGAACGGGAAGTAAAAAATGTGGTTGTCCATTTGAATTAAGAACACATTGTCTAGATGATGGAAAATGGACTTTCAAAGTTAAAAACGGATGCCACAATCACAGTCTTCTTGTTGTTTTAACCGGGTATCCGTATGTTGCATGATTTAAAGACAATGAAGTAAAAACCATAGAAACAATGGCGAATAGTGGCGTTAGGCCATGGAATATTCTAACTGCTCTTAAACTTGACAACCCATAAAATAAGTCTATAATCAGAAATGTGTACAATGCTAAAGTGGAGCTTAAACTTCATAATACAGAAGGTAGATCGATTATGCAACAGTTTATGAAGTTGGCATGTAGTCACCACTATTCTGTGCTCCATCGATCGATGGCATGACAAATGAAGTTACTAATTTGTTCTTCAGTCATCCGAAATGTGTTCTACTTTCACAATGTTTTTATCAAAATTTGTTTTTGGATTGCACTTTCAAGACAAACAAGTGCAAGTTGTCGTGTTTTCATATGGTGTCGCAAACTTCAACGGGTGCATCCTTCACTGTTGCCCTAGCTTTTATTAGTTGGGAGACCACTAAGTCCTATATATCAGCATTAGAGTGTGTTAGAAAATGTAATCGAGAAAAAGAATTTCCAAGTGTTATCATAATGGATGCGGAAATTGCTCTTAGCAATGCAGTGGCCACTGTTTTTCCAACAGCTCGTCATATCCTTTGTGCGTGGCATATATCAAAAAACGTTCAAGAAAATTGCAAACCAAATTTCATAAAAAAGAAATGAATAATTATTGGGGATAGAGAGACCGTAGTAGAAGATGAGGAGGGAAAAAAAGAGTACAAGTTATTTTGGAAGGGTTGGACAAATATGATTAGTTCGCTCTCTAAAGAAGAGTATCATCAAAACCTAAATTGTTTTCGTGAAGCACGGTGCGAGAAGCAAAAAAAGTCGGTGAAGTATGTGTTGAAGAACTGGTTGAACAAGTATACGGAGATGTTTGTGTTGGCTTGGACAAATGAAGTAAAGCACTTTGATAATGTATCAACTAGGGTAGTTGAAAGTGCACACCATCGTCTCAAACTGTACTTTGATTCAGTTGCAAGTAGTTTTGTTCAGTGTTGGACTAGCGCGCATCTCTGCTGTGTGAATGAATTAGTTGCAATCGAACATGCGTTTGAAACGAGTTCATCAAAGTCACTTCATAGATTTCGAGATGAGCCAATGTCTAAAAAGCTGTTGGGATTTGTTTCCCACAAGGCACTTGATTTATTGCAAACCGAACTATCTAGCATTCCAAAAGGTGGCATGAGTATTCAGACTTGCGGATGTTTTTTTATGGAAAGTTAATAGTTTATCTTGCACACATATGCTAGTAGACTTTAGGCATTCATACGGCTTCATACCCCTCAACGTTATAGACTGTTATTGGAAACGGTTGTCATGTTTTCCGCGTACCCCGAATCAGTTCACTCTTGATTTTATGGACTTGCCTGAATTTCATGCATTGAGACGTAGGTATGACGAGGCTGCTGGTACTACGAACATTAAAGAACCTCCCATGGCGACTATAGAAAAAAATAAGAACATCTAAAAAGGAAAAGTCGACTAAATGAGATCGTTCTTACTTTGAGCATGTTGACGCTGCATTTTCTTGTAGCCCAAGACTTGCTCCAGTTAGTCGTTGTTTACAAAAACTTGGAATAAAAGTAAATGGACCTAAAACCAGTCTAGTTGATGAACATTTCTTATTGCAAATGCCCAAATGTATGCGACCATATATAACTCGTATAGACGACGTGCCTGCTGATGGTAATTATGGATATTAGGTGGTGGTTAAACGACTAAATCTTCATAATTGACCAGAAAATCCTTCTAAGTTCGTACGTGAGGCCATGGTTGATAATTTAATATGTCATTCGGAGATGTACAAAAGCATGTGGGATGAATCTGGCTTCGAAGAAATGAAAAGGAGGATACAAGGCGATAAGTCATCGGGGTAAATGTGTGGATGCAAATGCCGGAATCCTGTTTTGTAATTGTAGAAACATTTGGTACTGCTGTTGTCTTGCTTAGTAAGCAAATGAGGTTCTTGTTCTTTGTGACAACAGTACAATTAACCTTGTTAACCTGGATTGGATCTTCATAATGGGATACGTAGACAGCTCACATTTTGTCGGTGTTACTTTGAAGTACTAATTGCCTTTACCTAATACTTCTCCGTTCTCATACTTTTACCAAATTTTCAATATCAATTCGCAGGATTGGGTCAATACATATGCGGAGAAAATTTCTGGCTTCTTTCCTAGTGAAGAAAATGGACATGTTGACGAAAACAACTACTTTGTTGAGTTAAGTTAATATCGAATACTTGCATGTGTATGTAGTTCAGTGCTAATGTAACAGAATCCTGAAATTTTATTGCAACTGTTTACTTTTGCGGCTCATCTGGGTTACACTTGTGAGGCAATGCAGTTATATTTTGTGTTTACTTTTACTTCACTTCTGGAGTTCAAGTTTGCGCTATTGTATTTAAAGTTTAGTGATACTTCTGCACTTCACTGCTGAGATAATGCATTTCAATTTTATGCCAACTATGAAATGATAAAATATAATCCTTGTATAGTTATAAACACGTAAAACTATTTCCTTAAAAAAATTGTATAAAGTTGCATGTCCATATAAGTTTACGAAAATAAATGATTGCTTTATTTAAGTAAAAACAGTAAACACCAACCGTATTAAAAATAAACAAGTTCCAAAGTACAAGACGGTGAACAAATACCACATAATATTACTAAATACGGTAAATATATATCGTCTAGCATAAAAATTTGTAAGTATTTTCTACACGAGAGTTTGTGAAGTTGATAAGCCGTTTTCATTGAACAAATACGAGAAAGTAACACCATATTAAAAATTGGAGAAAAATTGAATCACAAAAATGATGGTACAGTACCATTTTTATTTGAAATATATGGTTCTGTCTTGCCGCCCGAACGAAAACTTTCATAATAAGTCTTCCCGAGAATTTTCGAACTACAATGACCGTATTAATAAATTATAAACGGTTTATAAATAAACAAATCGGTAGAGAATCGCCGTCTGCACATGTTTTTTGACAATATTGTAACCTGAGATATTTTGGATCAAACACACCGATTTTCTTTAAGTAAAACGGTCATTTGTAACCGTGTAGCAAATTATAGGATCTATAACTTTCAGATTTTTCGTAATAGTATGACCGTATTAAAAAACTATAAATGGTCAGTAATCATCGTTTATTGTTTCACATTAAAACTCAAAACTTGTATACGGTGTGTTGTTGCCGTTTTATTTTACAAAAATCAGTGGAAACTCGCCGTCTGCATATTTTTTTTATATAGATCAAACCTGAGATATTTTGGATTACACACATCGAATTTCTATAAGTAAAACGGTATTTTGTAACCGTATAGCAAATTTTAGGACCTATAACTTTCCGACCGATGACCACATATCGTTTTTGAATCTTAAAAATGACATATTCTTTCCGTTTTCAACGTAAAAGTTGATTATTTCATACAAACAAACCATATTTTCATGCATCTTCCATCATACGAATAATTGAAACTTGTACATGCATCTTCCACCATACAAAAATAAAACTTGTGCATGCATCTTCAATCCTACAAATAATTAAAACTTGTACGTGCATCTTCCATCAAACAATTAAATGAAACTTGTACATGCATCTTCGATCATGTAAATAATTGAAACTTGTATGTGCATCTTCCATCATACAAATAAATGAAACTTGAACATGCATCTTCGATCATACAAATAAATGAAACTTGTACATGCATCTTCCATCATATAATTACTTCAAACATACTCATAAACCATTTCATATATTACCCCTCCTTCCAAAGTATCCAGGACACAGTAATGGCAAAAGCGAGTCACTAACCAAAATACATAAATAAGTCACTAACATACAGTACTGAACAAAACATGCACCAAGTCTTATAACAGTGACGTAATTTAAAGTGTTAACTAAAAAAGTACTTAATACTACCAAGTTAAACTATTTTTTCCTTGCTCCACCTTTCTTCTTGGTTGCAGCCTTTTTCCCTTTCCTTCCTTTACCTCGAGCTGTCGTAGCCTCAACAATCTCATCACCTTCACCGGCAACCAAGTTCTCTCCATATAAAGCAGACGGTTTTGGGTCCTCTATTCGCTTTATCAATTGCAAAGCTTTAGCAATTGACTTACTACGTCCACATGATCATATTGGATCAGCAACTAGTCCAAGTCGACGTTTCTGAAATTCAAGTTAACTTTAGTATAAAAATAATCAATAACATTTATTTCGATTAACAAATAGAACAAACCTACAACACGGGTGAGTAGCGACTTCTCCTCGGTTTCATTCGCAGGCTCAGTTATTCTTCTTGATTGATTTGCAACAATCGAATGAGAAGCTTGCTGATACCACTGTATATAGCTTTCCTCACAGTCCCAGGGGTTAATCACTTGTTTTGACATTACACTTTCATCCAGCAGGTGATTTGCCCATTCAGCCCAGACAAAATCCCCGACATTAAAGTAAGTGTCTTTGAAACCTCTACTTTACAACTTGTACTTCTTGTTAAGCGTGAAGGGATTAGTGGGGATGGGTTGAACAAATCCAAACTGGCGCAGAAATCTCTGGGGTAGGTACAATTCTTCGATTTCAAAACAAATAACAGGGCCGTTATACAACGAACATTGATGAAATGGATACAGCTCACGTTTCTCTGTAAAGCAATCCCATATAATTTCATTACACTTCAAATTATCAATCCTTTCTCTTAGTGTGACCAAATTAGATGCTAACTGCGAACTCTAGTTCTTTGCAATGTAGAATGCGGTTCTAATTTCTCCGTCGGGTATAACAATAGCATGATTATGTCGTCGAAGAACTGAGAAATGCTCAAATATCCACATCTGCATTAAGGCACACTAGTAAAAAACAGACTATTTGCGTCCAACATTTTCCATCATTTGCGTCTGGTTCGGTATGGATGCAAATTGTAATGGGAATTTGTGTCTGATTTTTAGCAGACGCAAAACTTAATATTTGCGTCTGTTATTGCCTGAAGCAGACGCGAATACTATACGTATTTGCATCTGCTTCATTCCTAAAACTGATGCAAATTGCCTATGGCATTTTTATTCTTCTGGCTATTTGCATCTGTTGTAGCTAGTGGTAGACACGAATACTATACGTATTTGCATCTGCTTTGTTTTTTTAACAGACGCAAATTTATTTGTTTTTTATTAAAAAAATGGACCCTTCAAGCTTACTACAACACAAATCTGAATACAATCAAATAAAATATCACATAATTTTGCATAATATAAGATCAAACAGAATGACACAAATCCATAACATAGACAAATAAATCAAATTCGGTTTCAAGTGACCCAATAATTTTTCCTTTTCTTTTTGTAGTTTAAATGACTGGTCACTGCAATTCAATTTCTCATAAAAGGAAAACAAAAATTAACCTAGTTTAATTCAATCATACTATATACATTACAGTACCTTTACACATAACCATACAAATGGTGAAATGTAAAATGCTAGTGAACATGGCTAGAAGTGACCGTCTTTTTTATGTCTTCATGTTCCTACATATCAAAAATTACAAAACAATTAATAACATATCAAAAATTCCTGAAATATTGGTGAAACTCCGAAGTCGAGATAGGTTTTGATAATTGTAATTGTGATTCCTGGCAAGAAAATAACACAAAAACATATATGTCACGTGACCTTCCCAGCCATCACATGACTCCGCCTCTGCTTATACATATATGATCTGTGTTAAAAGTATATAAGTTGTTTTATGACCATGGCATCAAATATATAGAACAAGCCCATTGGTGATTGTTAGCTTCAATTTCAAATGGAAACTGTGGAACTTCTTAAGCTTCTGCACAGAAATGTCATAGACATCAAGTAAATATACAACAACCAAGCTCATATGGGTATTTTGTTTGTGACTATGCAGATTTCCTGGATGATTCTACATGTCCAAATAATAAAACATGCAGATGGGTATTTTTTTTGTAACTATAAAACAACCAAGCAACACAGTAAAGAAACGAGAATCAAATAATGCAAATGCAAATCTCTTTTTTTTTGTAAGAAAAACAACAAAAGATTTAAACTGATAGCGAACAAAATAAAATAAATAGTGAGAAGATTTGAGGTAGCAGCTGAAAATACACAAAGACCTAAAACATAGAGGAGAAGAAATGAGCAAAAAAAGGGAAAAAATAATTATAAAAAAATAACTGCAAACTAAAGAAGAGAAAAGACAAATGAAACACAAGAGGATCAATACAAAAGAAACACAAAATGAAAGCAGCAACATTTTTAACTACAAAATTCGATGGATAAAAAGATTTTTAAGTTAGTCGCACCGATTTCTGAAATTTATCTCCCATAAAATCAGTGTTGGAATGAAACCGATACATCGGGGAAATAATTATTTCCTATTTATAAATGTATGATATGGTGGGCTCACACTTAATGTGAAAATCAATATAGTTATAAATGTATGATATGTTGGGCTCGCACTTAATGTGAGAATCAATAAATCATACTTTATAAAATACATATTTGGCTAAATGTAATGAAAAATATGATTTTTATTTTGATATCTACCAATAAACAAACCTCATTTCAAATTCTCCCAATCCCTCCTCCACGTCTTCATTCCAAAGGAAATTCAACGTGAAAACATATATTAACTCACTCTGATTAACCTTACATACATTAACTCACTCTAATTTTTGCTATTTATACAGGAAGTTGCATCTTACCAACAACCTAAGACAAATGTAAGTGCAACACAACATGAAAACAAGGAATCTACATACTGTTTTAATCAAATTATTCACATATCACCCAGTATACCTGAGAGATGACAAATGACAATAAATCAAGCAATTTAATGTTTTATCTTCAATTAAAGGTAATTCGGAAACACATTATCAATAATAATAACAGGGGTTGGATCGAAAGTTGCATAACATGGGTGACAATAGAAAGAGACACGGAATATATTGAATTACTTACAAAATTCTGGATAGCACATGGAATCTATGATGTACCGCTGAGTCGAAAGTTCGATAATATTGCGAAAATCCCTTCTCCAACATTGGTCTAGCTACTATGGGGTTGATATTCAAGTCAAACCCTTACAGAAACAAAAACAAAAATTTAGCATATATAGAATAAAAGCATAACTAGAAGTGTGAATACAAACCAATTAGAAGCATAAACATGCAATATTTTAGTCATCCATGTTACAATAACATGCAACTTTATATTGCAATATTTTACTCATCCATGTTACAGAATTGGACTATTTTAAAGTATTTTTATCTTGGAGTTTGAAAATTAACAGGCCATATTTAAAAAATTAACATGTCATAAACCATGTTCAATTAAATTTAAATAAAAAAGCATACCACGGCGTCACTATGGTTACGTGAAACTACAATTAGTATGTAATATATGTATAATACCTGCAGCCAAGCACATTAATCTAGAAGCTTTAGATTCGCATAAGCCAAATAAGATTATAAGTAGCTTTGGACATGGTCTACATTGTTGTATTCAAATATATGAATATTTGAAGAACTATAAAACTAAATAATCTTTGTATTAGCTGCTTTGTTTGATCATTCAAAGCACGTTGCAAAATTTGGAAATCATTTTTTTAGTTGGTGCACTTAATGGGAACCATCTTTCTGAGTGTCTTTTTCATTCTGAGTGCCTTTTTGCGATGATCAGAATTTGGAATTAATAAATTTATTGTGATGATTAGAGAACATTTCAAAGCGTCCTTTTCTGTTGCGATACGGAAATTTCAACTCTCGAATCTAGACATGTTTACACTCCATGTCCAAATTCAAGTACCGATATCCCAGAAAGCTAATAGAAAGAAGTATGAGGATGAGAAATAGAAAGAAAGAAAGTTAAGAATAGAAGAAAGAAGAAGAACAATATACAGTCTCACATCGCAGCGGAATAAAATATAATACATAAACAAAACTTTATTGTAAAAAATCTTCAAACAATACTTACACTTATCAGAGTATAGTAGTCATTCATCACATTTGGACAGTTATAATAATCTGCCCTTGATTACAACACACAGCGGAATAATATATGATTCATACGTCTGAACGCATCATGCTCGTCTCATGGAATTCGTACTTTATCCTGAATCTGTACAACTCGGTTTGACCCAACTAGGTCTGACCCGAGCATTACAAACGCATAGGTCGGTTTGGTGAACCAGCATGAGAAAAACCCACTAAATTATTGGTAGCATCCAACTTAATTTAAAGTTTAAAATCGTTTCAAAATAAAAGGATAATCGTAAAACCAATCCACACATAAAAACGGTCGGTTTTTACCTTACGATAACCAAAAACATTTTTGAAATCAATATCTTTCTGATATTATAATAAAGTATAATCACAAATAAATATCAATCTGGCGGAACGCTTGCATCTCACGCACCACATATATAGTATACAATCAAAACCGCGGGCGCTTATTGGGGATTGGAATTCCAACTATGACATGGTATGGAACCACCTATCGATAGTGTATCTCTAGAGAGGAATACACTAGGTTCAACAAGAACGTCTTGCAACCCGGCCCACGCATGATCGACCACTCATTTCTCTTGAGTGTATCGAATATATTGTCACCTTAGGTTGCTAGCAACATAATCGTTCCCGGGAGATACAGAAAATGAAAGAAGTAACAAATATGAATATTCTCTAGATGGTTACAATATACCCTAATGGGGGCGACCCACATAGCCATGTTGCCTGCCCGATTTTTGTCATTTTCCAGTTGCGAGGCTTGAGGTCATTATTTATTTAGTTGATTATTTATTTATATTCTTATGGAACATCTGGCCACCATTCACTTTGAATGCCACAACGTCAGATCCGCCAAATCACTTATTGATGTCCACAAAAATATTCTGGTCATTAAGCTAAGAGAAGTGCCCTTCCCCACCACTAACAGAAATACGTTTGTAAAAACCAACATACGTGATTCTTTTGGAAATACTTTGTCAGACATTCGTCCATACAAGTTGTCCTGGGTCTGGACAAACCGAAGGCACCCTCCTGCCACATTCTAGGAATCACCCTATAGATTAGTAGCGAGAAGTCCGTGCAATCCGTAAACCCATGAATAAGTTTTACAAACATTTGTATATGTTTAAAACTCCATTCTAGTTTTATTTCACTAAGCTTCATTTATTCCTATTCTAACTTCTATTCAAAATATTCGTATATAACTTTTTCAAATTCTTACTAATAATATTTATTATTTATAAACCGTATATAAAATCCTTTAATATAATCCATATTATATTTTCAATTTGGTTCATCTCCAATTCATTCATTATTAATAATTTAAAAACCCTTTCTAATTTCCTTCAAAAAAATTTATTTGCAAAATATTCGGTTCAATCCCAATTCACATCATCCGTGAATAATAACTTTTTATACCAATCCATTCTTGACTAAATTTTTCGATTTGATTCCAACTTGCAAATTTCAAGTTCCAATTCTATTATCACTTCTATTATTAGATCTATTTCATATAATCTAATTTATAATTTCCACTGAACTTGGAAATGGTCAGATCTATTAACAACACTGATTTCAAACCCAATTTCCATATGTGTTCATATTCAGATTTTATTTTCTGAGTTCTTCAATGATAATAATAATAATTTACTTCTTGATATATATTGTTTATACAATCAACTTCTTGTTTAATTTGTTAAAATAAACTTTCAGCATTCAATTCTATTTATAATTTCTATTCTAATATGACTATCATTTGCAAATAATATTTATAAACCATATGTGAAATTCTATAATATAATCTATATTATATTTTTTCAAATTTGTTCTACTTAAATTCAATTAGAATTTATCATTTCAAACCCATTTCTAACTTGCTTTTACAGACTCATATTTTTCACATCGCTTACTTTATTCTCTTTATTCGCCTTACTCGTGAATAATAATTTCAATATGAATCATAATAGACTTGATTTCATAAATCAAATTACAAGTTCAATCCCATGATAACTCTTAATATAGATTTATTTATATAATTAAATTTGTAATTTTCTTTGTAATTTAAAATATCAGTTCAACCCGCATTCCTATTTCCTGCCAAATTTACATTCGAATTATATTTTTAAATTATAGAATGCCCTACTTCTTTATAAACATTATTTATAAAATTTACTTCACGTTCCATCAAAAATAACTTTTTACCTTTGAAATTCTATTTAGATCAGTTTCTAAATAAATATTCTAATTGAAATAAAATTCCTTTGGAATACTTTTATATATTTATATTTTGGTTTTAAGACCATATATTATTTTGTCATTCAAAAATATCAAAAATCAAGGACCAAGTTTAATACACATCCAAACAGGTCATATACTATCACAGGTTATCAATCATATCATATAACAACATATATGTGAAAACAATAAATAAGTGTTGACGAATCCAACTGGATCCCTCCAACCAGTTTTTTTCCTACATCCACAGATGTTAGTCAACAATAATAATACCCATCCTGCTTCGAAGCAGGATATCGCGGTATATAAGGTCATCCACTATATATATTGTGGGGGCGTATAGGGAAATCATCCGCTAATGGTATTGCGGGCATCCGCTAATAGTACTACGGGCAATATCCAATCACCATTCACCAATATTGTTATTATATAATATTATTATATAGTATTATCACTTTATATCAAGCAGTTATCATCCAATAAGCAAGCAATAAAATTTGAACTATTAAAAATAGTTCCCAATAATTTTACTGAGTGAGTTTAACTCACCTTGATTTTCCATTTTCTGATTATCATGTTAATTTCCAAATCATCGCGTCTTCGAACAGCCTTGAATGAATTTATCAACCTACGATTTATTCGGTTTTATTTAACGATTAACGATTATTAATTTAAATTAACTAACTAAATAAATTATTTTCCTATGTATTTAAATTTCATAAAATGTTTACCTTTTGTTACTGAAATCATTCGATTCATTTCCATTGAAAACCAGCCCCAAAGTTTTGTTCATCCTACTTTGGCATATTTGTAAACCACTTGCAGTCAATCCCCATTCACAATGCTGTGTTGATGCCAAACCACCTAATTTGATCACAACATCACTGGGTTGCCTTCACTCATCAGCACTCAAAATCCTCCGAAAAAAACATTGCAAATTTCTTTGTTGAACATCGTTATTCCTTTACAACATCACTCTAATATCAAATTTCAACGCTGCCGACTTTATCAGCAGTTCGAACTTCACCAAAAAGGTACTGCCATCACCCAGTTTATCTCGTATAACACTGCCTTCTAGAAACTGCCGCACCTCATCCATCAATCGCATACTCCAACTCAAGACTCCCGAGAACAATTCAACTGTCAAACAACTCCAGATCCATCCCATACCCGGTTGTACCACAGACCATTAGAAAACGCACCATCCCCAAATAATAGAAATCAAACTCCTCCAAAAAGCATTGTTAGCCCTTGCCTTATTCAACTGCAATACATTCGATCTACGCCACCAGCTCCCTTCAGTCAATCCCACCCCTCGAATCCACAATCCACGGTAACAACCCCATCTTCCATCAATCGTGAGTGCTCCAGCAAGATTTCGAGCTGCGGTTTCAATTGCGAAGTCCCTAAAGTGTCAAGCTTCAGAAAGTCCACCGATTTCCTATCGCGATTTTGGATTTGTTTTACTTTATATATATATATATATATATATATATATATATATAACAGAGGAAAACGATTTGGTTTCGAATACTGAAGAAGAAGAAAAATGGAAGGAGAGTACTTAATGTGTTCGTGAATTTTGGGAATGAAAAAGAATCGAAGGCAAAGCTTCCCTTTATAGGAGAAAAACAAACGATAAGAACAATGTCCATTTCATAGGAGCGGTAGGTTTCAGGCGTAGACATAGCTTTGTAGTGTACTCTGAGGTGTAGCTTACGGTAGAAAGACAGTGAGTTGAAAGAACGAGAGCAGCTAATTTGAATAGGTTTGCAGAGTTCCTTCGTTGGGAAGGAATAGGTAGGGAATTTAAAAATAGACTGCATTGGTAAAAAAACATTAGTCAGCTACCCAATTTATTTGAACCGATGTAATTCTATTTAACGTAAAATATCATGAAATTTCAGACTCCTATTTGAGCGCTACAAATGTTATTTCTAGGGTTATATTACTATTCTGAACTCATTGGAAGAAATTGCGAAGCCCCATTCAATCGTATGGAGAAGATATCAAACTAAATGGACGGATACTGAAATCGTTTGAAATATTGCTATTTTCACTAAATAACATCGATAGAAAATTTCAATTGATTATAAACACTTATATTTATCAAATAAAAATTTCTATTAAATAAATTAAATAGAAAAACTCCTTATATAAATCTCCATTTTAAAATCAAATCAAATATTTAAATTAACCTTTAATCGTCGAAAAATACGGGACATTACATTCCTTCCCTCTTAAAAGAATTTCGTCCACGAAATTACTAGGTAGGAAAGGTGCCACATCTTACTCACTTCCCACAACCCACTAATACAACTCGACACTTGCCTCCGCATCCTTCCTACTCAACCAACCTACTAATTCCAATTTCACTCATCAATCCTTAACTTCAATTTTCAATTGAACATTAATTTTTTTTTTAATAAAAATTTTCAAAACTGTTGAAAATTTTCTAGCTCCCTAAATTTTCGAAAAATTTCGCCAACACATCCTTTGTACGGGCTAATCAGTATAACTACAAAATGCCTCGCTGGGCCCTCTTCAGTCAAAAAGAAAATCAAAAAGTCAAACGGCTTGCCAAATAGGCTCATAAAGTCCCATATTGAATTAAACATGTACCTTTTTGTCGGGCATCTCATATTTATTCTTCACACTTGCCTCCATCTCATAACCCTGCTCAATCATATACACCTATACTTTTGACTGATTATAAACAATTTAACTTCTTACTTCCAGTTCGCCAATCCATCCATCAATTTGCTTTCCTGCTTAACTAATGACAGTCTAAACATCCCTGTTCAAAATTCCTACGCTTTTGCTTATAAACAAGTCAAGATTTATTTAATATTTCAAGTCCCATGTTTGATTTTTCAATATACGAGTCCATTTACATTTGAGTTCAAATTTTCAATTTCAATCAACTCAATTTGATTTACTATTCCAATTCATATTCAGTTATACTCATTTGAATTGGATTCATTTCAATTTACTTCATATTACACTCGACACGCCCTAATTATATGTATCGAGCTCCATCTAGATTATCGATATTCAATTTATTCAGTTCACCAGAATCATATTTATTTAGTAACTAAATTACGATTTTCATTTATGGAAATCTAATTTTTGATTATCTTAAACTCCCTCCATTTGAATTAATATACCGTTTTAATTCAAGATAATTCCAATTCCAATCCAACTTTATTTTAACTTACCATTAATCAAGTTCTAATCCATTCAATTCATTATATTGGAATTTGTTTTCTTAGTTCCTAATTTATTCATTCAACTTCATTAATTATTGGTAGATTTTTACCCAGTCCAATAATTAATTAGCAAACAATGCACAATCAACCTAACCAAACTAGTTGAATTCATATTCAATATTAATATATTCATATTTACTTTGGCTTAACATAATTTAATATCAATTGGTTAATACCAGATTTATTTGTAATCCAATATTATTCCTTATTTCCATTAGCTTTCACATTTTATTTTCAAGTTTTGATTTTTATTTCAAAAACCATTTATTAGTTCCTGTTCTTGTTATATTTATCCATTCTAATTCCATAATTCCATTTGAATTCCATTCAAACCAATCAACAACCAAATATTCATATAATACAAGAAAATTATTTCTTTTCTATATAAAAATATAATTGGGCAAAATTATTTCATTCACCCGTCTTTACAAAATAATACTGCATCAATTGTCAGTTCAAAGTTGAACTAATCAAATAACACAATATAAAACATTTTTATAAAATCTACAAATACGCTCTCATATATATGTATATATATATGTATATACACTCAAACTCAATCTAGGGTATTCCTAACCCCATCTATATCGAGTTATACCACAAAGCCAAGGTTTTCCCTAAACCATTTTCTCTGATACCAACTGTGGCAACCTGGAAATTTCGACTCTCGAATCCAGACATGTTTACACTCCATGTCCAAATTCAAGTACCGATATCCTAGAAAGCTAATAGAAAGAAGTAAGAGGATGAGAAATAGAAAGAAAGAAAGTTAAGAATTGAAGAAAGAAGAAGAACAATACCCAATCTCACATCGTAGCTGAATAAAATATAATACATATATAAATCTTTATAGCAAAAAATCTTGAAACAATACTTACACTTATCAGAGTACAGTAGTCATTCGTCACATCTGGACAGGTATAACAATCTGCCCTTGATTACAACATAGCAGAATAATATGTGAATCATACGTCTGAACTCCTCCAGCTCGTCTCCTGGAATTTGTACTTTATCCTGAACCTATACAACTCGGTCTGACCCAACTGGGTCTGACCCGAGCATTACAAACACACAGGTCAGTCTGGTGAACCAGTGTGAGAAATACCCACTAAATTATTGGTGCCATCCAACTTAATTTTAAAGTTTAAAATCATTTTGAAATAAAAGGATAATCGTAAGACCAATCCACACATAAACACGGAAGGTTTTTACCTTACGATAGCCTAAAACATTTTTGAAATCAATATCTTTTCTGATATTATAATAATGTCTAATCACAAATAAATATTAGTCTAGCGGAACGCTTGCATCTCACGCTCCACATATATAGTATACAATCAAAACCGTAGGCGCTTATTGGAGATTGGATTTCCAACTATGACAAGGTATGGAACCACCAACGAATAGTGTATCTCTAGAGAGGAATACACTGGGTTCAACAAGAACGTCTTGTAACCCGGCCCACACATGAACAACCACTCATTTCTCTTGAGTGTATCGAATATATTGTTACCTTATGGTTGCTAGCAACATAACAGTTCCAGAGAGATACAGAAAATGAAAGAAGTAACAAATATGAATATTCTCTAGATGGTGACAATATACCCTAACGGGGGCGACCCACATAGCCATGTTGCTTGCCCGATTTTTGTCATTTTCCGGTTGCGAGGCTTGAGGTCATTATTTATTTAGTTGATTATTTATTTATATTGTTATGGAACATCTGGCCACCATTCACTTTGAATGCCACATCGTCAGATCCATCAAATCACTAATTGATGTCCACAAAAATATTCTGGTCGTTAAGCTAAGAGAAGTGTCCTTCCGCGCCACTAACAGAAATACGTTTGTAAAAACAAACGTATGTGATTCTTTTGGAAATACTTTGTCAGACATTCGTCCGTACAAGTTGTCCTGGGTCTGGACAAACCGAAGGCACCCTCCTATCACATCTTAGGAATCACCCTATAGATTAGTAGCGAGAAGTCCTTGCAACCCGTAAATTCCAACCATGATAGAACCACAGTATATCTCTGGTCGCTAAACCAGAGATTTTAAGTAGTTCTTCCATTTTATGAAGATCTACGGTCTTCGAGTACTCTATCTCGATCAGCATCGGGTACACATTTCAACGTTTTCGTATTTGCTGGTCGGAATGGTTTTCGAATATAAATTTGGTCCCGGTCTTTCCGTACCAACAATCACTTTATGCCAGATTTGATAGTCGGTTATTTAACTATCAAATAAAAACAACCATTCATCCATACAAGAAAAATTGAATTTATTGATTCAATAATTACCTCTTGATTTAATCATTTGCTAATCAAACTTCTTAATTATCACAACACTTCGAAATACTCAGTTTTGGTTCTTATATTAATATATAAGAATATTCAAAACCAGTTCATCTTTAAAACACTTTAATCACGTTCTTCTCATCTTGGTCATTAGTCCCTAACCGTACACTAGCAAGAGAATAATTCCCTAAGTATCAACCCCGAAGGCCGAAACCAACATCAGATCGATGCTCAGTAAACCCTTCGTCTTAACTAATCTCCAATCAGTTTCTAATTCCATTAACTTCATTTCTAAATTCCTAAACGAATACAATTTCCAATATCAATTACCATTTTAAATGAAATGTTTATCTCAAATTATAACTATTCAAATATTTTACTTATAAATAACATTTACAAAACATCTCTACAACCTTTATAAAATATTCCCTTAAGGGTTTGATTTGCAAAAACATTTGCCAAATATTTATTTCTAAGTTGAATCAAGACTTTTCTTATAACGAGATATTTTCATTACCCCACTCAATTCCGTTTACATTTGTAAACCAGGTTTTAACAAGTCTTTAACCCATAAATAAGTTTTACAAACATTTGTATACGTTTAGAACTCCATTCTAGTTTTATTTCACTAAGCTTCATTTATTTCTATTCTAACTTCTATTCAAAATATTCGTATATAACTTTTGCAAATTCTCACCAATAATATTTATTATTTACAAACCGCATATAAAGTCCTTTAATATAATCTATATTATATTTTCAATTTTGTTCATCTCCAATTCAATCATTATTAATAATTTAAAAACCCTTTCTAATTTCCTTCAAAATTCTTATTTGCAAAATATTCGCTTCAATCCCAATTCACCTCACCCGTGAATAATAACTTTTTATAACAATCCATTCTTGACTAAATTTTTCGATTTGATTCCAACTTGCAAATTTCAAGTTCCAATTCTATTATCACTTCTATTATTAGATCTATTCCATATAATCTAATTTATAATTTCCACTGAACTCGGAAATGATCAGATCTATGTACAACACTGATTTCAAACCCAATTTCCATATGTGTTCATATTTAGATTTTATTTTCTGAGTTCTTAAATGATAATAATAATAATTTACTTCTTGATAAATATTGTTTATACAATCGACTTCTTGTTTAATTTGTTAAAAAAAACTTTTACCATTCAATTCTATTTATAATTTCTATTCTAACATGACTATCATTTGCAAATAATAATATTTATAAACTATATGTAAAATTCTTAAATATAACCTATATTATATTTTTAAAATTTGTTCTACTTAAATTCAATTAGAATTTATCATTTCAAACCCCTTTCTAACTTACTTTTACAGATTCCTATTTTTCACATTGCTTACTTTATTCTCTTTATTCACCTTACTCGTGAATAATAATTTCAATATGAATCATAATAGACTTGATTTCATAAATCAAATTTCAAGTTCAATCCCATGATAACTCTTAATATAGAGTTATTTATATAATTAAATTTGTAATTTTCTTTGTAATTTAAAATATCAGTTCAACCCGCATTCATATTTCCTACCAAATTTACATTCGAATTATATTTTTAAATTATCAAATGTCCTGCTTCTTTATAAACATTGTTTATAAAATCTACTTCACGTTCCATTAAAAATAACTTTTTACCTTTGAAATTCTATTTAGATCAGTTTCTAAATAAATATTCTATTTGAAATAAAATTCCTTTGGAATACTTTTATATATTAGATCTTGGTTTTAAGACCATATATTATTTTGACATTCAAAAATATCAAAAATCAAGGACCAAAGTAAGTACACATCCAAACAGCTCATATACTATCATAGGTTATCGATCATACCATATAACAACATATATGTGAAAATAATAAATAAATGTTAAGGAATCCAATTGGATCCCTCCAACCTGTTTTTTTTCCTGCATCCACAGATGTTAGTCAACAATAATAATAACCATCCAGCTTCGAGGCAGGATATAGCGATATAAAAGGTCATCCACTGTGGGGCGTATAGGGAAATCATCCGCTAATGGTACTGCGGCCATTATCCAATCACCAATATTATTATTATATAATATTATTATATAGTATTATCACTTTATATCGAGCAATTATCATCGAATAAGCAAGCAATAAAATTTGAACTATTAAAAATAGTTCCCAATAATTTATCTGAGTGAGTTTGACTCACCTCGATTTTTCCATTTCTGAATATCATGTTAATTTCCAAATCATCGCATCTCCGAACCGTCTTGAATGAATTTATCAACCTACGATTTATTCAATTTTATTTAACAATTAATGATTATTAATTTAAATTAACTAACTAAATAAATAAATTATTCTCCTATGTATTTAAATTTCATAAAATGTTTACCTTTTGTTACTGAAATCACTCGACTCATTTCCATTGAAAACCAGCCCCAAAGTTCTGTTCATCCTACTTTGGCATATTTGTAAACCACTCGCAGTTAATCCCTATTCACAATGCTGTGTTGATGCAAAACTACCTAATTTTATCCCAACATCACTGGGTTGTTATCACTCAACAGCACTCAACCTCCTTCGAGGAAAACATTGCAAATGTCGTTGTTGAACACCGTTATCCCTTTACAACATCACTCCAATATCAAATTTCAACATTGCCGATTTTATCAGCAGTTCAAACTTCACCAAAAAGGTACTGCCATCACCCAGTTTATCTCGTATAACACTGCCTTCCAGAAATTACCGCACCTCATTCATCAATCACATACTCCAACTCAAGACTCCCCAGAACAATTTAACTGTCAAACAACTCCAGGTCCCTCCCATACCCAGTTATACCACAGACCCTTAGAAAACGCACCATCCACAAATAATAGAAATCGAACTACTCCAAAAACCATTGTTAGCCCTTGCCTTGTTCAACTGCAATACATTCGAACTATGCCACTCAGCTCCCTTCAATCAATCCCAGCGCTCGAATCCACAATCCACGGTAACAGCCCCATCTTCCGTCAATCGCGAATGCTCCAACATGATTTCGAGCTGCGGTTTCAATTGCGAAGTCCCTAAAGTGTCGAGCTTCAGAAAGTCCACTGGATTCCTATCGCGATTTTGGATTTTTTTTACTTATATATATATATATATATATATATATATATATATATATATATATATATATATATATAGAACGGAGGAAAACGATTTGGTTTCGAATACTGAAGAAGAAAAAAATGGAAGGAGAAGACTTAATGTGTTCGTGAGTTTTGGGAATGAAAAAGAATCGAAGGCAAAGCTTCCTTTTATAGGAGAAAAACAAACGATAAGAACAATGTCCATTTCATTGGAGCGATAGGTTTCAGGCGTAGACATAGCTTTGTAGTGTACTCTGAGGTGTAGCTTACGGTAGGAGAAAGACAGTGAGTTGAAAGAACGAGAGCAGTAATTTGAATAGGTTTGCAGAGTTCCTTCGTTGGGAAGGAATAGGTAGGGAATTTAAAAATAGACTGCGTTGGTAAAAAAACATTGGTCAGCTACCCAATTTATTTGAATCGATGTAATTCTATTTAACGTAAAATATCATGAAATTTCAGACTCCTATTTGAGCGCTACAAATATTATTTGTAGGGTCATATTACTATTCTGAACTCATTGGAATAGATTGCGAAGTCCCATTCAATCGTATGGAAAAGATATCAAACTAAACCGACGGATACTGAAATCGTTTGAAATATTGCTATTTTCACTAAATAATATCGATAGAAAATTTTAATTGATTATAAACACTTATATTTATCGAATAAAAATTTCTATTAAGTAAATTAAATAGAAAAACTCCTTATATAAATCTCCATTTTTAAATCAAATTAAATATTTAAATTGACCTTTAATCATCGAAAAATACGGAACGTTACATTTTCATTCTAATTGTCTTTTTATTTTTTGCATTATTTTCTGATCATCATTCCCTAAGATGATACATGTGTTGTCTCACGATAGTCATCTTTATGTGTGCATACATTTAAACTAATGTTAAGTTGAAGTCTGTTAAATAGAATGATCATTAGTATTATATGTAATATAACACAAACTAAAAGAAAATTTCACCCAAAAAAATAGTGTTAGAAAAAAACCGGTTGTATCCACTGGGAACAGCAGTTTGCAAATTGTAGTTGCAAACTATAGTCCGCAAAACGGAAGTTACGAGACTGCAGTAAGAAAACTACAGTCACGCTGTAGTTCAAAACTGCAGTTTCGAAGCTGTAGCAGTCTGAACTGACTACAGTAAAAAAATGCAAACATAAAGAATTATTGGCTCATCAAAGGAATCTAATATTGATACAAGGGCTCCATAAATGAAAATGTATGTGCATGTTTGATAGCCTGAGTAAAATATCATGCACAAAAATAGAAATAGAATTGTAATAAATATCGTTCAGTTAAACAATATACATGTTTAACAATGTCTAAACATGGAGCTGTATTTCACAATCACCTATCAATTAAATAATAATACGAAGCTGCTTTTTATATTGCAAGAAAAACAGAGGGTATGCTTATAGATCTTTCAATTTGTAATTGTATAATATCAGCTTTGATAAGCAGCGATCTCTAGTCTTGACTTGTGACATCCAAGCCAGATCTCATCAGTTTAATATAACTTAGAACTTAAAAGTAAAAAATAATAAGGGAAGGTGACATTTCACACAGACACAGAACTTCGAAACATACTAGTTTAAGTGGTATTCTGCATTTCAATTGTGAATATACTCTAGTTCCTATATTTAAATATACTAGGAAAATGATTGGTTTTTGAAATCTGGTCTTTTGTGTTCGGGGTTCAAATAAGAATAAGGGAGTAAAGAAAAATTAGACTTTTATCCAATTTTATTAATCATATAAGCTAAACATCTTTTTTTCTAAACTTGGTCATGTGTGTGCCCTGTTTATTGTATCCAAGGCCTTTCATCTGCAGACATAATAATTCTTACATGTTTACAAAAATTTTATGTTCAAAAATAGTAAAAATAAAACATATGGCCTTTAATTTTTGTTTATTCAAATAAGTTGAACATTTTTTTATTCAAATATTATATTCAATAAAATACGACCAGTAATAAATTTTGGTATACATACGCAATATAGTTTTCCTTCATGGCATTTAACTTATTTGGCAGCTAACTTAATGGTAGCCACCTAAATTACCTTATTCTCAGTTTATTTGAAGGTCAGTAGACTGCATAAAAAATTTAGCCATTTAAGTAACAAAGATAAAAACTTACATAGAAATCTAAAGAGAGAAAAAAATCACTCTCGTGATCATTTTCAATTTTTCCGAAATACAATACTATACGCAATGAGCTCCTGATCAAACAAAGATATGGCTTAACAATAGATAAATAAGCAGTGAAAATAAAGACATTAAGATAGATAAATGCTATCAGGTAAGTTTATTTTTCTTGGAAAATAACGGCATTAAGTTCAAGACCACCAATGGACTTGAACCTTGATTTGATTTCAAAATAAAGCTCAGGACTTGAAATATAGGAATCAAAAGAAAAGATTACAACATACACAAATTAACACTAAGAATGATTAAAAAAAAACCCAAAGCATGTGAAGACAAAGAAGATAGAAAATACACGAAAAGCTCTAACCTTAGAATTCTGGAAACTATAGCTAAAAGAATGTACAGTCCAAAATACAAAATTTAATAAATTTATCATACTAAGGTAATTAAAAAAAATTAGATCAGTTAAGGTTACCAGTAATATCCTTTTCAAAATGAACATAGGAAGATTTTTCTATTATAGTAATGCATTTAAATTTGAATATTTGTTCCATTATCCATTTTATTGCTATTTGTTGGTGTATGAAAAACAAATGACAAAAAAATTAGAAAACACCTGGAAGAACATGTTAAATTAACAACAGGTATCATTCACATGTATAAATTAACCATCCATGTTTTACCTACGAACGAAAAAGAACTGTTTTAAACCATGTACACATACCTAAATGACACGTTTTCAACCATAAATTTTGATGCTCAATCATGAGAAAATTTTCAACATAAAAAAAATCATCTATTAAGCAGTGTATTGAAAAAATAGTTGGAAAACAATGGTTATATGATGTGCATGAAAACATTCGATTTTTTGCTCCCATCAAACAACAGCAGATTTGGAGCCAGTGATTTTTCCATCAATGTTGAACATTCTTAAGAAATTAAGCCACAAAGTTATCTTCTCATAGACTCAGAAAGCATTTATAGGTAAAATTATAAAGAGTTGAAGATGAATAATAACTCAGAATCATGGTTACCATGTTATCCGAAGGCAATTGTTCTTGAGCATTTTAACCAATGATCACATAGCAGCGGATGCATATCTCAGACAGGGATGGTGGACTATATGAAGCAGTGAGCCCTTCCCCATATGTCTGTACAAATCAGCAGCAAACAGAAAATGATATTTGGAAACCATATGATCCTTTTGCTATTTGATACCGATCCTGGGTGACCATATGTATAACTCTAAGACAAACACACAATCAATAATAGTGTTTATCTACTCAAAATGGGCTATATTCAATGATAATACAGTAATCATTAGTGCATACCAAGCATGTAGTGTGGGTCAGGACAATTTATAACGCCAACACCCTTCCACTTATTCTCGATAGACAGTTCACTTCAATCTTAAAAAAATAAATCATTTGATTTATTCAGCATTTTAAAAGCGGGATTAACTTAAGCAGACAAGGTTCATAGATCTTAGCCATTAGATTACAATCAGCATGTTTAGTCTTCAATGAGATAGCTAGGTGAACTACCTGGCTTTCGGAAGTTCGACCAGCCCTATGGTTGCAAAAGCATACCCCCACAATCCCCTCCTTCGTTGAAATTGCATTGAGGATAAAAATGAACTAAAGTGGTGTTTGGTTAAAAAAAAGTGTCAAATTATAACTGTAAATGACAGCCATGTAAATCATATTGAATACTGGATTTTTGGCTGTTGATACCACTTCAGATTCCAAAAAGGTAACCGAGGAGTTTCTTCAGAAGCAACCTATCTAGGCAAATGATGACCATGTTGTCGAGTTTGCAGAATCCATGAGAACTGTGGCAAAGGCATTGAGGCGAGTTGCAGAAGGAAAAGCTGCAGCTCAGTCAGAAGAAGCTGAGTGGAAACACGGATACAAATTAGAGAGGGAGCGCAATGTGCTCCTTAAATATAAAGCATCAGAAGCAGAAATATGTCATTGCTCTTTTAGTGATGCTAATGCGGAGAATTAATCAAATAACTCGGTCGCTAATAATTGTGGTATTGATCAAAATGGTAAATGTTGTGGAAAGAATGGAATTTGTTCACATCAGATACTCGGAGATGAAGTCACAGAACACAAAGCTCATAAATTGGTTGCAAGAAAGGCATAATTTAGGCTATGCTGGTGATGCAATGGTGATAAAAGCGGGCAACAGAAGCATGAAATTGTTTCTTTGGAAGAAGGAAATATAATTACTACAGAGCGCAGCAGTAAGCAGATACTACTCAAGTGGGAATCTTAGTCGCGCACGGTGCTTGTATTGACAAAACCAAATTCAATTCATATCCGTGAACTTTGTTCCGAAATGGTCAGGTGGCTTAAGGAGCAAAGAAACATAGATATTGTCGTTGAGCCTCGTGTGAAGAGTGAACTTGTGTCAGAGGCATCTTAATTCAACTTTGTTCAAACTTGGGACTATGATGAGGAAATAAATCTTCTGCATAGAAAAGTTGATCTGGTCATCACTCTTGGTGGGGATGGAAATGTTCTTTGTGCTGCATCTAAGTTCAAAGGCCCAGTTCCGCCTGTTGTCTGTTTTCCTTGGGATCATTGGGGTTTAAGACTCCTTTCCAGAGCGAACACTACCGAGAATACCAGAATACAATACTCAAAGGTCCAATCAGCATAACCTTACATCACCGCCTGCAGTGCCATGTTGTTCGAGATGCAGCAAAAAATGATCTTGATGCCGAGGAAACAATTTTAGTCCTTAATGAAGTCTCAATTGATCGTGGAATATCATCGTATCTCACATGCTTAGAATGTTACTATGACAATTCATTTGTAACATGTGTACAAGGAGATGGTTTAATTTTAGGAAAATGCTAAACGGCCCGAAGCAAATTAGGCCCGAAAGTGTGCGGGATGTATCTCAACCGCTGCATGTAATTCCTCCCATGAATTACGGTCATGGGATCTAAATTTGCGCAGTCCGAACACCCTTCTTTCGGGCCCTGTAGCAAAGCCGTTAATTTTATAGACTACTTCTGGAAGCACAACATACTCTTTAGCAGCTGGGGGCTCAATGGTTCATCCACAGGTTCCTAGTATCTTATTCACACCAATTTGCCTACATTCTTTATCATTCCGGCTGCTAGTCCTACCTAAATACTCAACAATTCAGGTGCAAGTGCCATTCAATAGCAGAGATCAAGCATGGGTTTCATTTAATGGAAAAGACAGAAAACATCTTGCGCCGGGAGATGCTCTCATATGCAGTTTGTCTCCGCTGTCGGTTCCCACTGAGTGCCACGTCGACTCCACCATCGATGTCCTTCGCAACATACATGAAGGGCTTCATTGGAACTTAAGAAAGAATCAGGCATCTGATGGTCCTCGTGATTAGCTTTGATTCTATGTTTTCCTTGTTTCTTCTATAGTGGTTTTATTATATTGGTACAAAGGACCGAGTCTGCTGTATGTTCTATGCTAGCTTCTTCTTCCTTTAAAATGTGGAGTTAGTGCTAGCCTGATGTTTGAAGTCAGCGTGTGCCTACTGAGTTTCCTTCTTATATGGCTAATTACTGGATTATCTCCAATATGCCACAATTATCTCTTCATATTCAATACAAACGTACGTTGCAATTCCAACAGTCTTGGATATTTAGTTGAATTTGTAATATTGCATACGTAATACAACAGCAGAAATTAGTTGTTGGCAGTACCTATATTCAAAAAAAAAAAATGTAAACTATATTTGTGCTTGTTGATACATATGATTTGTATTTGATGCCCTATATAAAAGTTAATAATTTTAACATATAACTTTTCTACTAGAATTTATATTTTTGGATAAGCAATTTAACTTAAAACTATGCAAAATATTCACATAAACTAATGTACTTAAGAATGTTGATTTGAAATAACCAAATAATTTACATTGTATGTGAAAATGTTTGAGACAACAAATGCTATATTCTTAACATCATGGTTTTCCTGCTGTCAGTTAATATAAAAATAAAGAGAAAAGGTTCATGCATACTACCACAGTACTAAGAAGCAAAATATTCATAACCAATCCTCACCAAATTGAACAAACGACCATCACATGGTTAATGAATAATATCAAACGTTAACTTATGATCAACAAATGAAAAAGGAAACAATTAAAATAATGAGTAGTGAATATTTTAGGCCAAAAAATATTTTGGACACTAACCGTTTAAGAACTTTTGACTTATGTAAATTTTAAGTTCAAATTTACTCCAAATAGTCCAAAAGCATACATTTCAAGAAGGAGTATTCTTAATTAATTCATCATCATAAAATTTAGCAGAAATGTAAATGAAAAAGGATTCAACTTAATGCACCTGAGTGAGATAGAAGTCTGAACCAAAAACTGAAAGTCCACATCCAAACTAAAAATGCATGAATCGAAATAGGAGATTTTTGTAATCAAACTTCTGATAAAACATAAACTAGCACGTGATTATAATCCAAATATCGACAAAAACGAGATGAAATAAAGATAAATAAATCAAAGTACCTGAATTAGGGCACGACGAAATTGAATAACGAGGAATTAGGGTACGATGAAATTGAATAACAAGGAACTAGGGTACACCGAAATTGAAGAATAAGGATTAGGGTAGGATATTAGATGGAACAACGAGGGAAATGGAAATAAGAGAATAAAAGAGGGGAAGTTGTTTCGTATTTGCAATGAACACTAGGAACATTTGCAAGTGGATGGAATTTAGGGTTTATATTTTTCCCAATTGTTTCAGAAAAGTGCGCGAAGTGCTCTCCGCGCTTTTTTTTTTTTTTTTCATCCCGCCTGATTTTTGATAGACCAATAATGTGCATCTGATTTTAATAGAGCAGACGCGAATAATTTCATCTATTTGCATCAGAATATGCAATGAATAGACGCAAATAGCTATACTAGATTTTCATTTCCACCTTACTGTCGCAGATAGCAACTTTGATTTCCCTCATTTGCGTCTAATTTCCATTAGGAACAGATGCAAATTGTACTATTTACATCTGTTGTTTGTACAACAGATACAAATGAGGAGACGCAAATACTCTGTTTTGTAGTAGTGGTACATCATGTACACGCATATAATAAGACTACATTATTTGTATATAGCTACAATACAATGGTAGCAAAAAATTCTTCGAATTTACCTGTAGTAAGGTCATGCAACCAGTCATTTGATGAACATCGCTTCGAGTTGTTATACTAAGATTACGTAATAACCAACTCAAACATGCAATAGCCCAAGAATATGTACCCACCTCGTTTAAATTTTTCAAACACTGCAGAAAATGAACTGACGCTTTATTCCCGGACTTGTCACAACAAACTAAACTACCAATTGTGTACAAAAGATATACTATCGCACAATGCATCTTTCGTTCTCAGTATCAGTCTCCATTAAACCCTCAAACTTACTTCGTAACCATTCAAATCTAATTTTTTTTATCGCCTCCTAAAACTTTAATAGCAGTTGGTCTGTCAAGACCAAGGCTGTCTTCAAGTAGTTTGTACATATCTTCGTAACCTATACCTGTCGAGCCACCAAGAGAACTAATAACTGCTCTTCCTTCCACTGGAAGGGCAGGTTTTTGCATTACTTCATCAATGGTTATCCCCAATTCACCAAATGGAAGGTGAAATGTGTTTGTCTACCGATAAAATCTTTCGACGAATACATTTATTAGGACTTTGTCTAATGTCCCATGAGCATGTTGCACTAGCTTATGGAATCCCGACTGAACTACAACCTCCTTAACAAAAGTACATTCTTTTCTATAATCCCACAATCGTTGTGTTCCAACATGAGTATGCACTCTCACCCGTCTGACTTCTCCTCGAGGTTTCTATATGATATGTACATAAATATATTATATATTAATAAACAGATAACAGTACACGCATAGTCATAAATATAAATAAAATCTATGAAATAACATAAGAAAAATTTACGGTAGAGTTCCATATTTTATGAGCAATGTGAACTTTGAATGCAAACAACATTGTTCGTTCATCTTCAGTGGTGGATGATTCTTGTTCTTTCCGCTTTTGCTTGGCATTAATTGTACTTTTTTCTTTTCCACATGTTCCACTCTTTCTCTCCTACCCTTCCTTCCTCGGTATCACGTTCCTCAATACCACTTCCATTCCCACTATTTTCAGACTCAGATTCTTCACAAGGAACTTGTTTCATACGTATCTTACCCTCTTGTACATGTGCCATTGTGGCGTCCCCTTCTTTATCTACTTCCTCCTCAACTACATCGCATTGCAAAACATCAACATCTCCTTCTTCACTCTCACTATCATCTCCGTTGTTATCTTCTCCATCATCGTCTTCTTCGTGCTCACTACCACCTCTGTTATCCTCTTCTCTGTCGTCGTCTTCTTCATGTTCACTACCAGCTTTGTTTCCCTCTTCTCTGTCATCGTCTTGTTCATGATCACTACCACCTTTGTTACCCTCTTCTTTGTCATCGTCTCGTTTATGATCACTACCACCTGTGTTGCCCTCCTCTCGTCATCATCTTCTTCGTGTACGCCGACATCTGCTTCTTCATGGCCACTATGATCACTACTTTTTTCATCTCCATCGGAACTACCACCATCGTTGACCTCTTCTCTATCGCTTGAACTATGCTCGGAGTTATTAGCTTTAGATTCAACTGCTTTCTTTTTCTTTTGCTCTTCCAATATTTGCTGCTTTCCTTAGCAAGTTTCTGCCTATTAGAAGCAGTAGGCGGTACACGACCAGACATAGACGAAGTCGGGTTCTTGTAATTAGTCACATAAAAATTTTAGTTATACGCCGTCAACAAACTACGACAACATATAACCTACTTTATTAGTACAAGATGGTACAGATCCAGCGTTTAAACATCATGTAAAACCTAATGTTTAATCCAAATTTCAACAACAAGTAACTTAATTTATATACACAAAGACGCTCCACTTTCGTATGCATACGTACTTAAATCCCAAATGATAGAATCCTTTTTCAACCACATGTCAACATCAATCAACCGTATCTAATACCTATATTCGGCCAACACAAACTGAAACCAAATACAAAACACTTTGAAGAAATATAAATTATATATGGCAAACAAAAGCCGATTTTGAGTGATACAAACGGAGACAAGATGTTGAATACTACAACGGACAAGCTTTCATATTGCATAAGATTTACCCACCCAAAAACGTTACCTACCAACTATATTTTTTTGCAAATCGAACAAAACCCCCCATTGTTTTGCCCTTCTTCCCCACCAAACCCTACCGCACGCAAACCCATTGCTCATGATTAGTAATACCAAACTCTACCATACCATACATCTACTAATACCAAGTGAAATTAACATTAACCTACTGCAAACATACCTCTTAGTCACGACTTACTCTTTGGCAATGAACTCCATCTTCGTCCTCTCAGTATGCTTGAATCGAACCATGTTTACTGCCAAACCAGAGAAGAACGTGCTTTGAAGAAGGGAAAATGGATTTTTTGGGGGAAGCGCGAGTGGAATAGAGAGCACGAGCTTTGAAAATCGTGAGGGATTGGAAAACTAAACGTTACATCAAGGATATTTTTGTCCCTTAAAATTATAACTCGTGTTGCCCCTCAACATAAAAATATTTAATATGTGTGTACTTAAAATTTGTCACCTCTTAACCAAAAAGAGAGTGTCAACAACAATACCCTTAAATAAGGCTCATCATGCATGACACTTATATATATATATATATATATCTTTACTAATAATCAGAATAGGTTTGGTGTCACACTTTTTTGGTGTGCACGCAAACTACCGAAAATGCCCTTTATTCGAACTTATTTCCTACATTTCCT
>CM060909.1:85472653-85810153 GCA_030737875.1 Allium sativum
ACACATGAACCTTTATATTATAATGATAAAGATTTAAATTTTATTGTTAAAATATTTCGTTCAACACATGACTAATCTCAACGGATGAGTACTGTCAACACATGAACCTTTATTTTATAATATTCTTTATTTTCTAAATTGGAATGAGGCCCAATCAATTACCATATAAAGTTAATTATATGGATTCCATACAACACATGTATATAATAGCAACGATAAATAATCAACCAACATCCAAAGTGTACTACACTGTATAAGCATCAAATATAGATATCTAACGCTTATAACAGCCTGTCAATCCATCGATCGACATACAACTAATGATTGGGATTAGTGTATGCCGTATTTTATCCCAATACCCGTGTGGGGTTTCAAACAATCAAGCACAGATTTTATTTGTGCAGTTGGGCGATGTGTAAAATTCATCGTCCCAATCAATGTCAGTCAAATTAGTGTATATAAACAAATTGGCAGATTTGTTTATAAATATTCATTTATTCACATTCACGTTAAAAATTATATTTTTAACGATAAAATATTTATTTACTAACATTCATTATATTCATATTCGCGTTAAAAAAAATATATTTTTAACGATAACTAATTTATTTCAACCATCTACATTTTATTATCGATTTCACATCAACAACACAAACAAATTTTCACAACACATCAACCAAACAAACAAGCCATCCATGGTCAGTGGATGACGGGTGTCGGGTGCTACTAAGCACCGTCTGCATCCTAGTATATATATATATATAACTAGAAAAAGAAATTTAGAGTGAGAAATTCTCACCGATAGCTAATCCAATTATCTTGACTCTTCTTATGTAGAAATCATCGCTGTTCTCGCCTTTTTTCACTTTCACTGCCCGTAGTCACTAGATATATAAATATCACATTTTTGTATTGTTGCTATGTATATAAAAATCATATCTTTACTTCGCTATTCAATATATAAAAATCGAATTTTTTCTTTGCTATTCAATATATAAAAATCGAATTTTTATATTGTTGCTATGTATATAAAAATCATATTTTTACATCGTTACTATATAGACAAAAATTCTATTTTTACATCGCTACTATATAGATAAAAATTCTATTTTGACATCGCTACTATATAGATAAAAATTCTATTTTTATCACGGTGTTCATATAATAAAGATTATATTTTTATAACGCTCCTCTCTACATAAAAATCGCATTTTTACTTTGCTATTCAATATATAAAAATCTCGCCTTACTTCATATAAAAATCTCATCTTTCACTATTTAAAAATCGAACCTTTCTTTACATTAAAAATCAAATCTTTATCTTCTAAAAATCCTTGAAGTTCATAACTTTATTTTTTTAAAGTTCCTAACTTTTTATTTTTAACTACAATGAAAAAAAAATCCTATTTTCCCATCTAAGAAAAATATATTTACCAATTCAAGAAATCAATATTTTTAATAACATAAAAATTCAGTTTTTAATAACAAATAAATTTCAGATTTATAAAACAAATAAAATCAATAAACTAAAAACGAAAACTCACTGCTCGAAGCGGGTAGGAGATCGGAGCATCGCTGGGGTTCGTCGGAGCGTCGGGGTGCTGAGAAGGCGCGGACGGCGATAGGCTGGCAGTGGGATCGGGCTCGGAGCCTTCGGTGGTCTTCAGCAACGACGGGATTGGGTTTGTGGGGGGGGGGGGGGGGGTCGATCAGCGGAGAGAGGAGGAAGAACGGAGGGGGGGGGGGCTGTGGCGGACGGCGACTGCGGGGAGGGGAGGCGATGGAGGTGGAACCGCCGGAGGTGGCGGCTGCGTGGATCGACGATGGGTTTCCATCGTTTTTTTTTTCTTTTTCTTTTTCTTATGATTTAAATCGAATGGGGGGGCCAGAGGAGTTTAAGGGGGAGAGAGAGAGTTTAATTTATTTAATTATTTAATTTACAAAAAGTTGACTTTTTCATACGACCTCTAAACGAGGCCCACCGCCTGTCGTCCATAGCGTTTCACCCCCATTCCGAACACAATGTGATATGTATCGTAGGCTGATTCGATTGTTTCGATCAGTTTTCATTGAATTTACATTTAAATCATTATTCTGAATTTTAAACGTACATTTCAAATTATCGGGTTCACATACTAACTCGAAAAATTCCAGAAAAATATTTTCTAGCTTCGTATTGACGATACGGTACTAACAAAACTAATTTCGTCGAATTTTGTGACCGTTGGAAAAATGGCCATTTTCCAGTCGATTAAAATCAACTGAAACTGGTCAAACGCGTTTTCCTTTTCCACGCTCACATATTGATTCGAAAAATTATGAAATTTGGAATCTAGCAATAACTTGACATCGCGGATCCAACAAAAGTGGTTTCGTCGAAATCCGAGGTCGTTTGCAAAATTCCTATTTTTAAGGGCCTGAATTCCATAGCGACTATTCAGAATTTTCAACTGGACATATCTTTTGATTCCTGCTATGAAATTTTGATTTTTTGGATTCGTTGGAAAGATATCCTCGAATAGATCCTATTATTTTTGGTTTCGTTAAAATCCGGTTTGTTTTGTACCTGGTATGTTCAATTGAAGTTTGAAATCGAATTATCGAACTACCGCGCCATTTTCCATTCTATTTATAATTATATAATTATTTATATTCTAACGGCGACGTATATAATATATACGTTCGAATTATATTCAAAATAAATTTCTTGTCGATATTATTTAAAATAATTCATTTTAAATATTCAAAATTCGCTAAAATTGCCAAAATAAAAATTTTAAATTGGCTCGCATTTCCGGGTTATTACTAGTCTTTTATTACCACTGGTGTATAGTGTGGAAATCACTTTCGAAAATAAATGTATAAATCTTAGAAGACTTAGGTACCATATATTACATCTATATACATAGATTACAACTAAAACCGCTAAAGGCTCGCATTGGAAGTTGGGTTCCATCAATGACAAAGGAAAAGGATCTTCTATAACGAGATTTGGGATACCTCTAGCGGGACGTCTTAGGATCAACAAATGTTCATTCCGTATCGGCAAAGTCGGCCACCTATACAAGGTGTAGTTCGAGTTTCTCCTGAATATAACTTACCCCGATAGTTGTCGATCTTTATCCGAGGCACCTCATTCTGTCATCCACTAAGTAAATTACCTTGGCTCCATACCATAGCATCACTTTCTCAACTATAAGGAAACGTCAGTCCTTATCACTACTGTACTTTATCTTGTTTCGGTTCATTACCAGTTGTGAGGTCCTGAAGTCATGTTTTACATAAAGCACTGCTTTCAATAAAAAGCTTTGATCATCAGTAGCTGATCACTTAGCATGCCATATTGTCTTCTCATAACATATAATCGATTATCGCTAACCGTATCACCTTTGAGCTCGTATGTCCCAATGAATGGTGTTAAGCTAAGAGAATAAATTCTCCACCATCAATACAAATGCGTTCAGCAAAAATCCATTAAATACTACAAGATACAATGTTAGACACACATCCATTTACAAGTTCATTCTGGGTTGTGAACGAAACTGAAGGCATCTTAATCCTCATCCAATAAAGGAGATAGGCCCTTGCAAATCTGAACAATCAACAAGTACGTTCAGACAACTGCCACTTAAAACCTTGTCTTGGGTGTGCACCCTAATCAAGACATCAACAATAAATCCAAAAAGATCCCCGGTCTTCAACCACGGTCTTCAAAATCTTCAATACACATCGTATAGTTATTCATAATGGGTTGGAACATAATCTTTCCAAAACAACTAGCGAATCTTTACAAACCATAATTGATGTACAAAAATATTATGAGTCTCGTTCCATTTTAGAATAATCTTTTACTCAAATCATTCTTTATATTGGTTTATACGCATTTAAATCTTTCCTTTGAAATCATTTCAATTGATTATAAAATCGTATTTCACAAACTTAACTCAAATCAAGTTTTCCTACATTTTATTGAGATAATTAAATCTCGTGAAAAGGGTAATTTCTAAAATCATTATCCCGTTCCCATCCAATTCATCCCACTGGTGGTACCCTATGTCTTATACCCCTCATGTTTTGGTTAGTTTAATTACCTTCATTCATTTCAAATTTGATTAAACATTTCAATTATCTTTACGGGAAGACATATTTATCCCAAATCCAACCCATTCATTGATCATTGGTTAAGGTTGATTACTAATCTTTCCTTGATTCATATCTATAATCAAAAATTTTACTTAAGATTTCTTATTCATATCATTAGGGAATAACCATTCATTAACCATAGTTAGTTCTCTATTGCACAATGTCAAGACAATAATCTATCAAGTGCATGACCCTAAAGGCCTAAACCAACATCAGATCAAACACCTAGAAGATCACCCCGCTCAGTGATAAACCATCAAGTTCCAACTTCTTTATTTAAATCTCTATGTTCAATTTAAATAAATATTTCATTTTAACTAATCTCGAGAAATCCTCTTCTCTTTTAAATGGGTTAAAGAACAATGTTATTTAAAACCTCATTCACAGTAAACCAAAACTTATAATTTCATTCGAAATTAAATCTTCACGGAAATCATATCCGCTTATAATCGATATGAATCGCTGTATCGGACTAATACTATAAGCGAAATAATGGCAAATCCTTTTGAATTCCTTGACTATTAAAGGTCGTCATCAACAGAGACCCATCTCGATTATCACTACATCGATTCTCATTCAATTCCAACTTAATTCATTAATTTGAAAACTTAACTTTGGAAAACATCATTAAATCTTAATTAATAGATTTATCATTTTTTTATTCTGAATCATCTCTTAATCATAGTTGGGTTAAAGAATAATATCATTTACAACAAGCCCAAAATCCAATTCTCGTAATTGACGAATACTTTAAGCGAAATAACGACATAGACATCTTCCAAATTCCTCAAATAGTAAATGTCTACACAAAGGTAATCCATACCAAATTTCTGAAGATCATTTCTATCCAAATCCGTTTAATTAAATTCGAAAAACTTCCATCTTACTCAAAAGATTTATAAAAACGATTTTCAACTAGTTAGGCTGAAAACAAAAAAAAATCCGAAATATAGTTTGAAACTTCATATTTCTTTTCCAAATCACTTTGAAATCATTAATTAAGATTTATCATAATTTTTCCATATTTTTAATAATTTTATATGGCCATTTCGATCGATTTGCAATTATGGTCATCGAACTGCTTTAACAACGACCTTTTCAAAAATAAATTTAAACATTACTTGAAATATATAAGTTGAAATTCCAAATTTATTCTTTCATTTGAAATCTACTATCAGTACAAAACAAATATTTTTCGTTTCCTGCAATTCTGATTTAAATTGCATTAGTTATTGTCGTTTGAAGTTCATGATCAAAATTCACGAACTATCGCTGCATGACATGTCTTAATCAAACTATAATATTATTTAAAATAAAGATCGTCTGATTCAATCCAAACGTATTCTATAAAAAGTATATAAACTCGTTTAAAATTGATTCCCATCTTAAATTCAATTTTAAATCAAAATTAAATATTCTATATTATTAAGATATTAAAATAATATTATTTTTCAAAACTAAATATTTTGAAATTCAAACTTTCTAGAATTCCGTTATAAAAATAAATAAGACGAATGGAATAATCGGTTCGAGTTAAAACATCATTAATATATCTGACTCTAATTAACTTTTGAGTTTACTATTCAAAATCTATTTTTAATTAGAACAAGTCATTTCTAATTTTGAACTTTTTCAAATTCATTTCAATCTTTTTAATAGTTCTTTGAAATCATATCAATTTCATTTCCAACACGTTTCAGATATAAAAATCCACTTTCCAATTTTACATCTCATTTCACTTAAACGAAAATATATTCAATTAATATTCCACTAGAATTCGACTTAATAAATTCCTAAATAATTTCATATTCATGGTTTCAATTTGTGCGAACAATTACAGGAACAAGCACTGGACGGCCCACCCCGCCCCAGCCGACATTTCCAATGAAAGTGCGTTGTGCCAATACCCGACTAGCAGGAGACGGTCACCAAAGAATGGAAAAGACAGGAATTTGAACTAACAAGGGACCTATAGAATGTTTCACAAAGCATGGAATAAAATATAATAATAACATAGCTTTGACATAAAACAGGCGAGACAGTGCATAATCTGAAAACTAAACCATCATAGCAGCGGAAATCCAAAATACAGCTTGTCATCCAAACCAACATTATTACAGCTTTGAAATATTGTATCTAAAGCAAAAGAAAGAGGTACAATACTAATGCCCAAAGTAGTGACCAGCAACAACACAGGGAGAATATTTATAAATATCATATATGGAAGCCTCCTACTCGTCTCCAATACAGCTACCCGTGCATAATCACCTGACCTGTCTCTATTCTGCCCGTTTAAGAGCACCCAGAGTAATAAGAAGAGATATAAAACTCTGGGTCAGACAAAAGTCTGATATGAGCGATAAGCAGCAAAACAGAACAATAACAGGTATACATAACCATACCTGAATCTGGACCTGCAACCAAAGAGTTAGCACAACAGGATGTACAATACTCTAAGGTGACGCTTACACATGGTGTGAAAATAATGGGGAGGGGGTGTGTGTGCATGTCATGGCGATAGCAAAACACCAAACATAGCAATCATCCTCACATCTCTCACTCGGTGCATAAAGCATACGATATCTACCACCTTGATCACCCAATTCTTTGTTACGATCACTCTGCCCCATGGAGTCATGACGGCTCCACTGCACTGATCCATAACCACTAACACTTTGCTATGTCCACTCTGCCCTATGGAGTCATAACAACTCCAATGCACTGGCTCATAGCTTTGCTACGATCACTTTGCCTCATGAAGTCATGACAACTTCACTACATTGATCCATAGCCACTAATCTGTCTCGGTGGTGATTCAAAGCTATAGACATCGATAACCTCTTTGCACACGTCCCGCAGCAAAGCCTAACTCATGAGGTTAATCTGTTGATCCCATTTGGATTCTGAGTAATAACCACCCATCTGGACTTCCTTTGCATCTCGGGTTTTGGTCGAATTGGATTGGTCTTCAGAAGAGTCGTCACGTAGAAGTAGTTCCAAATTCGGTTCATTTTGGTCTCCATACCTTGTTCAGTTCGGTGCTCATAGCCCACGCCTCGGTTCGGTTTGAATACATGTGTTTCTCCAGTCGTTGTCGGTTTGGTTCGAGACTCTCATTCAGTTCGGTTTGGTCATCTCCATCCGGTTCGGTTCGGTTACGACGAACCGATCCCATCCGTTGCTCCATCTCCTCTTCTCCGATCCATTCCTCCCCATGCTAGGCTCTGGTCCGATCCAGTCCCTACTCCACATCCAACTCTACACAAGTGGCCTTCCTTCTTGCCAAGCCTCCTCTTGTGTCAAATTCTGGTCCGAATCAAATTCCCTTGCACGGTTCTCGTATCTGATCCGAGCCCTATATCCGATTCGATACCCTGCAACTTTTCCAATGACTGTTTTACACTGTACGATGGCATTTTCGACCATTCTAACTGTTCTAATCAATCAAAAAAGCATACCATACAGTTGTAGTAACATAGAGAATCAACAATAAACACCAAAACAACAATTTAACATGTCAATATGGATCAAACAAACCCAAAAACCTATGTTTTCCCCTTAATTTTGTTTAATCATACAATTAGCAAAACATATCCAAATTAACCCAATTTCTATCAGAGTCCTAATATAATATTTAAGAATTTTTATGATTTTTTCCAGAATTTTAACATGCATAATTTCGCTAATTAACACTAATCACCCCTAATTAACCGTAATTAGTGAAAAACAATGCAAATCGCTCACCTTAGCCACAAATTAATCTTAGTTCTGAAAATATCTCTGATTTGGGTCGAATCTCTATGCAACAAAGCAGCTCCAACTCTGATTTGATGCTATTTTAACTATTTGATGTTGATTAGCTTAATCCTTGATTAGAAAGTGATTAGAGGTGTTTTTAGGAGGTAGAAGCCATTACTAGGGTTGAAGGAATGAAAGTGGCGGCTGCAAAAATGACAAAGAAGAGTTTCTCTAGTCCCTTTCAGTCCTTAAATACCCCTAATCCCGAAATCCCCCAATGGCCCCGGCTGCTAATTACCCAATTAAGCTCGGTTAAGCTATTTTTCTCCTTCTAAACCTTAATTCAGCCATGTTCCCAAATGACAAGTCTATTTGATTAATGTGACCATTCTACGGAAAGGTAAATCATCATCCGGATCTAATGGAAGTGGTTTCAGGTAAAATTTCCTTAGCAATCAAAAGTTATGGGCAAAACAAGATTTGTTAGGGGCAAAATGGTCATTTAAAAATCGGCAAAAATCTTGAACATGGAAAATGACCCTAATAGTCGTTCCCCAAAGTTACATGACCATACGACCTCATATGAAAAAGAAATAAACATTCTACGATCCTTCGATACGTAGAATGCGGGTTGTTATAATCTCCCCCCTTAAGAAATTTTGCCCCCAAAATTCCTTAACAAAAAACATACAAAGGTGTTCCACATGCCTATCAGTCATTCACAAACAATCAAACAGACACAACAAGCCTACCCCAGCATGCAGTTTACTAACAAGGGAAGAAACTATCACTATTAAAGTCTTACCAGGCAAAAGTTCTGGATGTGATTCCCTTATGCTCTCCTCTGTTTCCCAAGTATAGTCACTCTCATTCTCGCCCCACTGAACCTTGACCAATTTCGTCGCCTTCCTTCAAAGTTGCTTCATATCGCCCTCGACAATACGGATCGGCTTGCGGTTCCCAACTGCCTCAGGTTTGATCCGGTGAAATAGTCATATCAGGGTCGTGTTAATTGGGAAACATGAAATACGTTGTGAACTCCCGCGATCTTGTTAGGTAATTCAGCTTTATATGCTAAATTTCCAACTTGTTCGAGAACCGGGAATGGACCAACAAATCTTGGTGTTAACTTGCCTCTCCTACCAAATCGAAACTCGCTCTTTAACGGAGAAATCTTGACAAACACCAAGTCGCCAGTGGAGAATTTTATCTCTTCTCCTCATATCAGCAAAACTCTTCTGCCTATCTTGAACAGCCTTCATTCGCTGTTGGATAACCCTGATCTTGTCTGAAGTTTCCCTTATCACGTCTGGCCCAAGCACAAACTTCTCATCGGTTTCTAACCAACATGATGGTGAGTTGCATCGTACAAAGCTTTAATTGGAGCCATACCAATACTGGACTGATAACTATTGTTATATGCAAACTCAACCAGATGCAAATGGTCATCCCATGATCCACTAAATTCCAATATACAAGCTCTCAAGAGATCTTCTAATATACGATTCACCCTCTCTGTCTGACCATCGGTTTGAGGATGATACGCGGTACTGATATGTAATTCTGATCCTAACGCCTCTTGTATGCTCTTTCAAAATCCACTAGTAAGCAATGGATCTCGGTCGCTCATAATGCCTTTGGGTATTCCATGAAATCTCACTACCCACTTCATATACAGTTCCGTTAACTTAGTTGTTGTAACACCCCACCTCTGCTAGGGTCACTCTTTCGGGGGCACTAACTTCTGGGGGGCGTTAGAACTGGGTAAGCATGCATAATGATATATCAAGGCAGAACAAGAACATAAATATATATATGTAAAACAGAGTAAGTGAGAATAAAACAGCGGAATATCTCAAACCATCTCAAAACAAGTCTAGTACATCATAAAGTCAACTGCCAAAATAAACATGTCTAGTACATCATAAACAGAAATACTGAAATACATAGTGCTATCCCCAAAATAAAGATGATAAACCATAGCGAGCTCAATGTCCAGACATACATGAGCTATCCAGCAAACAAGCAAGCGATCCAAGCTAAGCACCACTGTTCCCTCCCTGAGAACCTGGGGGGGGGGGGGACGGAAGAAAAGAAGCGAAAGAAAACAGGTCAGTCAAAAAGACTGGTAAGCCCTACTACGATCAGTCTATAAACTAATAAAGTTAACATCATGATGGAAACTGAGATGAACATACTGGCAATAGATAAAGGTGTCATCACATAAGGAAGATTAAGCTTTGCACCACAGTGTACTAGCAAACTAACATAACAGGTATTGATCCCTCAGCCCAAACTTTGGCCCAATAGCATGAGGTGACCTTAATACAAGGTCCAGCCCAACGGTCTAGTCGATCGGCCCCCTATAAACCTAACACGTCAAGTGTTGGTGTCCATACGACCCACATATGGTTGTAGTAAGACTGTGCTGGGTCCACCTTCGGGTGTATCAAGCCCTCGGGTGCCAACCCCAGACACCTAAGCAATAATGCACAGTCTAAACCTACTGGTACCCGTGCCTCGAGTTTGTCCAACACCGGACTACGTGCACGTCCGCAGCCCGCCTGGACCCGCACCGCTGTACCACTCAGCCGTCGCTTTGGTCGCTTACATCAGTCCAGTAATCGTGCCTCGCCCTAGCCTAGCCTCTAGGGTTGTGAATGATACCCAACTGGGATTACTGCTGGAACAGACCACGTTGCTAGGGTCTTCTAAGAGGGTTAAGTGTGGTTTAACCCCTCACTAATCATGGATTAAATTAGTTAAGTGTAACCAACAGTTCACCACTTAACCCCATTTAATCCCTCGTATCCCCAAAATTGGTTAAGTATTAGTGGGCCATGACTTAACCCTAATCATGAGGCATTAATTAATTTAATGCACCCAACCTCTCACATTAGACCTTGTTGTGGTTACAAGTTAGGCCGGGCGGGTCCGGGTATCTTTACACCACAACTTGGTCTAACCTCGGGTCCAAGGTACACATGACCAACTTCTCACATTGGGTCCTATTGTTTGTAGCAACTAGTTAAGCCGGTCGGTTCCGGGTAGGTTTACGCTACAAACTCAACCCAACCTCGAGTTGGCCACACTTATGTTTTCTAAGTGTCATGTCCACTTTATTTTCAAAACATAATCACAAGTTTAACAAATACTTGGGTAGACCTAACTAAATAGGTAAATTCCCAAGGGGTAGACCTAACTTAATAGGTAAATTCCCAATCTCATATTTTCATGTATTTTAAGTTTTACCCCAAAAAACCCCCAACGTCATTCTATCGCTTACATATTCGTCATAACGCATAAAGGATAGAAAGAGGGAACTTGGCACAACATACATGATAAATCTTACATATCATGATAAACATGCATAACATGTTGGACTTGCATAACTTAGCATAGTGAACTTGCATAAACATGCATAACTTGTTAAACTTGCAAATCATGGCATAGTGAACTTGCATAAACATGCATAACTTGTTAAACTTGCAAATCATGGCATAGTGAACTTGCATAAACATGCATAACTTGTTAAACTTGCAAATCATGGCATAGTGAACTTGCATAAACATGCATAACTTGTTAAACTTGCAAATCATGGCATAGTGAACTTGCATAAACATGCATAACTTATCAAACATGTGTAACATAGCATAGTGAACTCGCATAAGCATGCATAACTTATTAAACATGCATAACATAGCATAGTGAACTCGCATAAGCATGCATAACTTATTAAACATGCGTAAATCCCAACTTTCATCACATATTAACTTTAGAGTTTCTAAAATGAAGGTAAGAGGGCTTACAAATATTATGAAGACACAAATCTACTAATAAAGATTGAGAAGCCCTTTTATGCAAGCATATAAAAACCCACAACAAAGCTCCAATTAACAAAAATCCCAAAAACTCTAGCTTAGCAAATAAAACTTGCAACTTGATGATGTATGCAAGCTAATGATCATTCATACAACTTAGAAATGCTTGTATGAACATCATAATCTTCATAGGAATGATTTATGAAGAGGTTGGAGGTTAGGGTTCTTAGGTGGAGGCCATTTGAGAATTCAATTTGACATAGTTTGGTTGCTAGAGTGAATAATGAGGTTTTAGGGTAGGATTAGGGGCTTATTTATAGAAGATTAGAGTGTTTTTAGCCTTAGGATTAACCCTAGGTTAGTTTAGGTCCGTCAGATTTAGGAATTCTCTAGAACCAGGCCACACAACCAAGCCCAAATCAAAATGGTGCGCCAGGCAAAACTGCCCGGCCACCCCATGTCGACAGGGCTGTCGACAGGGCAGTCGACACCCTAAGACCCCTGTCGACATGCCTGTCGACAAGGGGGTCCTGGCGGGAATTTTCCCGCCTGACGCCAGTTAGCCCTAATCCTTTTTTTAATTTAAAATTTAAATCTATTTTTAACATGGAAATTTCTGAAAACTTCAATGGGCCTTAACTGGGTCATGCGGACTCCGATTTTCGAAAACTCGGACTCTATTTCGCGTATTTTTCCGAGACGAACGCAATGGCATAGCCCGTTTCCCCTGATTCAGATTTTTGAATTAAATTCTGCCTCAATTTATGTTATAACAGGTTATTGAAAATACGGGTTGTTACATTCTCCCCTCCTTAAAGGATTTCGTCCCCGAAATCTTCAAGTTAGGAAGAACATATCCTACCATCCAATCATCCATCTACTCAAAGCTTCATCCACGAGCAATCATTGTCCTTACAAGATTCTAAATGTTGTATGAACATATGCAAAAGTGTGTGTATATGTACTTATCTAATGCAAAGATCAATGCAAAATATGTTAGTGAAATGTATCCATATGTATGCAAATCCCTAACATAATGTATATTATCTACATGCGTGCTCAATCATACATCCATATGCAACATCCATGTGATTGCATACAAATTTCATCCAAGAATAAGCATAAACACTCATGCACATGCAATATGAGGAGTGTGTGAGCCGATCTAGTGCCTAATGTGTATCATGCATCCACGAGTAACCACTTGCAAACACTTGCAACCACTTGCAACCATCAAACCTAACATGTCTCAAGCACATGTTTCATCCAAAGGGTTTCTACCTAAGGTTCTCATGACAAGATTAGCACGATAACTAGATAAACATGGATAGCAAAGAGAAAGATATGCTAACAAAGGAAAGAGATTGAGAGTGTACCCTCAAAAAGGAATGGATAAAGCCCACGCATCTTCTCCTCGGTTTCCCAAGTTGCGTCTTCTTCGGCTTCACCCCATTGAACCTTCACCAACTTGACCTCTAGATTCCTTAGCTTCTTGGTCTCCGTCCCCAAGATACGAATCGGAGCTCTCCTTAAAGTTGCCTCTTTCTCTACTTCCACGTCTTCAAGAATGCTAGGTTCAACCACCTCGGTGGACTCATGTAGGCACTTTCGGAGATGCGAGACATGAAAGACATTATGCACTCCGGACAGCTTCTCGGGCAATTGCACTTTATAAGCCATCTTCCCAATTCTCTCTATGATAGGGAAGGGTCCAACAAATCTCGGTGCTAATTTCCCAACAGCTCCAAATCGGACCACATTCCGCAAAGGAGAAACCTTTACGAAAACCATGTCCCCAACATCAAACTCCAAATCGGATCTCCGCTTATCAGCATAGGATTTCTGTCGGTCTTGGGCCGCCTTCATCCGTCTTCTAATCAACTCGACCTTCTCGGATGTATCCCTAATCATGTCAGGTCCAAGTATAAGCTTATCTGTAGTCTCCCACCAACATGTAGGTGACTTGCACAGCCTCCCATATAAAGCTTCAAATGGTGCCATCCCTATGCTTGCCTGATAATTGTTATTATATGCAAACTCAACAAGAGGAAGATGGTCTTCCCAAGTACCACCAAAATCCAGAATACAAAGCCTTAACAGATCCTCGAGTACCCTATTCACCCTTTCGGTTTGACCGTCCGTCTGTGGGTGATAGGCCGTACTCAGGTTCAACCTCGTGCCCATAGCTTCCTGCAAACTGTTCCAGAACTGACTAGTAAAGATGGGGTCTCGGTCACTGACTATGCTGGAAGGGACTCCATGTAGTCGTACGATCTCACGAAGATATACTGATGCTAGTCCAGATGCGGTCCTTTTGCTCTTTACTGGAATAAAATGAGCACTCTTCGTAAGTCTATCTACAATAACCCAAATGCTCGTATTCCCTTTCCTTGACCTTGGAAGCCCATCAATAAAGTCCATGGAGATACTCTCCCACTTCCAAAGCGGGACCTCTAGAGGATGCAATAGCCCACCGGGCTTCTTCGACTCGGCTTTTACTCTCTGACAAACAACACATCTAGAGACAAACTCTGCCACATCCTTCTTCATCCCAGGCCAGAAGAAAATGCGCTTCATATCCTTATACATCTTATCACCGCCTGGATGTATAGTCAACTTAGAGCGATGCGCTTCATCAAGAACTTTCCTCACCAAGTCTTCCACCATCGGAACACAAAGCCTTCCGTCTCCCCTCAGCCAACCCTTATCATCCATAGAATATCGGGCAAGGTGACTAGATGTCTCCCCTCAAATCAGCTTATCCATGATCTCAATTATCTGAGGGTCTTCCTTCTGCGAAGCCCCAACTTGATCCAGAAGGGTAGGTCTGAGCTCTAGGGATGCTAAAGAACCGGTCATCGACTCAACTGTCAAAGAAAAATCAAAGGTTGCCAAGAACTCTAAATTCTTCATCTCAACAAATAGAGGACTTAGGGTCAACCTTTTTCTACTCAACGCATCCGCTACAACATTCCCCTTACCAGGGGTATAGGCTATATCAAAATCATAGGACGCCAAGAATTCCATCCATCTCTGCTGCCTCAAGTTCAGATCCTTCTGCGAAAAGAGATACTTCAAAGACTTATGATCAGTATACAGTTCAAATCTCTCTCCCAGGAGATAATGACGCCAAGCCTTGAGTGAATATACTATCGCTGCCAGCTCTAGATCATGAGTGGGATAATTCTTCTCGTGCACCTTAAGTTGCCTCCCACCAAAACATATAACTCTGCCCTCTTGCATCAGAACGGCGCCCAATCCCGTGCCACAAGCATCAGTGTACACGGTAAACATCTTACCACCATCGGGTAAAGCTAGAACTGGTGCTGAGGTAAGGGCGCTCTTGAGTCTCTGAAAAGCAAGCTCACAGTACATATCCCAAGCAAAAACTAAGTTCTTCTTCGTCAACTTAGTAAGAGGAGCGGATATCTTCGCGAAGTCCTTGATGAACTTCCGGTAAAAACCCGCAAGACCTAGAAAGCTTCTCACCTCGGTTACATTCCTTGGAGTCTTCCAATCCTGAACTGCAACCACCTTAGCGGGATCCCCCGCTAAGCCTTGCTTGGATACGATATGCCCAAGGAATCTAACTTCCCTTCTCCAAAAGTGACACTTGGAGAACTTGGCCTTTAACTGATGCGCTCTAAGCGTATCCATCACCTCTACAAGATGCCTCGCGTGCTCTTCTTCATCCTTGGAGAAGATCAGAATATCATCCACAAAGACCACGACAAACTTGTTCAAGAACTCTCGAAACACCCTACTCATCAAGTCCACAAAATACGCGGGTGCATTCGTCAAACCGAACGGCATAACAAGCCATTCAAAGAATCCATCTGGAGTTCTGAATGCAGTCTTGTCTATACTATCTTCAGCCACTCTGAGCTGATGAAATCCGGTAGCAAGATCAAGCTGAGAGAAAACAGAAGCACCAACAAGCTGGTCAAAGAGATCATCGATCCTCGGTAACGGGTGTCTGTTCTTCTTAGTCAGCTTATTCAATTCTCTATAGTCCACACAAAGTCGAAGAGAACCATCTGCCTTAGTAGCGAACACCACAGGCGCTCCCCATTCGGATATACTTCGTCTGATGAAGTTCTTCTCAAGCAACTCTTTCACTTGCTTGCTCAGCTCCCGTCTCTCACGCGGAGCCATGTGCCGAACGGGCAAAGAAACAGGCTTAGCATTATCCACCAGATAAATGCGAAAATCAATCTCTCGTTTAGGGGGCAACCCCTTAACTTCTTCAAAAACATCTGGATAATCTCGGACCACCCTTACAGACTGAAGGGCTTCCTCTGACGAGTCGAGAGATTCAAGATAGCACAACATGACGGGATCCTTCGGATTGCATGAAATCTCTAAGGTGTTGCCAAGGCGAGTCACAAGCCTCACAACCCTATGCTCACAATCAAGAATGGCTCCATATCTGGACAGCCAATCCATGCCCAATATCAATCCGTATCCCCTGAAACCAAGAACATACGCATTACACAAGAACTCTACACTGAGTATAGAGATCCTCAGATCCTCACATATCATAGATAGATGAGCAGAACCCCCAATGGGATTCGAAACACAAACGGGATCATCCACTAAGCTAGTACTAAGGTGCAAACTATCAATAAGATCAGATGAAATAAAGCTATGTGATGCACCAGAATCAAACAAGGTACGAACTGGAAGATCGGAAACATAAACAAGGTTCTCAACAGAAACACTACCTCGATCGGGAACTGGAGCGGTATTGAGAGCATGAACCTACCCTCCTGAAGGTCCAGCCTGTCCTTTCTTCTTTGGGCATTCCTTGCTGAAGTGTCCAGTCTCACCACAGGAAAAACATCCACCACTAAGCTTCCTTTTCTTCTTCCTACAATCCTTAGCAAAGTGTCCAGGCGCACCACAGTAATTGCACTTTCCCTTGCCTTTGTTGTTGTTTCCCTTCTTGTTCTTGCTTTGATTCCCCTGACTGCTTTGACCACCTTGATTGCCTTTACCCTGAGAATCAGTCTTCTTTGCTTGATTATCACTCGACTTGATCTCTTTCTTTCCATCTCCCTGAAGTAGAGCCATATTGACCAAACTCTCAAAAGTAGCCCCATGCGGAATATGTGACATCGCCAAACCCTGCAGCGGCTCATTCAACCCTCTAGCAAATCGAAGAGCCTTCTTCTCAGGAGTGTTCACCATATCCAAACCAAAACGGGCCAGCTGATTAAACTTGTTCACATACTCCTTGACAGACATATCGCCTTGCTTTAATGCAATGAACTTCTCCATCTGTAAATTCGCCTCAGCAGAAGATAGAAACTTGGTCACAAATCTAGCCCTCAAATCGGCCCAAGTCTCAACGGGCCTCGTCCCATTGGTGACCTCCCACCAATAGGCCGCTTCATCCTTCAAAAGCCACACTGTCTATAAGATCTTTCTCTCGTCATCAATCCTAAAGATAGCAAACAGGTCCTCAGTGTCTTTCAGCCAATTCCTAGCTTCAACAAAAGATTCCGTGCCAAGGAAATTCTTGCCTCCCATCGCCTTGAAGTCTTTACAAACCTTCGTGAACTCAACCTGAGGATGCTGAGGGGGAGGAGGAGGAAGAGGAGCCTCAGCAACAGGAGGAGGAGGAACATTAGCAGCGGGAGGAGGAATATTAACCACTGGAGGAGGAGGAACAGGGACCACCGGAGGAGGGACATTAGGGGGAGGATTCTCAACTACAGGAGGAGGAGTGGGAGTAGGGTTTGCGGGGCCGGCTGCCGCCCTAGCTTCTATAAGTCTCCTATACCAGAGTGGTACGTTTAATCCCTCCGGGATGGCAAGATCCTCAGTCATACTGAAACGAAGGATAAGATAAGATTAGGTCAAGGGAACGAAGGATAACGCTAATGGCTTTTTGGGGAATAGCCTTTTTTAAAATACTAGACTTTTCTTTGGAAAATACTTTATACTTGTTTTGAATATAGTTTTTCAAAAGTCTTTTAAGAACTTTTTGTTCTTTCTTGTAAACCATATGCTCTGATACCAAATTTGTAACACCCCACCTCCGCTAGGGTCACTCTTTCGGGGGCACTAACTTCTGGGGGGCGTTAGAACTGGGTAAGCATGCATAATGATATATCAAGGCAGAACAAGAACATAAATATATATATGTAAAACAGAGTAAGTGAGAATAAAACAGCAGAATATCTCAAACCATCTCAAAACAAGTCTAGTACATCATAAAGTCAACTGCCAAAATAAACATGTCTAGTACATCATAAACAGAAATACTGAAATACATAGTGCTATCCCCAAAATAAAGATGATAAACCATAGCGAGCTCAATGTCCAGACATACATGAGCTATCCAGCAAACAAGCAAGCGATCCAAGCTAAGCACCACTGTTCCCTCCCTGAGAACCTGGGGGGGGGGGGGGAAACGGAAGAAAAGAAGCGAAAGAAAACAGGTCAGTCAAAAAGACTGTTAAGCCCTACTACGATCAGTCTATAAACTAATAAAGTTAACATCATGATGGAAACTGAGATGAACATACTGGCAATAGATAAATGTGTCATCACATAAGGAAGATTAAGCTTTGCACCACAGTGTACTAGCAAACTAACATAACAGGTATTGATCCCTCAGCCCAAACTTTGGCCCAATAGCATGAGGTGACCTTAATACAAGGTCCAGCCCAACGGTCTAGTCGATCGGCCCCCTATAAACCTAACACGTCAAGTGTTGGTGTCCATACGGCCCACATATGGTTGTAGTCAGACTGTGCTGGGTCCACCTTCGGGTGTATCAAGCCCTCGGGTGCCAACCCCAGACACCTAAGCAATAATGCACTGTCTAAACCTACTGGTACCCGTGCCTCGAGTTTGTCCAAAACTGGACTACGTGCACGTCCGCAGCCCGCCTGGACCCGCACCGCTGTACCACTCAGCCGTCGCTTTGGTCGCTTACATCAGTCCAGTAATCGTGCCCCGCCCTAGCCTAGCCTCTAGGGTTGTGAATGATACCCAACTGGGATTACTGCTGGAACAGACCACGTTGCTAGGGTTTTCTAAGAGGGTTAAGTGTGGTTTAACCCCTCACTAATCATGGATTAAATTAGTTAAGTGTAACCAACAGTTCACCACTTAACCCCATTTAATCCCTCGTATCCCCAAAATTGGTTAAGTATTAGTGGGCCATGACTTAACCCTAATCATGAGGCATTAATTAATTTAATGCACCCAACCTCTCACATTAGACCTTGTTGTGGTTACTAGTTAGGCCGGGCGGGTCCGGGTAGCTTTACACCACAACTTGGTCTAACCTCGGGTCCAAGGTACACATGACCAACTTCTCACATTGGGTCCTATTGTTTGTAGCAACTAGTTAAGCCGGTCGGTTCCGGGTAGGTTTACGCTACAAACTCTACCCAACCTCGAGTTGGCCACACTTATGTTTTCTAAGTGTCATGTCCACTTTATTTTCAAAACATAATCACAAGTTTAACAAATACTTGGGTAGACCTAACTAAATAGGTAAATTCCCAAGGGGTAGACCTAACTTAATAGGTAAATTCCCAATCTCATATTTTCATGTATTTTAAGTTTTACCCCAAAAACCCCCCAACGTCATTCTATCGCTTACATATTCGTCATAACGCATAAAGGATAGAAAGAGGGAACTTGGCACAACATACATGATAAATCTTACATATCATAATAAACATGCATAACATGTTGGACTTGCATAACTTAGCATAGTGAACTTGCATAAACATGCATAACTTGTTAAACTTGCAAATCATGGCATAGTGAACTTGCATAAACATGCATAACTTGTTAAACTTGCAAATCATGGCATAGTGAACTTGCATAAACATGCATAACTTGTTAAACTTGCAAATCATGGCATAGTGAACTTGCATAAACATGCATAACTTGTTAAACTTGCAAATCATGGCATAGTGAACTTGCATAAACATGCATAACTTATCAAACATGTGTAACATAGCATAGTGAACTCACATAAGCATGCATAACTTATTAAACATGCATAACATAGCATAGTGAACTCGCATAAGCATGCATAACTTATTAAACATGCATAAATCCCAACTTTCATCACATATTAACTTTAGAGTTTCTAAAATGAAGGTAAGAGGGCTTACAAATATTATGAAGACACAAATCTACTAATAAAGATTGAGAAGCCCTTTTATGCAAGCATATAAAAACCCAAAACAAAGCTCCAATTAACAAAAATCCCAAAAACTCTAGCTTAGCAAATAAAACTTGCAACTTGATGATGTATGCAAGCTAATGATCATTCATACAACTTAGAAATGCTTGTATGAACATCATAATCTTCATAGGAATGATTTATGAAGAGGTTGGAGGCTAGGGTTCTTAGGTGGAGGCCATTTGAGAATTCAATTTGACATAGTTTGGTTGCTAGAGTGAATAATGAGGTTTTAGGGTAGGATTAGGGGCTTATTTATAGAAGATTAGGGTGTTTTTAGCCTTAGGATTACCCCTAGGTTAGTTTAGGTCTGTCAGATTTAGGAATTCTCTAGAACCAGGCCACACAACCAAGCCCAAATCAAAATGGTGCGCCAGGCAAAACTGCCCGGCCACCCCGTGTCAACAGGGATGTCGACAGGGCAGTCGACACCCTAAGACCCCTGTCGACATGCCTGTCGACATGGGGGTCCTGGCGGGAATTTTCCCGCCTGACGCCAGTTAGCCCTAATCCTTGTTTTTAATTTAAAATTTAAATCTGTTTTTAACATGGAAATTTCTGAAAACTTCAATGGGCCTTAACTGGGTCATGCAGACTCCGATTTTCGAAAACTCGGACTCTATTTCGCGTATTTTTCCGAGACGAACGCAATGGCATAGCCCGTTTCCCCTGATTCAGATTTTTGAATTAAATTCTGCCTCAATTTATGTTATAACAGGTTATTGAAAATACGGGTTGTTACATTCTCCCCTCCTTAAAGGATTTCGTCCCCGAAATCTTCAAGTTAGGAAGAACATATCCTACCATCCAATCATCCATCTACTCAAAGCTTCATCCACGAGCAATCATTGTCCTTACAAGATTCTAAATGTTGTATGAACATATGCAAAAGTGTGTGTATATGTACTTATCTAATGTAAAGATCAATGCAAAATATGTTAGTGAAATGTATCCATATGTATGCAAATCCCTAACATAATGTATATTATCTACATGCGTGCTCAATCATACATCCATATGCAACATCCATGTGATTGCATACAAATTTCATCCAAGAATAAGCATAAACACTCATGCACATGCAATATGAGGAGTGTGTGAGCCGATCTAGTGCCTAATGTGTATCATGCATCCACGAGTAACCACTTGCAAACACTTGCAACCACTTGCAACCATCAAACCTAACATGTCTCAAGCACATGTTTCATCCAAAGGGTTTCTACCTAAGGTTCTCATGACAAGATTAGCACGATAACTAGATAAACATGGATAGCAAAGAGAAAGATATGCTAACAAAGGAAAGAGATTGAGAGTGTACCCTCAAAAAGGAATGGATAAAGCCCACGCATCTTCTCCTCGGTTTCCCAAGTTGCGTCTTCTTCGGCTTCACCCCATTGAACCTTCACCAACTTGACCTCTAGATTCCTTAGCTTCTTGGTCTCCGTCCCCAAGATACGAATCGGAGCTCTCCTTAAAGTTGCCTCTTTCTCTACTTCCACGTCTTCAAGAATGCTAGGTTCAACCACCTCGGTGGACTCATGTAGGCACTTTCGGAGATGCGAGACATGAAAGACATTATGCACTCCGGACAGCTTCTCGGGCAATTGCACTTTATAAGCCATCTTCCCAATTCTCTCTATGATAGGGAAGGGTCCAACAAATCTCGGTGCTAATTTCCCAACAGCTCCAAATCGGACCACATTCCGCAAAGGAGAAACCTTTACGAAAACCATGTCCCCAACATCAAACTCCAAATCGGATCTCCGCTTATCAGCATAGGATTTCTGTCGGTCTTGGGCCGCCTTCATCCGTCTTCTAATCAACTCGACCTTCTCGGATGTATCCCTAATCATGTCAGGTCCAAGTATAAGCTTATCTGTAGTCTCCCACCAACATGTAGGTGACTTGCACAGCCTCCCATATAAAGCTTCAAATGGTGCCATCCCTATGCTTGCCTGATAATTGTTATTATATGCAAACTCAACAAGAGGAAGATGGTCTTCCCAAGTACCACCAAAATCCAGAATACAAAGCCTTAACAGATCCTCGAGTACCCTATTCACCCTTTCGGTTTGACCGTCCGTCTGTGGGTGATAGGCCGTACTCAGGTTCAACCTCGTGCCCATAGCTTCCTGCAAACTGTTCCAGAACTGACTAGTAAAGATGGGGTCTCGGTCACTGACTATGCTGGAAGGGACTCCATGTAGTCGTACGATCTCACGAAGATATACTGATGCTAGTCCAGATGCGGTCCTTTTGCTCTTTACTGGAATAAAATGAGCACTCTTCGTAAGTCTATCTACAATAACCCAAATGCTCGTATTCCCTTTCCTTGACCTTGGAAGCCCATCAATAAAGTCCATGGAGATACTCTCCCACTTCCAAAGCGGGACCTCTAGAGGATGCAATAGCCCACCGGGCTTCTTCGACTCGGCTTTTACTCTCTGACAAACAACACATCTAGAGACAAACTCTGCCACATCCTTCTTCATCCCAGGCCAGAAGAAAATGCGCTTCATATCCTTATACATCTTATCACCGCCTGGATGTATAGTCAACTTAGAGCGATGCGCTTCATCAAGAACTTTCCTCACCAAGTCTTCCACCATCGGAACACAAAGCCTTCCGTCTCCCCTCAGCCAACCCTTATCATCCATAGAATATCGGGCAAGGTGACTAGATGTCTCCCCTCGAATCAGCTTATCCATGATCTCAATTATCTGAGGGTCTTCCTTCTGCGAAGCCCCAACTTGATCCAGAAGGGTAGGTCTGAGCTCTAGGGATGCTAAAGAACCGGTCATCGACTCAACTGTCAAAGAAAAATCAAAGGTTGCCAAGAACTCTAAATTCTTCATCTCAACAAATAGAGGACTTAGGGTCAACCTTTTTCTACTCAACGCATCCGCTACAACATTCCCCTTACCAGGGGTATAGGCTATATCAAAATCATAGGACGCCAAGAATTCCATCCATCTCTGCTGCCTCAAGTTCAGATCCTTCTGCGAAAAGAGATACTTCAAAGACTTATGATCAGTATACAGTTCAAATCTCTCTCCCAGGAGATAATGACGCCAAGCCTTGAGTGAATATACTATCGCTGCCAGCTCTAGATCATGAGTGGGATAATTCTTCTCGTGCACCTTAAGTTGCCTCCCACCAAAACATATAACTCTGCCCTCTTGCATCAGAACGGCGCCCAATCCCGTGCCACAAGCATCAGTGTACACGGTAAACATCTTACCACCATCGGGTAAAGCTAGAACTGGTGCTGAGGTAAGGGCGCTCTTGAGTCTCTGAAAAGCAAGCTCACAGTACATATCCCAAGCAAAAACTAAGTTCTTCTTCGTCAACTTAGTAAGAGGAGCGGATATCTTCGCGAAGTCCTTGATGAACTTCCGGTAAAAACCCGCAAGACCTAGAAAGCTTCTCACCTCGGTTAAATTCCTTGGAGTCTTCCAATCCTGAACTGCAACCACCTTAGCGGGATCCCCCGCTAAGCCTTGCTTGGATACGATATGCCCAAGGAATCTAACTTCCCTTCTCCAAAAGTGACACTTGGAGAACTTGGCCTTTAACTGATGCGCTCTAAGCGTATCCATCACCTCTACAAGATGCCTCGCGTGCTCTTCTTCATCCTTGGAGAAGATCAGAATATCATCCACAAAGACCACGACAAACTTGTTCAAGAACTCTCGAAACACCCTACTCATCAAGTCCACAAAATACGCGGGTGCATTCGTCAAACCGAACGGCATAACAAGCCATTCAAAGAATCCATCTGGAGTTCTGAATGCAGTCTTGTCTATACTATCTTCAGCCACTCTGAGCTGATGAAATCCGGTAGCAAGATCAAGCTGAGAGAAAACAGAAGCACCAACAAGCTGGTCAAAGAGATCATCGATCCTCGGTAACGGGTGTCTGTTCTTCTTAGTCAGCTTATTCAATTCTCTATAGTCCACACAAAGTCGAAGAGAACCATCTGCCTTAGTAGCGAACACCACAGGCGCTCCCCATTCGGATATACTTCGTCTGATGAAGTTCTTCTCAAGCAACTCTTTCACTTGCTTGCTCAGCTCCCGTCTCTCACGCGGAGCCATGTGCCGAACGGGCAAAGAAACAGGCTTAGCATTATCCACCAGATAAATGCGAAAATCAATCTCTCGTTTAGGGGGCAACCCCTTAACTTCTTCAAAAACATCTGGATAATCTCGGACCACCCTTACAGACTGAAGGGCTTCCTCTGACGAGTCGAGAGATTCAAGATAGCACAACATGACGGGATCCTTCGGATTGCATGAAATCTCTAAGGTGTTGCCAAGGCGAGTCACAAGCCTCACAACCCTATGCTCACAATCAAGAATGGCTCCATATCTGGACAGCCAATCCATGCCCAATATCAATCCGTATCCCCTGAAACCAAGAACATACGCATTACACAAGAACTCTACACTGAGTATAGAGATCCTCAGATCCTCACATATCATAGATAGATGAGCAGAACCCCCAATGGGATTCGAAACACAAACGGGATCATCCACTAAGCTAGTACTAAGGTGCAAACTATCAATAAGATCAGATGAAATAAAGCTATGTGATGCACCAGAATCAAACAAGGTACGAACTGGAAGATCGGAAACATAAACAAGGTTCTCAACAGAAACACTACCTCGATCGGGAACTGGAGCGGTATTGAGAGCATGAACCTACCCTCCTGAAGGTCCAGCCTGTCCTTTCTTCTTTGGGCATTCCTTGCTGAAGTGTCCAGTCTCACCACAGGAAAAACATCCACCACTAAGCTTCCTTTTCTTCTTCCTACAATCCTTAGCAAAGTGTCCAGGCGCACCACAGTAATTGCACTTTCCCTTGCCTTTGTTGTTGTTTCCCTTCTTGTTCTTGCTTTGATTCCCCTGACTGCTTTGACCACCTTGATTGCCTTTACCCTGAGAATCAGTCTTCTTTGCTTGATTATCACTCGACTTGATCTCTTTCTTTCCATCTCCCTGAAGTAGAGCCATATTGACCAAACTCTCAAAAGTAGCCCCATGCGGAATATGTGACATCGCCAAACCCTGCAGCGGCTCATTCAACCCTCTAGCAAATCGAAGAGCCTTCTTCTCAGGAGTGTTCACCATATCCAAACCAAAACGGGCCAGCTGATTAAACTTGTTCACATACTCCTTGACAGACATATCGCCTTGCTTTAATGCAATGAACTTCTCCATCTGTAAATTCGCCTCAGCAGAAGATAGAAACTTGGTCACAAATCTAGCCCTCAAATCGGCCCAAGTCTCAACGGGCCTCGTCCCATTGGTGACCTCCCACCAATAGGCCGCTTCATCCTTCAAAAGCCACACTGTCTATAAGATCTTTCTCTCGTCATCAATCCTAAAGATAGCAAACAGGTCCTCAGTGTCTTTCAGCCAATTCCTAGCTTCAACAAAAGATTCCGTGCCAAGGAAATTCTTGCCTCCCATCGCCTTGAAGTCTTTACAAACCTTCGTGAACTCAACCTGAGGATGCTGAGGGGGAGGAGGAGGAAGAGGAGCCTCAGCAACAGGAGGAGGAGGAACATTAGCAGCGGGAGGAGGAATATTAACCACTGGAGGAGGAGGAACAGGGACCACCGGAGGAGGGACATTAGGGGGAGGATTCTCAACTACAGGAGGAGGAGTGGGAGTAGGGTTTGCGGGGCCGGCTGCCGCCCTAGCTTCTATAAGTCTCCTATACCAGAGTGGTACGTTTAATCCCTCCGGGATGGCAAGATCCTCAGTCATACTGAAACGAAGGATAAGATAAGATTAGGTCAAGGGAACGAAGGATAACGCTAATGGCTTTTTGGGGAATAGCCTTTTTTAAAATACTAGACTTTTCTTTGGAAAATACTTTATACTTGTTTTGAATATAGTTTTTCAAAAGTCTTTTAAGAACTTTTTGTTCTTTCTTGTAAACCATATGCTCTGATACCAAATTTGTAACACCCCACCTCCGCTAGGGTCACTCTTTCGGGGGCACTAACTTCTGGGGGGCGTTAGAACTGGGTAAGCATGCATAATGATATATCAAGGCAGAACAAGAACATAAATATATATATGTAAAACAGAGTAAGTGAGAATAAAACAGCAGAATATCTCAAACCATCTCAAAACAAGTCTAGTACATCATAAAGTCAACTGCCAAAATAAACATGTCTAGTACATCATAAACAGAAATACTGAAATACATAGTGCTATCCCCAAAATAAAGATGATAAACCATAGCGAGCTCAATGTCCAGACATACATGAGCTATCCAGCAAACAAGCAAGCGATCCAAGCTAAGCACCACTGTTCCCTCCCTGAGAACCTGGGGGGGGGGGGGAAACGGAAGAAAAGAAGCGAAAGAAAACAGGTCAGTCAAAAAGACTGTTAAGCCCTACTACGATCAGTCTATAAACTAATAAAGTTAACATCATGATGGAAACTGAGATGAACATACTGGCAATAGATAAATGTGTCATCACATAAGGAAGATTAAGCTTTGCACCACAGTGTACTAGCAAACTAACATAACAGGTATTGATCCCTCAGCCCAAACTTTGGCCCAATAGCATGAGGTGACCTTAATACAAGGTCCAGCCCAACGGTCTAGTCGATCGGCCCCCTATAAACCTAACACGTCAAGTGTTGGTGTCCATACGGCCCACATATGGTTGTAGTCAGACTGTGTTGGGTCCACCTTCGGGTGTATCAAGCCCTCGGGTGCCAACCCCAGACACCTAAGCAATAATGCACTGTCTAAACCTACTGGTACCCGTGCCTCGAGTTTGTCCAAAACTGGACTACGTGCACGTCCGCAGCCCGCCTGGACCCGCACCGCTGTACCACTCAGCCGTCGCTTTGGTCGCTTACATCAGTCCAGTAATCGTGCCCCGCCCTAGCCTAGCCTCTAGGGTTGTGAATGATACCCAACTGGGATTACTGCTGGAACAGACCACGTTGCTAGGGTTTTCTAAGAGGGTTAAGTGTGGTTTAACCCCTCACTAATCATGGATTAAATTAGTTAAGTGTAACCAACAGTTCACCACTTAACCCCATTTAATCCCTCGTATCCCCAAAATTGGTTAAGTATTAGTGGGCCATGACTTAACCCTAATCATGAGGCATTAATTAATTTAATGCACCCAACCTCTCACATTAGACCTTGTTGTGGTTACTAGTTAGGCCGGGCGGGTCCGGGTAGCTTTACACCACAACTTGGTCTAACCTCGGGTCCAAGGTACACATGACCAACTTCTCACATTGGGTCCTATTGTTTGTAGCAACTAGTTAAGCCGGTCGGTTCCGGGTAGGTTTACGCTACAAACTCTACCCAACCTCGAGTTGGCCACACTTATGTTTTCTAAGTGTCATGTCCACTTTATTTTCAAAACATAATCACAAGTTTAACAAATACTTGGGTAGACCTAACTAAATAGGTAAATTCCCAAGGGGTAGACCTAACTTAATAGGTAAATTCCCAATCTCATATTTTCATGTATTTTAAGTTTTACCCCAAAAACCCCCCAACGTCATTCTATCGCTTACATATTCGTCATAACGCATAAAGGATAGAAAGAGGGAACTTGGCACAACATACATGATAAATCTTACATATCATAATAAACATGCATAACATGTTGGACTTGCATAACTTAGCATAGTGAACTTGCATAAACATGCATAACTTGTTAAACTTGCAAATCATGGCATAGTGAACTTGCATAAACATGCATAACTTGTTAAACTTGCAAATCATGGCATAGTGAACTTGCATAAACATGCATAACTTGTTAAACTTGCAAATCATGGCATAGTGAACTTGCATAAACATGCATAACTTGTTAAACTTGCAAATCATGGCATAGTGAACTTGCATAAACATGCATAACTTATCAAACATGTGTAACATAGCATAGTGAACTCACATAAGCATGCATAACTTATTAAACATGCATAACATAGCATAGTGAACTCGCATAAGCATGCATAACTTATTAAACATGCATAAATCCCAACTTTCATCACATATTAACTTTAGAGTTTCTAAAATGAAGGTAAGAGGGCTTACAAATATTATGAAGACACAAATCTACTAATAAAGATTGAGAAGCCCTTTTATGCAAGCATATAAAAACCCAAAACAAAGCTCCAATTAACAAAAATCCCAAAAACTCTAGCTTAGCAAATAAAACTTGCAACTTGATGATGTATGCAAGCTAATGATCATTCATACAACTTAGAAATGCTTGTATGAACATCATAATCTTCATAGGAATGATTTATGAAGAGGTTGGAGGCTAGGGTTCTTAGGTGGAGGCCATTTGAGAATTCAATTTGACATAGTTTGGTTGCTAGAGTGAATAATGAGGTTTTAGGGTAGGATTAGGGGCTTATTTATAGAAGATTAGGGTGTTTTTAGCCTTAGGATTACCCCTAGGTTAGTTTAGGTCTGTCAGATTTAGGAATTCTCTAGAACCAGGCCACACAACCAAGCCCAAATCAAAATGGTGCGCCAGGCAAAACTGCCCGGCCACCCCGTGTCAACAGGGATGTCGACAGGGCAGTCGACACCCTAAGACCCCTGTCGACATGCCTGTCGACATGGGGGTCCTGGCGGGAATTTTCCCGCCTGACGCCAGTTAGCCCTAATCCTTGTTTTTAATTTAAAATTTAAATCTGTTTTTAACATGGAAATTTCTGAAAACTTCAATGGGCCTTAACTGGGTCATGCAGACTCCGATTTTCGAAAACTCGGACTCTATTTCGCGTATTTTTCCGAGACGAACGCAATGGCATAGCCCGTTTCCCCTGATTCAGATTTTTGAATTAAATTCTGCCTCAATTTATGTTATAACAGGTTATTGAAAATACGGGTTGTTACAGTTGTTGTTCTGTTTGACTTGACAGGTATAAACATTGCACTCTTGGTCAGTCGATCCACAATCACCTAAATCCTATCATGGTCTGATCTAGTCCTTAGCAACCCATCAATGAAATCCATTGAGACTTGTTCCCATTTCCGTTCCGAAATTTCCAATGGTTGTAACAAACAACTAGGTTTCTTTTGCTCAGTTTTAACCAGCTGGCAATTCATGCATTTGGATATAAACTACCCAACGTCTTTTTCATTCCTTCCCAGTAGTAGGTCTGCTTCATGTCTCGATACATTTTGTTACTACCGGGATGTATTGTTAGTTTTGAGTGATGACATTCTCCAAGCACTTCATCTCTCAATCCATTAACATTGGGTACAACTAACCTCCCATTCATTCTGAGCCATCCATCTCGATCAAGCCCATACTTGTTCATCTCCTCGTCGATACCCATCTCTAACTTGGAGATGATTTCAAATAGGTTAGGATCGTCCCTCTGAATGGAACCAATCCGATCAATCAAAGTGGGTCTGATTGTCAAACTTGCTAGCATTTCTGGATCCAATTCGCACTTTTGTTTGAAATCATACCCTGCGGTATACTCCAGTTGCTTCCATTCAAGAAACATAGCCCCTAAACTGGCATGTCTTCTACTCAATGCATCGGCTACTGCACTGCCCTTTCCTGGTGTATATGCAATATCGAAATCATAGGAAGCGAAGAATTCTAACTGTAACAACCCGAACCTCCGTTCACGCAAGATATTGTCCCCAACTTAGCCACCATATAGGTGTGGGGTTTTGTTCCTCAAAAGGCATCGGCATTAGTAAGAGATGGGTTCTACTATATAAGTACCCACTTCACACAGGCTTCCACGATGTGGGACTTAGGGGTGTTACATTCTCCCCTCCTATAGAGCCCAACGTCCCCGTTGGCTCACAAACACCTCACCCAGGCGCTGTGGTCCACACGGGAGCCACAATTCCGGCTGGGTATTGGCTCTGATACCACTGTAACAACCTGCACCTCCGTTCACACAAGATATTATCCCCAACTTAGCCACCATATAGGTGTGGGGTTTTGTTTCTCAAAAGGCCTCGGCGTTAGTAAGAGATGGGTTCTACTATATAAGTACCCACTTCACACAGGCTTCCACGATGTGGGACTTAGGGGTGTTACACTAACCATCTTTGATGTCGAAGATTTAGATCCTTCTGAGAGAAGAGATACTTTAATGATTTATGATCGATAAACAACTCGAGTCTTTCTCCCAAGAGATAATGTCTCCACATCTTCGACGCGAACATGATCGCTGCCAATTCCAAATCGTGGGTGGGGTACCTTTTCTCATGCGGTTTCAATTGCTGACTTGCATAAGCTACAACCCTACCTCCTTGCATCAATACAACACCTAGTCTGGTACAACATGCATCCGTGTATACTATAATCTCTTTATTCCCTTTGGGAATGACTAATACTGGTGTATACATCAACTTTTCCTTTAGGCTCTTGAATGCATTTTCACACCTTTCGTCCGAAATGAAAGCTTGATTCCTCTTGGTCAACTGAGTTAACGGTGCAGCTATCTTGGAGAAGTCTTGAATAATCTTACGGCAATATCCAGCTAACCCCAAGAAATTTCTTACGTCTGTTGCATTCTTGGGCGTGGACCAATCTTGTACTATAGCCACCTTCGCAGGATCCACGGCAATACCATTCTCTGAAACAACATGGCCCAAGAATCTCACTTCCCTCCTCCAGAAGTGACACTTAGAAAACTTTGCTTTCAATTGGTGTTTTCTCAACACCTCCATCACTACTCTCAAATATTCCTTGTGTTCTTCCACTGTCCTCGAATAAACAAGTATAGCATCCACGAACACAATAACAAACTTATTCAATTGATCCCTTAGTACCCTATTCATAAGATCCACAAAATATGCTGGTGCATTGGTCAAACCGAATGGCATGACCAACCACTCATAGAATCCAGACCGCGTCCGAAATATAGTTTTAGGAATACTCTCAGCTGCTACTCAGAGCTGATGAAATCCGGTAGCGAGGTCCAATTGGGAGAACACCCTTGCTCCCTCCAGTTGATCAAACAAATCATCTATTTGCGGAAGAGGATACTTATTCTTCCTAGTCACTTTATTCAACTCGCGATAGTCTACACATAAACAAAGGGAACCATCTTCCTTGGTAGCATATACAACTGGTGCTCCCCACTCAAAGACACTTATTCTGATAAATCCCTTCTTCAAAAGATCGCTTACTTTTACCCCGAGCTCTCTTTGCTCCCTTGGTGCCATACGACGAAGTGGCATCACTATAGGTCTGGCATCTTTCACTAAATCAATACGAAACTCAATCTCTCGGTGTAGTGGAAGTCCGATCACTTCCTCGAAGATATCCTGGTACTGGCCATTAATGGGAACCCCTGATAACTCGTCCTGCGAGATGTTGAGGGAATTTAGAAAACTAGCCATCACCTCATCACTAGGTAGGCCACAAAACACTACCCTCCGCCCATCATCTGCCCTAATAGTCACCGAAAATCCCTCACAGTCTACCACCAGCCTATATCTTTGGAGCCAATCGACTCCCAAAATAATGCCAAACAAGTAAAGCCCGAAACAAAGCAATTATAAGCAAACACACATCCATGACTCGACAAGACCAAATTTCGACAAATCATAATAAGGCTAGTCGAACCACCAATCGGGTTCGTCACAACTAAAGGTTTATCGACTATCTTGGGTTCCAATCCCAACCTGTCTACCAGGTCACCAGATATGAAGGAACGGGAAGCCCCAGTATCAAATAATACACGAATAGGAACATCATGAATAGAAAGCATACCTTGAATGATGACATTCTTTCCTTTCTCCGCCGCAGTTGGGACATTCGACGAAGAAGGAACAACATTAATAGCATATGCTTTCACAATCTGCTTCTCTTTAGGGGGTTGCGGACATTTATCCTTGTGTTGTCCCACTTGGCCGTAGTTAAAGCACTTCTTGTCCGCTGGCTTTACTCGACATTCTTTGACATAATCGCCCTTCTTCCAAAGCTAAAGCACTCTACATCTTTTGTGTCTTTCTTTTTCTGAACATCCTTGGTCTGACTCTGCTTTCTTTTATTTTGAGAATTATTCTTGCCTCCACCGCTTGCTTGCGGCTTTGGCCCCTCTGCAGATGCAACAACAACTTCAGCCTTGGGCTTTGGATAAAGGCTCTCTGATCTCAATGCTTTCCCAACAATCGATTCAAAAGTCTCATCAATATGGTTTATAAGCCTTTCCCTTAAGTACTGATCTAAGCCTGTTATGAACTTCTCATTCTTTTCTCGGGAGTATCAATAAGGAATAATCCATACTTCGATAAAGTATCGAACTCGGCAATATATTCCGAGACTGCCCTACCATTCTGCTTAAGCTCCAAGAACTTCCTAAACAATTCTGATTTCTGAGCAGCTGGGATAAACTTATCACTGAATCGGACCTTAAACTGGTCACAATTCTGATTTCCACCAATTTATAGCCCGTCCTTGTAGTTGACGTGATGCTATCTTTCTCTTTATTGCATCATCGATCCCTAAGTCCTCAAAGGTGCGCTCAAAACTATCGGGTCAATCCTGAACTTCTGTAGCCGATTTCGTTCCGTGGAACGACTTCCCACCAAGACTAGTGTAGTCCTTACAGAGCTTGGCGAAATCAGCCCTAGGCGCTTGCACCGCTGCACCACCACCATTTGCAGCATTAGGAACTGCCATTTGAACATCCCTAAGCATCTCTCTCATGAAGTCAGTGAACATCGTCCTCATATCAAGAGCATTCCTATTATTGGCTCCTGAACCAGTATTCCTCGTATATCAGCTCATCGTTCAATCAGTAAGGAGAAAACGATTAACCATCTCTTCAGTGGTGCCAGTGCAGTGTGACTCCATCCGCAGATATACTAATAGTATATATATATATATAAGTTTTGAAAACCCAAAATATAACAAATACGCTCTCTCATATACATACTTTCTATCCCTGGCGTTTTTCCCTAGGTTAACTACGCAACCTGGAGCTCTAATACCAAGTGTGACGGCCCGGCCCGCACCAGCCGACATTTCCAATGAAAGTGCATTGTGGCAATGCCCGACTAACACGAGACGGTCGCCAAAGAAAGGAATTTGAACTAACAAGGAACCTGTAGAATGTCTCACAATGCACGGGATAAAATATAATAATAACATAGCTTTTACATAAAACAGTCGAGACAGTGCATAAGCTGAAAACTAAGCCATCACAGCACCGGAAATCCAAAGTACAGCTTATCATCCAAACCAACATTATTACAACTTTGAAATACTGTCTCTAAAGAAGAAGAAAGAGGTACACTAATAAAAGTAGTGACCATCAACAACACAGGGAGAATATTTATATATATCATGCGTGGATGCCTTCTGCTCATCTCCGGTACAACTACCCGTGCATAATCACCTGACCTGTCTCAAGTTTGCCTGTTTAAGAGCACCCAGAGTAATAAGAAGAGACATAAAACTCTGGGTCAGACAAAAGTCTGGTATAAGCTATAAGAAACAGAACAGAACAATAATAGGTATACATAACCATACCTAAACCTGGACCTGTAACCAAAGAGTTAGCACAACAGGATGTACAATACTCTAAGGTGACACTTACACAGAGTGTGAAAATAATGGGGAGGGAGTGTACATGTCATGGTGATAGCAAAACATCAAACATAGCAATCATCCCCTCATCTCTCACTCAGTGCATAAAGCATACGATATCTACCACCTTGATCACCCAATTCTTTGTTATGATCACTCTGCCCCATGGAGTCATGACGGCTCCATTGCACTGATCTGTAACCACTAATACTTTGCTATGTCCACTCTGCCCCATGGAGCCATAACAACTACAATGCACTGGCTCATAGCCTTGCTACGATCACTTTGCCCCATGAAGTCATGACAACTTCACTGCACTGATCCATAGCCACTAATCCGTCTCAGTGGTGAGTCCAAGCTATAGACATCAATAACCCCTTTGCACACGTGCCGTAGCAAAGCCCAACTCATGAGGTTAATCTGCTGATCCCATTTGGATCCTGAGTAATAACCTACCATCTGGACTTCCTTTGCATCTCGGGTTTTGGTCAAATTGGAGTTGGTCTACAGAAGAGTCGTCGCGTAGAAGTAGTTCCAAATTCGGTTCGGTTCGGTCTCCATACCCTGTTTGGTTCGGTGCTCATAGCCTACGCCTCGGTTCGGTTTGAATATATGTATTGCTCCAGTCGTCGTTGGTTCGGTTTGGGTCTCTCATTCAGTTTGGTTTGGTCATCTCCATCCGGTTCGGTTCGGTTACGACGAACCGATCCCATCCGTTGCTCCAGCTCCTCTTCTCCAATCCGATCCACCCCATGCTAGGCTCTGGTCCGATCCAGTCCCTACTCTAACTCCAACTCTAAACAAGTGGCCTTACTTCTTGTCAAGCCTCCTATAGTGCCAAATTCCGATCTGAATCGAATTTCCTTGCACAGTTCTCCTATCTGATCCGAGCCCTATATCCGATCCGATCCGAAACCCTGCACATTTCCTGCAACTTTTCCAGCGACTGTTTTATGCCATGCGACGATGTTTTCGACCATTCTAACTATTCTAATCAATACAAAGTATGCCATACAGTCATAGTAACATAGGGAATCAACAATAAACACCAAAACAACAATTTAACATGTCAATATGGATCAAACATACCCAAAAACCTATGTTTAAGCATACAATTAGGAAAACATATCCGAATTAATCCAAATTTCTATCAGAGCCCTAAAATAATATTATAAGAATTTTTACATATTTTTTCGGAAGTTTAACATGCATAATTTCGCTAATTAATACTAATCACCCCTAATTAATTGTAATTAGTGGAAAACAATGCAAATCACTCCCCTTAGCTACAAATTAATCTTAGATCTGAAAATATCTCTGATTTGGGTCGAATCTCTATGCAACACAATAGTTCCAACTCTGGTTTGATACTATTTTAACTTGATTTGATGTTGATTAGCTTAATCCTCAATTAGAAAGTAATTAGAGGTGCTTTTAGGAGGTAGAAGCCATTACTAGAGTTGAAGGAATGAAAGTGGCGGCTATAAAAATTACAAAGCAGGGTTTCCCTAGTCCCTTTCAGTCCTCAAACACTCCTAATCCCGGAATCTCCCAATGGGCCCGGCTGCTGATTACCCAATTAAGCCCGGTCAAGTTGTTTTTCTCCTTCTAAACCTTAATTCGGCCATATCTCCCGAACGGTAAGTCCGTTTGATAAATGACCACTTTACGGAAAGGTAAACAACCATTTGGATTGAATGGAAGTGGTTTCCGGTCAAAATTCTTTACAATCAAAAGTTATAGGAAAAACAAGATTTGCTAGGGGCAAAATGGTCATTTAAAAATTGGCAAAAATCGTGAATATGGGAAATGACCCCAATAGTCGTTCCCCAAAGTTACACGACCATATGACTTCATATGAAAAAGAAATAAACATTCTACGATCCTTCGATATGTAGAATGCGGGTCGTTACAACCACAATAGTTATCATCCATCAAACAACAGTTATAATATGAGCGTTATAATTATTTACGCTTGTATGTACATAAATAGTAAATAAATAATTTTAATAAGTATACATCATCCATAAAGCAACCATAGCAGCCACAAGCAATCAACATATAATCAGTTGATGATTATAAATAACTTTCATGTTAGCCTACTTTGTGAACTAGGCAACACAAAGTCAAGATATCAAGCATTGGAGAGCATTTCAAATTAGAAGACTTCGGTTCGGATCGGAGGGGCCATCACTACTCAGGTCGGAGGAGACGCTACAGCTTCGATCGAACAGATACAATCATCCGGGTCGGTTAAAGCAACGTATCGGTTCGGATCGGATAAAGCCTCCTGTTCGGAGCGGCGAGCTATTGCTGTTGAAAACAGAGAGCGCGTGTTCGGGTCGGAGGGCAATCTTCTTCAAGATGGATCGGAAGGCCACCCAGCTGCTACAGAGATGGTTCGGAGGAAAAGCGGAATAAAAAGAAGAGAGAGTTGTCACCAAGTCAATTCGGGTCGGATCGGATATCCCGATCCGAACCCCTGATTCATATACCTCCGACCCGAACCCATTTTCCATGCTGTCCCCCTGCATAAGCGCCTGGATATCCGGATCGGCTATGACCAGTTCCTGCCCATAACGTTCACTATTTTGATGCGTTTTCAGCACAATAATTCATCCGAACCCGAAGCTAATGGGATGGACGACACGTGGCCCCGACCCGGATCAAGTTTTGAGCAAATTCACACCTATAAATACCCCGTCTGGAGACAAAGAAAAGGATCTTTTTTCTGGCACTTCAAGAATTCAACCACCTCCATAGTCCGAACTCCAATACTCCCGGAGAATCCAAATCATCTTTCATTATTTGTTTTAGTCAATTGAGTGAATATAAGTGAGTTGTGAGTGGAATCAAGTGAATCTTACATTGTATTTGCAACTGAATCACTGAATATAGTAAAAGATAAGTGGACGTAGGCATTTCTTCGCCGAACCACTATAAATCCTGTGTGTTCATCTTTATTTTTATCTCATTTCATTTTGCTTTTAATCAATTTGGGTGTTAGAACCAATTTTTGGTCTAACATTTTGGTGCTTTCACTGAGAATCCTCATCTAAATTCTTTATTTTCCGGGATCTCTTTTTACTTTTTGGACCGTTGAGTTCAAAGAAGTGAATCCTTAAGTTTCTCCGCTTTTTTATATTTGTTGAAGTGATTGTCAAAGACTCATGGCCAAAGGAAAAGGCAAGGAAGTTCAGTCTGTTCGAGGAAATGGAGCTGGCGAAGATCAGCAAAATGCTGTTGTAACAAGGTCTCGGGGGCAGAGTTCAGCAGCAGGAAGAACCAATGAAGGAAATCCGAGCCGCCAGCAGGGGGAGAGCTCCGATCCGATCCGGGTAGGAGATTCTGAAGCAGTGCATTCCGCCAATCTGAACCGACCCGAGCTGCTTGCCACGTACCGATCCGACCAGGCTCCCCAGCTCCGAACCGACCCGACCTCCTACCTCCGATCCGACCCGATGCTTGGTGAAGCTGGAACCTCTACTCGAGTCCCTACAAATGCTCCAATTCCAGCCACCAGGGTTGGTGATCAGGTCAATCCATCTGCGCCCATCACTCAAGGAGATTTCTCGCGCTTGCTTGACATGCTTGAGAGCACAAGGGAGGCTATGAAGGTTCACGAGCGAACTAATCTCATGATGCAGGAAAATATGAGGCTCATGAGTCGGGAAATTAATGAACTCCGTCGACAGAGAACTCCATCACCGGTTCGTCACACACCAGTGGATCAATCTTCATCTTCCGAGGAAGAATGGCCCCGTGAACGAAGGCCGCTCGAACGACCTCAGAACGTGGAGCAGCTAACATTTGGATCTTTGGGATCTCGTGAGGATATTGCACGAGCGTTATGAAACAATGACCCCACTCGAGGGCAAAGACTCCAGTCCCCTCCTCCCGAGATCGACCGGGAGCGCAGGGAACGGAATCGAGCAGAGGCAGCTCGAAGAAGAAGGGCATCTCCTTAACAAGAGCCCAGAAGGAACTCGGATACTAGGGCCAGGGAACCTGAGCGGCCCCTAACTAATGCTGATGTGCAGGCAATGGTTCGCCAGATCATGTCCGAGAGTCGGAACTATACAAATGATAATTATGGCATCGAACGAAGCCATACTCCCTTCACCGATGATATCCTCGACTTCCAATTTCCCCGACGCTTTAACTTGCCACAGATGGACAAATACAACGGAAGGACTGATCCGGGACAACATTTAATGCGATACTCGTGGCTCATGAATGCTGCTGCTGCCCCTGATGAAGTGAAGTGCAAAGCATTCCCAATCTACTTAGAAGATGTGGCGCTGTTCTGGTTTACCCGACTTCCTCCTCGTTCGATTTCGAATTACAAGGAACTAAGCGAGCGTTTCATGAACCAGTTCCGACTACATGCCCGAAAGTCCAAAAGTGTTATTGAATTATCGAGAATCAAGCAGGCACCAGGAGAATCTCTGAGGGCATATCTTGATCGTTTTAACCAAGCTGTAACTGAGGTCAGTGACCCGCATGAACCCACTATTCTAATGGCATTGAAGGAAGGAGTCGATCCTGAATCTGAGTTTGGAGACTACCTTTCTGGGAAAACACCCTCCACAAGGGAGATATTCTATGAAAAAGCCGATATTTATCTAAGGCGAGAGGAGGCCAGGGCAAACCGAAAGAGAAAGTCTGAGACGGCTTCAAAGGAGAATGTGCAGAGTAATATCGCCGTGAAGCAGTCTGGGGAAAGTTCTGGCAAGATTGAAGTAAATGTAGGAAACAAGGGTGGAAACAGCAATGCTGGAAGCGGGGGAAACAACAACAATAACCGTAATTCAAGCGGTAACAGAAGAAACAGAAATAGGGGAAGTGACCCTAACAAAAGACCCCGATTCCAGAACTACGAGAATTATACACCATTGAACGACACCCTGGAAAATATTTACCTGGATACGTACAATGTGTTACAATACAAAAGACCGCCACCTCGTGATTCGACCGAGAAAGAAATGGCGACAGGGAAGTTTTGTTTGTTTCATGGAACTCACGGGCATTCAACTAATGAATGTCGGCATTTGAGGGATGTGATTGAGAAACTGTTGCGTGAAGGGAAGTTGGATGAGTACAAGGTTGCCCCGAGGGACAGGGGGCAAGGAGAGCAGGCTCCAAAACAGATTCTACCTGCTCCCAAGCCTACAGCGCAGCAGAAAGGTAAAGGAATTGTTATCAACTCCATAGTAGGTGGACCTCACCCAGCAATCCGAAGTTTCAGATTAATGGATCAATATGTGAATGCTGCCAAGCATCTAGACGTGAATGAAGGTGATGATTTGGAAGATGTCACCCCCATAAAACAACAGAAGACCATGTTTGATGGCGTGGTATTTCGCAGCCGAGACAATACTGGGATACAATCACCCACCAATGATCCGTTGGTTATTACTACCACCATTGGGCCGGCCTTGGTCCATAAGGTATTAGTAGACAACGGAAGTTCCGTTAATATTTTGTTCAAGAAGTCATTTGATCAGATGAAGCTTGAATCTGAGGATCTGAAGCCTTGTGAAGGATGGATCAGAGGCTTCAACGGGGCGTCGACAGCTCCCATGGGATACATAGAGTTGCCCGTGACCCTGGGGCAAGGAGAACGTAGAAGAGTGCGGATGCTTCAGTTCGTAGTATTGGACGTAGATTCGCCTTATAATGCATTTTTGGGGAGGCCTGCCCTCGCTGAATTCAGAGTTTGTATCGCCCCTTGGTGCTTGTTACTTAAGTTCCCAACCGAAGCCGGAACTGGAGTAATGAGAGGGGATCAAGTTTCCGGACGGGCCTGCTATGTGGCCGAACTAAAGATGTTGATGAAAGGACTTAACGTTGAGAGTAAGGATGCCTCATCTCCCTCAAAGGGGGACTCGGCATAGCAATTAGAGAGATTGACCCCGAGGGAGTTGCCCAAAGGAACGCCTGAAGACCTGGATCCCAGAAAAGACGAGGAACCAGAGGCTAGGAATGCAACTCCTATTGAAGCGACAGTGGAAATTCCCATTGATAAAGCTGATCCGACAAAAGTTTTGAAGATTGGTTCTCAATTGGATCCACGTCGAGCTAAAGAACTAACGGACTTCTTGAAGGCAAACTTAGACGTGTTCGCCTGGACCCATGCTGACATGTGTGGGATATCGTCATCCATTATAAGTCACAAATTGAATGTAAATCCGAAGCATCCGCCTGTGAAGCAAAAGAGACGCATGCTGGGCCCAGAAAGGTCGGCTGCTCTCAAAGAGGAAGTAGAGAAGTTGAAGCAGAATGGATATATTCGAGATTCGACTTATCCCGACTGGATATCGAATCCCGTCTTAGTAAAGAAGCCAAACGGAAAGTGGCGGACGTGCATTGACTTTTCAGATTTAAATAAATCTTGCCCGAAAGATAGTTTCCCACTTCCCAGGATTGACCAGCTTGTAGACTCGACAGCAGGTCATGAACTTCTCTCTTTCATGGACGCATATTCTGGATACAACCAAATTCCTATGCACGTACCAGACCAAGAACATACGAGCTTCATTACGAATTTGGGGTTATATTGTTATGTTGTAATGCCATTCGGATTAAAAAACGCTGGAGCTACTTATCAGCGCTTGGTAAACAGAATGTTTTATAATCAAATAGGAAAAACAATGGAAGTTTATGTGGATGATATGCTTGTCAAATCAAAGCAGTCCTCCAGCCATACGCAAGACTTGGCGGAAATGTTTGGTATCCTGCGAAAGTACCGGATGAAATTGAATCCTCTGAAATGCTCATTTGGAGTGGCATCGGGAAAGTTCCTTGGCTTCATTGTGAGTTCCCGAGGAATTGAAATCAACCCTAGCCAGATAGCAGTGATTAGAAATATCGAAGAACCGAGGAGAATTAAAGACGTCCAAAGTCTTGCAGGGAAAGTAGCGGCGCTAAGTAGATTCATCTCCAAAGCCACAGATAAATGTGTTCGTTTTTTGATTTGATTAAAAGGGGAAAGAAGAACTTCGAGTGGACTCCGGATTGTGTTGAGGCCTTTCGAAATCTGTTGGAACTGCTAGAGAAACCGCCGATTTTATCAAAGCCCGTAGATCACGAAGAATTGTTTGTTTACTTGGCAGTCTCGGCTCACGCTGTCAGCACAGCCCTGGTTCGAGAAGAAGACAAAGTACAAAGGCCAGTGTATTATGTAAGCAAGAAATTAGCAGCGGCAGAGCGCAACTACCCAAAAGTTGAGAAGCTTGCTTACAGTCTCCTGATCGCATCCCGAAAACTTCGTCACTATTTCCAAGCCCATCCAATAACCATATACACCGACCAGCCCTTAAGGCAGGTGTTGCAGAGGCCCGAAGCATCGGGAAGGTTGATCAAATGGAACATAGAACTAAGTCAGTTTGATTTGAATTTTCAACCATGAAAGTCAATCAGGGGGCAAGCTCTGGCAGACTTTATTGTGGAATTCACCATTCTAGAGGAGGAAGTAATCAATGACAGAGTGGTTAAGTCCGAGGATGAGCTAAAAATAAATCCGTGGAAACTATATACAGATGGAGCCAAGAACGACCGAAGGTCCGGAGCTGGAATCGTCTTAGTCACTCCCGAAGGACAGTCGTTATATTACGCCTTGCGATTAGAATTTTCGGCGACTAACAATGACTCTGAATATGAAGCCCTGATTGCCGGGCTGAAGCTTGCTAAAGACCTTGGAGTAAAGATGTTAGACATATTTTGTGACTCTAAAATTGTTGTTTGTCAAGTGCGAGAGGATTCGTGGCTCGAGGACCTCGACTTATCGCCTACCTCAAGAAAGTGAAAGAGCTATTGAATAGCTTAGAGCGGTACAACGTAACACATATTCCCAGAGTTGAAAACCAGAAAGCGGATAGACTGGCAAAGCTGGCTAGTTCCGACAATCCAGAAGAGACTGAAATAATTCCAATTGAAACGTTGGAGTCGCCAAGCTTTGAGTCAATGGAAATTGAATTCGCTTTTGAAGCGGAATCAGAGAAGGAGTCATGGATGACTCCAATTAAGAATTTCCTTAAGAATGGGACACTCCCATCGAAGAAGAGTGAGAAAAGAGCTGTAGTTCGCAAAGCTACCAGATATGTCATACAAGATGATACTCTCTATAGGCAAGGATTTTCTATGCCCCTGTTACGATGTATAGCACACGACGACATCAAGCGTGTACTAAGAGAAGTACACGAAGGTGAGTGTGGAGATCATACAGGAGGTCAAACTTTAGCAAAGAAGATATTGCGGTACGGATACTTCTGGCCTACGATCAATAAAGATGCAGCTGATTATTCACGACGCTGCGATAAGTGCCAGAGATTCGCTAAAATCCCCAGGGCACCGTCGACCCAACTTAAATCAATGGTGAGTCCTTGGCCATTTGCCACATGGGGAATTGATATCATTGGAGTTCTACCAATTGCTAAAGGAGGAGCTAAGTATGCAATAGTAGCTGTGGACTATTTTACGAAGTGGGTGGAAGCTGAGCCCTTGACCAAGATCACAACAAGAAAGGTGATAAGTTTTGTGGTTAGAAATATTATATGTCGGTTCGGGATCCCAAGGACGATTATAACTTACAACGGGACCCAATTTGATAGTACTGAATTCAGAAATTTCTGCCAGAAGTATAAGATAGACAAACGATATATTGCAGTTACCTATCCGCAATCGAATGGGCAAGTAGAGGCAATAAACAAAGTAATAAAATCCATCCTCAAGAAGCGATTAGAGCGTGCAAAGGCAAAGTGGGTTGATGAATTGCCCCTAGCTTTGTGGGCATATCGAACAACATTTAAAACGGCCACCGGTCATACCCCTTTCTCTCTCTCCTTTGGCTCAGAAGCTGTAATTCCAGTTGAACTAGAAGTTCCTTCCCACAGGGTGACATATTATGACCCAATGACAAATCGGGCACTTTTACTTGAGTCTCTTGATGAAGTCGAAGAGAAAAGAGACGAAGCAGATTTGCGTGCAGTAAGACATCGGCGTCAGATGGCACGCTATTACGACAAAAAAGTTCGCCTCAGGACTTTTGAACCAGGAGATTTGGTGCTAAAGAGAGTCTTTCCATCCCTTCCTCACCTTGGTCCAAAATGGGAAGGACCCTTTGTCATTCAATGGAAACTTGTAAAAGGAACCTTCAAGTTAACGACCGTGGATGGCGAAGAGGTCCCCAGAGCATGGAATGCCCAGCACTTAATGCGATATTTGGATTAGAAACGCTGTACTTTGTGTTATTTTTCTTATGAACTCTGTAATAAGGCACGACTTGCCTTGGGAAAATCTGACGATATGAATGAAGAACTATAAAGTGGATGTAGGCTATGACTTAGCCGAACCACTATAAAAATACTGTGTGATATTTACTTTTATGCATTACATATATATATTTATCAGTTATTCTGTTGTGATTATAAGATACGGGATAACTCGCAACCTAAAAAGGTTGAAGACAATTTAGACATAAAAAGAAGCACAACGACTATTTATGCGATAAGACATAAAAGAATGAGAAAACGACATTCTTAACTCTAACTCTCCAGAGTGAGAGAGTATAAAAGCGTCTCCGACTGAGCGCTGAAAAAGAGATTCTCCTCCTAATTCTAACTCTCCAGAGAGAGAGAGAGTATAAAAGCGTCTCCGACTGAGCGCTGAAAAAGAGATTCTCCTCCTAACTCTAACTCTCCAGAGAGAGAGAGAGTATAAAAGCGTCTCTGACTGAGCGCGGAGAAAGAAATCTTTCCCCGTTGAAAGACCGGGGAATAAACAAATGACTGAACTCGAACTCTAACTCTCAAGAGAAAGAGGGAGAGTATAAAAGAAATGCCAGAAAAAACGACGGGTGCTGACGGCACAGGAAGTGCTATCCCGTCAGAAAATCGGGAGCATTCGGATTGCTTGGTTAAGCATTAAATAATTTGTGGAAATTGACTGGGGGCACTTATGTACACGCATATTTCCCCCCTCCACAACTTCGTTTCATAACTATAGACATGCATTTCTACATAAGTGCAGAACTACTGACAAATAAACATTGCAAAAAATGAGTTATTTTTATTTACAAATGAATGAATTTGTACAGGAAAATAGCCAAAAAGAAAGTGCAGGAACTACTCTTGTAGCAGCAATTATTGGTTCACTAAATGCTAAAACGATACAAGGCAATCCACTATTTAGATTTTGAATGAGCCTTGGATTTCTTGGCGGCTTTTTCCGCGTCCTTTGCTTCTTTCTCAGCCTCCGTCAAGATTCGTTTTGTCTTCTTTTTTCCTGAAGATGCGGTGCTGGAGCCGGTAGACTTCTTCCCGGAGGGCGGGGCGCTGGAATCAAGAGAAGATTTTTTAGCGAGTTCATCTGTAATAGATCTAGTTGAGAGCTTAACAACTAACCTTGATCCCGCATCCACGACTGCGAGGGGTTTGAGGACTTCGGGGTCTAGCTCTTCAGCTTTTAGTTGCAAGCGTTTGTCTTGATCGGCTTTCATCGCAGCCAAGGTAACATCATCAGCATTTTTTGACTCCCCGACTATTGCAACTTCTGGTTCCTCTTCATGCCCCCCGTCTCCGCCATCGTCCTTTAAAGCTGCTATCATTTCTTCATAATGAGGAGTAGCGACCTTAGTCGGCTCACTTCCTTCTTCCAAGTCTATAGAAGCAGCCTTGTCTTCCCCTTTTTTGGCCTTGTCTGCGGGCTTTGTCCCAGCGGTGACTCCCCGAGTCACATCTGTCTTTACGGATGATTCAACACCTACAGAATGAAAAGCAACAGTTATCAACTCAGGCGAAAACAATGGGTCTTTCATCGACTGTTCGATCACGTGGCGAAAAGTAGAAATAGCCTTGGCAAATTGAGGAGAAAAGGTAGGGATACCTTCCAAAGACTTTTCTGCGGGGGTGGCTACTGCCTCTGGTGTTGCTCCAGGAATAGGGGATAGCAGGGTTGTTCGGGGAATTCCCGGATTTTCAGGATCATACCCCTCTACTTCAGAAGTTGCAGGGGCAGAAGAGGAGGAACCAGTTTCGAGAACCATTTTTTGTTTAGACTTCCGTCTCTCTTCTTCCATGGCCTCAGCAATAAGGCGGCGCCCTTCAGCTAGGCGCTCCGGTTCATCATCCCTCAAGTATTTCTCCATTAGTTTATCTTCATCGAGGGAATCGACCTTAAGTTCCTCTTTTTCCCACTCGACGATTTGATTCCATACTTGAACTAGAGTGGATGGATAGTCCTCGATCCAAGAAATGTTTCGGCGACGAATAATATGTGCGAAGAATTCAATCATTAGTTCACCGAAGCCCTGAATATCAGCCTCCGCCTCTGATAGTTGCTTGCGGGCTTCCTCCGCAGATTTAATAGCACACTCCACATTGCCCTCGGCCAGGGCAGCCCTGTTCTCTGCCTCCAACAACTTTGAAGCCAAGTCAGCGTTCTTCTTTTCTAATTCAGCACTCCTCTTTGCTAACTCGGCGTTTTTCCGTTCAAGCTCAGCATAAGCAAGGCGTGTCTTAGCAGCATCTGATTTGGCCTCGTCAGTTTGCTTTTTTAATTCAGAACGCTCCTGAGTGTGAGATTCAAGCAAATCGTGGTAACGCTTTTGCATGTCCTCGAATTGTTGTTTGAAATTAGAAGCGTCCCTTTGAGCGACCGCTAGCTGAGCTTGAGTGTCTTCCAAATCTTTTCCTAGAGCTTTTAAGGCCTTAGCATCCTCCTTCGCGGTCTTTTGCATTGAATCGGTATTTGTGATTAGAGTGCGGATGATTCTAGAAAGATTGCGTGAATATTTAAACATCTCAGTATATTGTTTTTGCACCGCATCAATTTTTGCTTTGGCCTCATCTGCCCAATTAGACGAAATAGGTTCAAGGGCAGGTAAAAAAGTCAAAGTCTCGAAGTAGTGCTCGGGAAATTGCTCCACCAAATATGCCCGCTTTTCCGTAGTTGCCGCATCTGGTGGGGGAGGAGCGGGGATCGATAATTCGGTGTCCCTATGAGAAGAGGATTCGGTAGTCTCTTTGTCTGTCCTAGGTCGTTTAGTAGCAGGGACCTTGTGCTTACTTCGAGACCCAGTTTCTTTTGGAGGAGTTCTTTCTCTACTGCGCTTTTCATGGGAAGAAGTGGAGTCTTTAGATGGTGGTCTGTCATCTTCCCTGCGGCTTGGATAGCCCTTATATTTCTCTTGTTCCGGTCGAATTGGTGAGCGGGAACGTGAGGGTCGAGAGCGATAGGGATCATAAGGTCTTCTCTCCTCCCTACCACGATCATCCCGGCGATCATACTCGACATCTTGAGGAGGATTGGACATGCTGCGACGAAGCTTTCTTATATCGTAGTAGGATCGAGACATTGTACCTGCACGATAAAACGAACGAAATTTAGAATTAATGGATTCACGAGGAAAGAGGTGCAATGAAGGCTAATGCCGTTATATAAAGTGTATCCTAAGTGGTGTGTTTCCCCCCAACCAACCCGAGTCTGAAGCTAGACTAGTACGGGCAGGCTCTTTGGCCTTAGCGGGAGTGGTCTCTTCAGAAGAGGTGAAGACTAAAGGATCCTTCCTGAAATCCTCTGAAGTGTATATAGTCTCAGGTAAGGGAAGATCCCCCAAACCCTGAAATATTTGCTCATCAGTACTAGGGGCATCCCCCTCGGAAGCGTGAAGTGGTGACTCTTGGGAGGATTTTGACTTTTCTAGAGAAGTAGTTTCCTCAGGGGCAATATATCCTTCACGATGCTTTTCGGCCAGATTAGCCAATTCATCATCTTGTGTAGAAGATGGAGAAGGTGAAGTGTGAAGAGGCGCTGTAGGAATTCCTAAGCCTTCTCCTGTCTCTGGGACTACCTCCACTGGAGGAATGTATGCGTATGGAACCGTCCCATGACCAATGCAACGAAAAACAGACAACAGCCCATGAAAGTGAAGGTATTCGTCCTTAAGGGTTTCGTCGATAGTCAAGAATTTTTGATCGCCATTGAGGAGTCGGTGCATCCGGTCGAAGAACACCTGGTCTGATATCTGTTTGGGATTGTCAGCTGCAAACAAAAAGGAAAAACAAGTCAAGGTGATGATTCAAGTGTATAGAGCCCGGATTTAGAAAATCAGTGCTTTACTTGATTTTGTCCACCTCCTGGTGCATCCAGGCTGTCGCTTCACGTAGAACCATTCTAGTCTGGAATCTCCAGCTTTAGTGCTAAATGGTGCAGAGATTATCTTCCTTTTCGGAACTGATTCAAAGTAACAGAAGGATGGAGTCTCTCGAGTTCGATGCTTGAAATTATAGAAGAAGTGAACGTCATCGAATGTGAGCTCTATGCCTAAGATTTCACGATATGCTAGGTACAAGGTGTGTAGATAGGCATATGAATTGGGGTGCAATTGCATGGGGGCAATCCGCATTTGTCTTAAAAAGTCAACAATGAAGGGAGAGAATGGAGGAATGGCGCCGACCATGCACATCAATCGAGTGACCGTCATATATCCTTCTGGAGGGTTGTGGGGACGGTCAGAGCGTGAAGGCACTAGGGTGTCCCTTTTCATTATTCCATACTTTAAGCAAATTCGGACATGTCGATCGTTGTCGATTGTTGATTCAACGGAGTCCGAAGGTGATTCCAATATAATGGCTGATTCAAATTCATCAGGGGCTCGATCGTCACCAATCCCTCCTTCCTCCTCAAAACCCAGAGAAACTTCATTCTCTGAAGAAACCTCGTCGCTTTCCCGATCTCCAACCCCGTAATCTGGACCCTCACTGTCCCATTCTGGATCCGAAGAAGAAGATATATCCTCAAGAGTGATTCTGTTAGAAGTTTCCGAGGCTTCTTTCCTCTCAGCTAGTCTGGAAGAACGTCTGGGCCTCATTGTCATGGAACTATTGAAGAAGCAATAGCACGGATTAGAGTAAATTAGCCCGTACCCCCCTGTGTATGTGTGTGAACTAAAATGTGTGCAGCGAATGTGAGAAATGCAAAGTAAATGTGCAGCAATGTAAGACGAAACTTTGAAGAGAAAGTGATAGTCAGGGTAGTTCTTAATGTTCATTTATGTCCGCAAGGCACTATCCTAACTGTTCATGAAGTTGGAAGTAATATCTTTTAAATGGTTGGACGAAAGTTTGTGTTTTAGATTGAGTAGTGTTTGGTTCGGATGCAGACACCAGGTTCGGATCGGATAAGCAAAGGCCCATGCTTAGAGAGATATATCCAGATCGGTTCGGAGATTGACACCCGGAGCGGGTCGGATTAACCTGGATAACCAAACCCCCATTCTCTCTTCTGTTTCACAACCGGGTCCGATCCGAGCGCATAAGTCTTGACCTTCGTTGTATTCGTAGATCCGACCCGACCCGGTCAAATAAGTTAAGACTCATTTCTTGGCCCTATTGCTCCGACCCGATCCGGCTCTGTGAATTTCTCTCTTTTTTCCTTTTTCTCCTACTGTTCCCCTACCCGAACCAATCTTCTTCAGTTTCCTTCCTCTTCCTCCTCTTAAGTATCGAACCCAACTCGAAATCCCAAGCCTTAATTAAAGTCGAGAGATTAAGCCCTCAATTATTCAATAACGAGTTTCAATACCTTCCTCCAACGCTTCGAAATGGTGTCGATGCCATTAACGACGAAGGCGGAGGATGGAAGAAGCCGTGGTGATGGAATTATTCAATTACTTTGCTAAAATCGTTCAAACTAACCGCGGATGTAAATTAAAAGCGATTATGGCAACAAGATTCATGATTACAAGACTACCTATGTATTTGATTCGAAGATGGAAGCGAAAATTTTGAAGTTTCTTGGAAAGGCTAGGGCTTCGATGTGGAATCGGTTCGGATGAGCAAAAACAGTGAATGAAAGAAAAGAAGAGAGATGAAGTGAATTTATATAAAAAACAAGCTGACTATTCGTATTCCCGATCGGACCGGCTCGAAAAGCCCAGTAACACAGCTTGGCCCACTGGTTCATCGCAGAGTACAGGAGGAAGGAGATCTGTTCGGATCGGAACCCAAGCCAGAAATCCGTTCGGGTTGGAATCCGAACCGAACAGGATGAAGTACGACGACTTAGCGTGTGAATTCAAAAGGAAGGATGAAGCTTTTGCGCTATGGCGGTCAAAGCATGCTCCGTTTCCAACAGAAGCATCCTTTGAGGGGGCAAAGTGTTAGCCTACTTTGTGAACTAGGCAACACAAAGTCAAGATATCAAGCACTGGAGAGCATTTCAAATTAGAAGACTTCGGTTCGGATCGGAGGGGCCATCACTACTCAGGTCGGAGGAGACGCTACAGCTTCGATCGAACAGATACAATCATCCGGGTCGGGTTAAAGCAACGTATCGGTTCAGATCGGATAAAGCCTCCTGTTCGGAGCGGCGAGCTATTGCTGTTGAAAACAGAGAGCGCGTGTTCGGGTCGGAGGGCAATCTTCTTCAAGATGGATCGGAAGGCCACCCAGCTGCTACAGAGATGGTTCGGAGGAAAAGCGGAATAAAAAGAAGAGAGAATTGTCACCAAGTCAATTCGGGTCGGATCGGATATCCCGATCCGAACCCCTGATTCATATACCTCCGACCCGAACCCATTTTCCATGCTGTCCCCCTGCATAAGCGCCTGGATATCCGGATCGGCTATGACCAGTTCCTGCCCATAACGTTCACTATTTTGATGCGTTGTCAGCACAATAATTCATCTGAACCCGAAGCTAATGGGATGGACGACACGTGGCCCCGACCCGGATCAAGTTTTGAGCAAATTCACACCTATAAATACCCCGTTTGGAGATAAAGAAAAGGATCTTTTTTTCTGGCACTTCAAGAATTCAACCACCTCCATAGTCCGAACTCCAATACTCCCGGAGAATCCAAATCATCTTTCATTATTTGTTTTAGTCAATTGAGTGAATATAAGTGAGTTGTGAGTGGAATCAAGTGAATCTTACAATGTATTTGCAACTGAATCATTGAATATAGTAAAAGATAAGTGGACGTAGGCATTTCTTCGCCGAACCACTATAAATCCTGTGTGTTCATCTTTATTTTTATCTCATTTCATTTTGCTTTTAATCAATTTGGGTGTTAGAACCAATTTTTGGTCTAACATTTCAAGTTGAAACAAAAGAGTTCCCACAATTGATCATTTCAGTAACTTTCGCTTTGAATTAAATTAAATGCAGGTTTAATTTAACCTAAAATACCTGCTAGCTCCAATCTCGTCCAAATCAGTTTGTACATGAAGCCTACGTCCATACGATCCTAAAGGATCTTGTTTTGTCAGATTCCGGGTTCATACAAACAAACTATAATTGTTCGAACCTTGAATACATTAATTAATTTTGTTAAATCATAATTAACCTTTATTATCATCTTCCCCAACTAAGTTCACCATATGCACTATGTTCGAAGCCTCATGCCTCCGCCTGGGTGCATCCCCAACCACTGCGACTCCATTGACACCACCGCCTCACCATCACGCGTCAACTTTAGGAACCTCGTAACTGATTGCTCCACCGTAGGCCAGAAAAGCCATCTCGAACGGAAAAAACGTTGAACCCAAATTCTCCCACCACCATCTACATGTAGCCACGCCACCACCTCAGGTAGATGCGCCTCGCCAATCCCTTCCACTCCATGTTGGCCACCTAGCCTGAGTCACCTCCTATCGTCACCGACAATCCAAAATCCGTTCCCCACTTCACCCAAAAGTTCATCCACGTTTAACTCCACCTCGCTGTCGCCACAGGCCGTTTCAAGCCGACCACCAACTAAAAATCATAGATCATCCTTCCCTCCCCAATTTCCTAGTTGACACCTATGGCCAACTCCTTACCATTTTCACGTAAAATGATAAAATTCGAAACGAACCCGTTGCTGTTTTCAACAAGTTAGGTTGAAAACACTAAAATTCGAAATATAGGTTGAAACTTCATATTTCTTTTCCAAATTACTTTGAAATCAGCGATTATGATTTATCATAATTTTTCCATATTTTTAATAATTTAAATATGGTTGTTTTGATCGATTTCCAATAACGGTCATCGAACTACTTTTATTGCGACCTTTTCAAAAATAAATTTAAACATTACTTGAAATATATAAGTTGAAATAGCAAATTTATTCTTTCATTTGAAAGCTACTATCAATAGAAAACAAATGTTTTTCGTTTCGTACAATTCCGATTTAAATTGCATTAGTTGTGGTCGTTTGATGTTTATGGTCGAAATTCGTGAATTATCGCTGCGCGATACATCCTATTCAAACCATATTATTATTTAAAATAAAAATCATCTGATTCAATTGAAACCTATTTTATAAAATATTTATAAACTCAATTAAAAATGATTCCTACCTCAAATTAAATTTTAAATCAAAATTGAATATTCCACATTATTATAATATTAAAATAATAATATTTTTAAAAATTAAATATTTTGAAATCAAACTTTTCAGAAATCCGTTATAAAATAAATAAGACCATTGAAATAATCATTTTGAGTTAAAAATGTTGTTTATATATTTGACTCGAATTCACTTTTGAATTTACTATTCAAAATCTATTTTTATTTAGGATAAGCCATTTCTAATTCAAAACTCTTTCAAATCCATGTTAACCTTTTCAATAGTTGTTTGAAATCATACTAAATTTCATTTCCAAATTGTTTTGGATATAAAAATCCAATTTCCATTTTTACGTCTTATTTCGCTTAAATGAAAATATATTCATTTAATATTCCGATGGAACTTGACTCAATCAATTCCCAAATAATTTCATATTTGTTGTTTTACTTTGTGTGAACAAATGTAATAACAACCACAATAGTTATCATCCATCAAACAACAATTATAATATGAGCGCTATAATTTTTAACGCTTATATGTACATAAACAATAAATAAATAGCAGTAATAAGCATCCATCATCCACAAAGCAACCATAGCAACCATACGTAATCAATATATTATTAGTTGACGGTTATAAATAACTTTCAAGTTGAAACAAAAGAGTTCTCACAGTGATTTTTGATTGTTTCAATAACGATCGCTTTTGACTTAAATTAAACGGAGGTTTAATTTAACCAAAAATTCTAACTAGCTCCAATCACGTCCAAATCAATTTGTATATGTAGCCTGCATCCATACGATCCAAACAGATCATGTTTCGTCAGATTCTAAGTTCATACGAACAAAATATAATTATTCAAACTTTGAATACATTAATTAATTTAATTAAAATATAATTAACCTGTATTATCATCTTCCACAATTCACGTTCATCAACTCAACTATGTTCGTAGCCTCGTGCCGCCGCCTGGGTGCACCGCTGATCATCATGACTCCGTCGGCACTACCGCCTCATCGTTACGTGCCAACGCCAGGAACGCCGCGGTTGAATGCTCCACAGTAGGCTAGAAAATCCAACTTGAATGGAAAGCACGTTGAACCCAAATTCTTCAGCCACCGTCCACCTGAAGCCATGCCACCACCTTAGACCGACGCGCCTTGCCAAGCCTTTCCACTTCCATGTTGACCCACTGACCTGAATCCCCACTATCGCTGTTGCAAGCTAAAATCCATTCGCCACTACTCCCAAAAGTTAGCCACGTTTAACTCTACCTTGCCGTCACCATAGGCCATTTCAGGCAGACCTAGCAACTACAAAGTCGCAGATCAATCTTCTCTCGCCAACTTCTTCGTTGACACCTCTACCAACCCCTCACAGTTTGTACGCAAAACGACAAAATCTGAAACTCACCCATTACTATTCATGGTGATATTCCAGCAATCTATGGCGACCATTAGCCATGAAATTTGGTCAGCGTGTTGCGCTTAACCTGATCTACAACGTTTCAATTGGTGGCTTCCACCAATTCTTAATGGTTTAGGAGGAATAAATTGAAATGTGAAAAGGGACTTATTTGCAAAATATTGTTGAGTATGGGCTTAGGGATATGGAAAACTTAGGCCTACGGTAGTGTAATACCCTACGTCCATTAATGTCACTCACTAAGGGAATGCATTAACTTTCATGGAGTATTATAAGAGTATAGAACAGAATATCACAAGACAGATATATAAAATGATACTTAAGAAAATTCAAAATTTATTCATTGCAACGGAAAAGCAAAACATGTTTGGTTACAACTTCAAAACCACATACTAGAGCCAAGTACACAAATATCCATCTTGTACAAAATTATTATCAGAGTACATAAAAGTAAAACAATAATCCCACTCCAAATGGCCATAATGGAAAAGAGATAAAGCGGAGCATTACATTCAACACTTCCAAGCACTTCAAGAAGAAAGAGATCCAAGTCAAGCTTTACTAATCCCACCTTGAGGACTGGGGGAAAGAAAGAAAAGAGGCGAAACAAAAGGGGGTCAGACATACGTCTGGCGAGTCCAGTGACTTTAACAATATAATCGGTAAAGTAACAGGATAAGAACATAAACTGGATATAAGAGATGACTATAACATAAGCATATATGATAAGGTAAACAAGATGAACAAGATATAATGTTGATTGCGCTTCTAATCACTATAAGATAATTCCTACACCGCACCAATACTAGTTCCATACTGAAAGTTGATCCCTCTTACTAAATAATAATAATAATAATAATAATGGTAGTTTCGTGTACTCGTAGCCGCTGTCATAGGTGCCACCTGCTCCTATCTCCACTAGTTGCACCCACTACCTAGTTGTACCTACTACCCTCCCCATTCGATCGGCTCCCTAGCTCGTAGATACCCGTGCTGGTCCTACAGTAGGGTGTATCACTCCCTAAAATGGCAACCCAATACTACTAAAATGCACGGCTTATACCTACACAATGCAATAGCGCTTACCTAGCAGTCCGGACACACGCACGCACATGACACCATTAGACTTGCACTGCCATCGCTAACTCTTTACTGACCTCTTGCAATCAACCCAGTAAGCATGTCCCGTCCTCGACCTAGTTCGAGCTCACATAGATACTAAATGGGTTACGGGTTGAAAAGGGTCCACCCACTTGACATAAGCTTCCCTCCTAAGCTTGGTCCCCACTAGGAATTCCCACTTAACCCCTCTTTATCCCGATGTCTAATCACATGTCACATCTTGGTTAAGTGCTTATTATGTTTCACATGTTACCCATGTTACTCAATTAACCCTTAATCATCCCCATATCTAATCACATGTCTTATCTTCGTTAAGTGTTCATTAATTTATTATAACTGTAATCTTGCAAGACCCCTTGCATTAGATTACCGTTTTGCGGTTGCTGGATATATCGGGCGGTCCGGGCAGGCTTATACTGCAAACCGAATCTAACCTCATGTCTTTGCATTATTACGCATCTAATTTCTGCCTTTGACCTCTCACATTAGACTGTCATTTGCAGTTGCTGGATATGTCGGGCAGTTCTGGGCAGACTTTTACCGCAAACCAAGTCTAACCTTGTGTCTTAGGCGTTCATTTTCTCTTCTATTGTTCAAACCCAAATTCAAGTTCTGAATTATAACATATATTCCACTTGCCCACAATTTCCAATTCAAGTTATGTTCATAATTCCAATCCAAGTTATGCTTATAATTCCATGCATATAAATTGTACCAATTTATGCCCAAAATCAATTACATGATTACAAATCAATTTATGCCCAATTACATATTATTCAATATTTTCCCAAACTTTTCCGAATCGTTCCAACGTTATTTGCACGCAAATCTCAACGCAAAATGTTAGGCTCGAAGTTAGCCTAATCTCATAAAGAATAAGGAAAAGAAGAAGGGAAGAGCATCATGACTTAAAAACTGGAATAAAACTAAGCATATGAAATATGAGCTTGCATAGAACAATAAAATAGATCCAATTGGCATATGGAATATGAACTGGCATATGATAAAAGAAATTTGGGTATGAATTTGAAAGATAAGTACTTACAAACTTAATATGACTCATCGTACAGGCATGTTCATAAAATCCAATTTACAACCTTATCACAATCACTTTTAATTTAATTATATACGAAAGTAACATAGACTCACAGCTATAGGATTCTTAGAAAATTAGGCATTGTTGTAGCAATTTGGATCTTGAATAATCTCGACTAGATTGTTGTAGATCTGATCTTCTAATTTGATTATTGAAGAAGAACTATCTCTAAATCTCTACATTGATTTTGGTTGGAGAAGAAAGGCAATGTTAATTTAGATTAGAGCAGCATGGAGGTGCCATGGATAAACAACAATGAGATTAGGGTTAGGTTTAGAGGTATTTTATAGATGCTCTAGGTGAATTAGGACCCTTCGATTAGATTAGGATCCATATGAACCATCCAGACCAGAAAAACACGTCATCCAGCCAATCCCAGAAGGACACATTAGCCTTAGACCACTCAAAACATGTCTGCCAGATCTGGGCAGACAGGGGTCGACACCCCTATAGGGGGGTCGACTCCCCTGTAGACACCCCTATAAGGGGGTCGACACCCTAGAGCGGGAGATTTCCAGCTTACCTAGATTCAGCTAATTTTGATTTTTGAATTCATTTTTGATTTCTAATTATTATTTTAATTTAAATTCTGCTTAAACTGAAATCTTCTAAGCTTCATAACTTCCTCATACTTTATCTGTTTTATGCAAACTCAGACTCTATCCAAAGCAGAATTCCGAGATGAGCGTAATGGCGCAACCCATTATCCTTAATTCTTCTTATAAAAATTAAGTGTTCTTTAATTATCGCTTATGTCATGTTTCAAAATTACGGGATGTTACATTCTCCCCTGATTAAAGGATTTTGTCCCCGAAATCTTCAAGTTAAGTAGAATGTATCCTACCATCCAATCATCCATTTACTCACCCATCATTCACAAGAATCCATTGTCCTTAAAAAGATTTCTAATGCTGTACGAACATATGCAAAAGTGTGTGATATGTTCCTTATCCAATGCAAAGATCAGGCGGTCTACTGATTCAGTTGACATCCTTAATGCATTATGTATGCAAAAGAATCCTAATGATACATATCATTTCTATATGAGTGCACTACCATTCATTCAAATGCAGCATCCATATGATAACACATTAAATATACATCCATTAACTTAAATATGCACACTCATTCATATGCAATATGAAGGTGATTGAGCCGATCTATTGCCTAATGTGTATGTAAATGCATCCACGAGAAACCATTAGCAAAAAGTTACGTCCACTTGGATCCACCAAACATAACATGTCTCAAACACATGTTTACAACCATAGGATTTTCTACCTAAGGGTCGAAGATATAATCGAGATGGTACACTAAACGATAAAACAAGTATAAACAAAGCGGTAGAAAAAGGAGAAGTTAAGAATATACCCTCAAAAAGAAAAGGGTACGACGCACGTATCTTGTCTTCAGTCTCCCAAGTCTCATCTCCTTGATCATCTCCCTATTGGACATTAACCAACTTGACCTCCTGGTTGTGTAACTTCTTGACCTCCGATCAAGGGATGCATGTAGGAGCTCGTCTAATCGTGGCATCTCGCTCCACTTCCATTTCTCTAAGCATGCTCAGCTCTACTACTTCCGTGGTATCATGTAAACACTTCTGCAAATGCGACACACGAAATACGTCATGAACACCACTAAGCTTCTCGGGCAACTTCACTCTGTAGACCATCTATCCAATTCGCTCTGTAATGGGGAATAGCCCTACGAACCTTAGTGCCAATTTCCCTACAGACCAAAAATGAACTACATTCCTCAATGGTGATACTTTAATAAAGACCATGTCTCTAACACATAACTCAAGATCGGTCCTTCTCTTATTAGCTTATGACTTTTGCCGGTCCTATGCCGTCTTCATGTGTCTTCGTATCAAGTCTGTCTTCTCTGAAGTTTCCCTAATCACCTTGGGCCCAAGAAAAATCTTATCCGTAGACTCCCATTAATAAGTCGGTGATTGGCAAGGTCATCCATAAAGAGCCTCAAAAGGTGCCACGCTAATACTAGTCTGATTGCTGTTGTTGTAGGCGAACTCTACAAATGGAAGATGTTCCTCCAAAGTCCAAGATACATAACCTCAAAAGATCTTCTAGGACCCGATTCACTCTTTCTGTTTGGTCATCCTTTTGAGGGTGATAAGTGGTGCTCAAACACAACTGCATTCCTTCCGCCTCTTGCAAGCTCTTCCAAAACTCACTAGTGAAAATGGGATCTCGATCGCTCACAATACTAGAAGGTATGCCGTATAGACGAAATATCTCTCGGAGATAAACAGATGCTAACCATGCCATTGTTCTTTTACTCTTAACAGGAATGAAATGGGCGCTCTTGATAAGTCTATCTACTACAACCCAAATCCCTGTATTACCCTTCTTTGACCTCGGCAACCCGTCAACGAAATCCACGGAAACACTTTCCCATTTCCATTGTGGAACCTCTAAAAGGTGAAGCAAACCACCAGGCTTCTTTTGCTCAGCCTTGACTTACTGTCACACTAAGCATCTAGAAACGAACTCAGCCACATCCTTCTTCATTCCAGCCCAAAAGAAAACTCACTTCATGTCCCTATACATCTTGTCTCCACCAGGATGTATGGTCAGCTTAGAACAATGTGCTTCTTCAAGGATTGTCTTTCTCAAACTCTCGTCTCGAGGTGCGCAAAGTCTCCCATCCCTACCCAACCAACCTTTGTCATCGATATTATACCTATTAAGATGGCTCGAAGACTCCCCTCTTATGAGCTTGTCTACTATCTCTATCAACTGTGGGTTATCTGGCTGTGCCGCACCTATCTGTCCTAAAAGCATAGGTCGCACTTCTAGTGATGCCAACAAACCAGGTACATATCAATAGAGGGTCAAAGTCAAAGGTAGGGATATACTCTAAACTTTTCCACTCGACAAACAAAGGACTCAAAGTCAACTTCTTTCTACTTAAGGCGTCATCTACAATGTTACCCTTGTCAGGGGTATATGCAATCTCAAAATCGTAGGATGCTAAGAACTCCATCTATCTCTGTTGCCTTAAGTTTAGATCTTTTTAAGAGAACAAGTACTTCAGTGACTTATGGTCTATATACAACTCAAACCCCTCACCAAGCAAATAGCGACGCCAAGACTTAAGCGCAAAAACTATGGCAGTTAACTATAAGTCATGGGTAGGGTAATTCTTCTCATGGGCCTTTAGCTGCCTTCCACCATAGCATATTACCCTTCCCTCTTGCATCAAAACTGCGCCAAGCCCTGTCCCACAAGCATTGGTATACACTGTTAACAGTTTACTCCCATCCAGCAAAACTGGAGCTGTCGTCAATGCCCTCTTCAAATGTTGGAAAGCATCATCATAGTCAACATCCCAAGAAAAGGTTAAATTCTTTTTCGTCAACCGTGTAAGTGGGGCTGATATCTTAGCAAAGTCTTTAATGAACTTTCTGTAATAGCCCGCCAAACCAAGAAAACTTCTTACTTCTGTAGCGTTCTTAGGAATCTTCTAATCTTGGATTGCTACCACCTTCGCGGGATCCACGGCTATCCCTTCCTTAGAAACTACGTGCCCTAAGAACCTCACTTCCTTTCTCCAAAATTGACATTTGGAGAACATAGCATTGAGTTGATGTGCTCGAAGAGTCTCTAAGACTTCCCTAAGATGTAGGGCATGCTCTTCCTCGCTTCTAGAGAATATCAAGATGTCATCCACAAAGACTACCACGAACTTGTTTAGAAACTCACTAAACACCCTACTCATCAAGTCTACGAAATATGCGGGTGCATTCGTCAAACCAAAAGGCATGACGAGCCATTTGAAGAAACCGTCGGGAGTCCTAAAGCAGTCATATATATACTATCCTCAGTGACCCTCAACTGATGAAATCCTGTAACTAAGTCCAACTGCAAGAAAACCGAAGCACCAACCAACTGATCGAACAAATCATCTATCCTTGGAAATAGGTGTCTGTTCTTCTTCATTCTATTCTTCTTCGTGAGCTTATTCAGCTCCCTATAGTCCACGCACAATCTAAGCGAACCATCAGCCTTTGTAGCAAAAACAATTGGAGCACCCTACTCCGAGATACTTCTTATAAATCCTTTCTTAAGCACCTCTTTCACTTGTTTACTAAGCTCCCTCCTTTCTCTTGGAGCCATGTGGCGCACCGACAATGCAATTGGCTTTACATTGTCCACTAAGTACATACGGAAATTTATCTCGCATTTTGGAGATAAGCCCCTAACCTCCTCAAATACATCTGCATACTCACGGACTACTCGAACAGATTGCAAATCATCAATAGATGTGTCAAGAGATTCTAGGTAGCTAAACATAACCCTTAGGGTCACAAGAAATATCGAGAGTATTACCCAAACCACTCAACAGTTTAACTACACTTTTTCATAGTTGAAAATGGCACCACACCTGGCTAGCCAATCCATTCCTAGAATCAACCCATAGCCCATGAAGCCAAGCACATAAGCGTTGCATTCGAACTCAATGCCATACACATATATTCTCAAATCCCGACATAACATAGAAAGATGAGCCGTACCCCCAATAGTATTTGAGAGTACAATGGGATCCATAACTAAACTAGTATTTAGATGCAGTGTTTCAACTAACGAAGCAGATATAAACGGATGTGAAATGCCAGAATCAAACAAAGTTCGAACAAGATGATCAAAAAGGAAAATAAAACTTTCAACAGAAATGTTTCTACCTCTCTCCTGTCCTGGTACCATGAGAGCATGAACCTTCCCTCTAGAAGTAGATCCTATCCTCTGTCCTTCCCCTTGCCCTTTCCTCCTTAGACAGTCTTTAATCATATGTCCTGCCTCACCACATTGGACGCATCCCGCCTTCTTCTTCTTCCTACAGTCATTGCATAAGTGGCCCGGTGTTCCAAAATTAAAATACATTTTCTTCCCTTGGCCCTTGTTATCCTTACCACCTTTCTTTTGTTGTTGCTGTGCTTTCTTTGGATCCACTTTCTTATCTTGTGCCTTAACTACATTAGCACCTTTCTCCTATTCATGCATCAACGCCATGTCGACAAGTTTCTCGAAAGTAGCCCCCATAGGAATGTGGGACATAGCCAACCTGTGTAATGGTTCATTCAGACCCTTGGAAAATCTCAAAGCCTTTGTATGTGGTGTATTGACTAATTCCATACCAAATCTTGCTAACTGGTTAAACTTGTTAACGTACTCCTTCACAGACAAACTCCCTTATTTCAAAGCCAAGAATCTCTCCATGTATAAACTCTCCTCTGCTTGTGAAAGAATTTTCAATTTGAATCTTCGCCTGAAGTCTGCCCACGTCTCCACTGGGCGTCCTCCATTAGCTACTTCCCAAAGGAAGCTTCATCCTTCATTAACCAAGCAGCTAGCTGAACTTTACTTCCCTTATCTATCTCAAAGATACCAAACAAGTCCTCCATTTCCTTGAGAGAATTCCGAGCCTCAACAAACATCTCAGTTCCTTAAAACGGCGTTCCGCCCATCGCATGAAAGTCTTTGCATAACTTAGAAAAAAGCATCTACACAGGGAAGGGGAGGAGGAGCGGCTGCAGCTGGGGGAGGAGGAACTTCTGCTGGGCCTGCGGCAGTAGCCCTAACCTGCAGATACTTTCGGAACCATTCCGTTATCTGTACGCCTTCTGGAAGATTAAGATCCCCAGACATGCTGAAACGAAAGAAAAAGAGATTCAAAACAGAGACTGAAAGATAGACACATGGCTTTTAGGGATTATGTTTTTCATAAATAAACTTTTCCCTTGAAAATATATTCTTTAAATTAAGTTTTTGAAAATACTACTTTCTAAAAATGCCTTTGGAAACGGTTTTCAAAATCTTTTATCTGTTCTGGTAACCTTCAGCTCTGATACCACGTGTAACACCCCACGTCCATTAATGTCACTCACTAAGGGATTGCATTAACTTTCATGGAGTATTATAAGAGTATAGAACAGAATATCACAAGACAGATATATAAAATGGTACTTAAGAAAATTCAAAATTTATTCGTTGCAGCGGAAAAGCAAAACATGTTTGGTTACAACATCAAAACCACATACTAGAGCCAAATACACAAATAACCATCTTGTACAAAATTATTATCAGAGTACATAAAAGTAAAACCATAATCCCACTCCAGATAGCCATAATGGAAAAGAGATAAAGTTGAGCATAACTTTCAATACTTCCAAGCACTTCAGGAAGAAAGAGATCCAAGTCAAGCTTCACTAATCCCACCCTGAGGACTTGAGGGAAAAAGAAAGAAAAGAGGCGAAACAAAAAGGGGTCAGACATACGTCTGACGGGTCCAGTGATGTTAATAATATAATCAGTAAAGTAACAGGATAAGAACATAAACTGGATATAAGAGATGACTGTAACATAAGCAGATATGATAAGGTAAACATGATGAACAAGATATAACGTTGATTGCGCTTCTAATCACTATAATATAATTCCTACACTGCACCAATACCAGTTCCATACTGAAAGTTGACCCCTCTTACTAAACATAATAATAATCATGATGGTAGTTTCGTGTACTCCTGGCCACTGTCATAGGTGTCGCCTGCTCCAATCTCCACTAGTTGTACCCACTACCTTCCCCATTTGATTGGCTCCCTAACTCATAGGTACCCGTGCTGGTCCTACAGTAGGGTGTATCACTCCCTAAAGTGGCAACCTAATACTACTAAAATGCACGGCTTATACCTACATGATGCAATAGCGTCTTACCTACCAGCCCGGACCCACGCACGCACATGACTCCGCTAGACTTGCACTGCCATCGCTAACTATTTATTGACCTCTTGCAACCAACCCAGTAAGCATGTCCCATCCTCGACATAGTTCGAGCTCACATAGATACTAAATGGGTTACTGGTTGAAAATGTTCCACCCACTTGACACAAGCTTCCCTCCTAAGCTTGGTCCCCACTGTAAATTCCCACTTATTATCCCCATGTCTAATCACATGTCTCATCTTGGTTAAGTGCTTTTATTTAGTTTCACATGCTACCCATGTTACCTACTTAACCCTTAATCTCCCCATGTCTAATCACATGTCTTATCTTGGTTAAGTGTTCATTAATTTATTATAACCGTGATCTTTCAAGACCCCTCGCATTAGATTGTCGTTTTATAGTTGCTGGATATGCCGGGCGGTTCCAGGCAGGCTTGTACCCCCAAACTGAATCTAACCTCGTGTCTTTGCATTATTACACATCTAATTTCTGCCTTTGTCCTCTCACATTAGACTGTTGTTCGCGGTTGCTGGATATGCTGGGTGGTTCTGGGCAGACTTCTACCGCAAACCAAGTCTAACCTCGTGTCTTAGGCATTCATTATCTCTTCTATTATTCAAACCCAATTTCAAGTTCTGAATTATAACATATATTCCAATTGCCCACAATTTCCAATTCAAGTTATGTTTATAATTCCAATCGAAGTCATGCCTATAATTCAATGTATATAAATTGTACCAATTTATGCTCCAAATCAATTACATGATTACAAATCAAATGATGCCCAATTACATATTATTCAATATTTTTTCGAACTTTTCACAATTGCTCCAGCATTATTTGTATGCAAATCTCAACGCAAAATGTTAGGCTCGAAGTTAGCCTAATCTCATAAAGAAAAAGGAAAAGAAGAAGGGAAGAGCATCATGACATCAAAACTGGCATAAAAATAGGCATTTAAAATATGAACTGGCATAGAATAATAAAATAGATCCAATAGGCATATGGAATATGAACTGGCATATGATAACAGAAATTTGGGTATGAATCTGAAAGATAAGGACTTACAAACTTGATATGACTCATCTTACAGGCATATTCAGAAAATCCAATTTACAATCTTATCATAATCACTTTTAATTTAATTATATGTGAAAGTAACATAGACTCACAGCAATAGGATTCTTAGAAAATTAGGCGTTGTTGTGGCAATTCGGATCTTAAATAATCTCTACTAGATTATTGTAGATCTGATCTTCTAATTTGATTGTTAAAGAAGAACTATCTCTAAATCTCTACTTTGATTTTGGTTGGAGAAGAAAGGCTAGGTTAATTTAGATTAGAGCAGCATGGAGGCACCATGGGTGAATAACAATTAGATTAGGGTTAGGGTTAGGTTTAGGGGTATTTTATAGATGCTTTAGGTGAATTAGGACCCTTAGATTAGATTAGGATCCATCTGAACCATCCAAACCAGAAAAACATGTCATCTAGCTAATCCCAGAAGGAAACATCAGCCCTAGACCACTCAAAACACGTCTGCTAGATCTGGGAAGATGGGGTCGACACCCCTATAGGGGGTCGACACCTATGTCGACTCCCCTGAGGGGTCGACACCCTAGGGCAGGAGATTTCCCGCTCACCCAGATTCGGTTGGTTTTCATTTTTGAATTCATTTTTTATTTTTGATAATTATTTTAATTTAAATTCTACTTAAACTGAAATATTCTAAGCTTCATAACTTCCTCATACCGTATCCGTTTTACGAAAACTCAGACTCTATCCCAAGCAGAATTCTGGGACAAACGTAATGGCGCAACCCATTGTCCTTAATTCTTATTATGAAAATTAAGTATTCATTAATTATCCCTTTTGTCATGTTTTAAAATTACGAGGTGTTACATTCCTACCTCCTCAAAGGATTTCGTCCACGAAATCTTCAAGTTAAGAAGAATGTATCCTACCATCCTATAATCCATCTACTCATCCATCATCTACAAGCATCCATTGTCCTTAAAAGATTTGTAATGCTATATGAACATATGCAAAAGTGTGTGTATATGTTCCTTATCTAATGCAAACATCAGGCGGTCTACTACTTCAGTTGACCTCCTTAATGCAAAACATGATAGTGCCATGCGTCCATTATGTATGCAAAAGAATCCTAATGATACATATCATTTCTATATGAGTGCACAACCATTAATTCAAATGCAGAATCCATATGATAAACATTCAATATACATCCATAAACTTAAATATGCACACTCATTCATATGCAATATGAAGGTGATTGAGCCGATCTAGTGCATAATATGTTTGTAAATGCATTCATGAGAAACCATTAGCAAACACTTACATCCACCAAACATAACATGTCTCAAACACATGTTTACAACCATAGGATTTTCTACCTAAGGGTCGAAGATATAATCGAGGGGATACACTAAACGATAGAACAAGTATAAACAAAGCGGTAGAAAACAGGGAAGTTAAGAACATACCCTCAAAAAGGAAAGGGTATGACGCGCGTATCTTGTCTTCTGTCTCCCAAGTCGCGTCTCCTTGATCATCTCCCCATTGGAATTTATCCAACTTGGCCTCTCGGTTGCATAACTTCTTAACCTCCGATCCAAGGATGCATGTAGGAGCTCGTTTAATCGTGGCATCTCGCTCCACTTGCACTTCTCTAAGCAAGCTCGGCTCTACTACTTCCGCGGTATCATGTAAACACTTCCGCAAATGCGACAAATGAAATACGTCATGAAAACCACTAAGCTTCTCGGGCAACTTCACTCTGTAGGTCATCTGTCCAATTTGCTCTGTAATGGGGAATGATACTACGAACCTTGGCGCCAATTTCCCTGTAGACCCAAAACGAACTACATTCCTCAACGGTGATACTTTAATAAATACCATGTCTCCAACACTGAACTCAAGATCATTCCTTCTCTTATCATCATATGACTTTTGCCGGTCCTGTGCCGTCTTCATGTGTCTTCGAATAAAGTCTATCTTCTCTGAAGTTTCCCTAATCATCTCGAGCCCAAGCAAAATCTTATCCGTAGACTCCCACTAACAAGTCGGTGATCGGCAAGGTTGTCCATATAGAGCCTCAAAAGGTGCCATGTCAATACTAGTCTGATAGTTGTTGTTTTAGGCCAACTCTACTAATGGAAGATGTTCCTCCCATGTCCCTCCAAAGTCCAAAATATGTAACCTCAAAAGATCTTCTAGGACCCGATTCACTCTTTCTGTTTAGCCGTCCGTTTGAGGGTGATAAGCAGTGCTCAAACACAATTGCATTCCTACCGCTTCTTGCAAGCTCTTCCAAAACTCTCAAGTGAAAATGGGATCTCAAGAACTCACAATAATAGGAGGTATGTCGGGTAGACGAACTATCTCTCGGAGATAAACAGATGCTAACCATGCCGCTATTCTTTTACTCTTAACGGGAATGAAATGGTCGCTCTTGGTAGGTCTATCTACTACTACCCAAATCCCCGTATTACCCTTCCTTGACCTAAGCAACCCGTCAATGAAATCTATGGAAACACTTTCCCATTTCCACTGTGGAACCTCTAAAGAGTGAAGCAAACCACCAGGCTTCTTTTGCTCAGCCTTGACTTGCTGACACACTAAGCATCTAGAAACGAACCCAGCCATATCCTTCTTCATTCCGGCCCAAAAGAAAACTCGCTTCATGTCCCTATACATCTTGTCTCCACCGTGATGTATGGTCAACTTAGAACGATGTGCTTCTTCAAGGATAGTCTTTCTCAAACTCTAGTCTCGAGATACACAAAGTCTCCTATCCCTGCACAACCAACCTTTGTCATCGATAGTATACCAACAAAGAAGGCTCGAAGACTCCCCTCTTATGAGCTTGTCTACTATCTCTATCAACTGTGGGTCATCTAACTATGCCGCACCTATCCATCCCAAAAGCGTAGGTCGCACCTCTAATGATGCCAACAGAGTGGGTACATAATCAATAGAGAGTTTAAAGTAAAAGGAAGAGATATACTCTAAACTCTATCGATCGACAAACAAAGGACTCAAAGTCAATTTCTTTCTGCTCAAGGCATCAGCTACCACGTTACCCTTGCCAGGGATATATGCAATCTCAAAATCGTAGGATGCTAAGAACTCCATCCACCTCTATTGTCTTAAGTTTAGATATTTTTGAGAGAACAAGTACTTCAGTGACTTATGGTTTGTATACAACTCAAACCTCTCACCAAGAAAATAGTGAGGCCAAGACTTAAGCGCAAAAACTATGACAGCTAACTCTAAGTCATGGGTAGGGTAATTCTTCTCATGGGCCTTTAATTGCCTTCCAACATAGCATATTACCCTTCCCTCTTGCATCAACAATGCGCCACGCCCTGTCCCGCAAGCATCGGTATACACTGTGAATGGTTTACTCCCATCCAGCAACCACCTTCACGGGATCCACATTTATCCCTTCCTTAAAAATCACATGCCCTAAGAACCTCACTTCCTTTCTCCAAAAATGACATTTAGAGAACTTATCCTTGAGCTGATGTGCTTGAAAAGTCTCTAAGACTTCCCTAAGATGTAGGGCATGCTCTTCCTCGCTTCTAGAGAATATCAAGATGTCATCCATAAAGACTACCACGAACTTGTTTAGGAACTTCCTAAACACCCTACTCATCAAGTCTACGAAATATGCGGGTTCATTCGTCAAACCAAAAGGCACGACGAGACATTCAAAGAAACCGTCAGGATTCCTAAAAGCAGTCTTATCTGTACTATCCACAGCTACCCTCAACTGATGAAATCCTGTAGCTAAGTCCAACTGCGAGAAAACCAAAGCACCAACCAACTGATCGAACAAATCATCTATCCTCAGCAATGGTTGTCTGTTCTTCTTCGTGAGCTTATTCATCTCCCTATAGTCCACGCAAAATCTAAGTGAACCATGAGCCTTTGTAGCAAAAACAACAGGAGCACCCCATTCTTCTTATGAACCCCTTCTCAAGCAAATCCTTCACTTGTTTACTAAGCTCCCTCCTTTCTCTTGGAGCCATGTGGTGCACTGGCAATGCAACTGGCTTTGCATTGTCCACCAAGTATATATGGAAATCTAACTCGCATTTTGGAAGTAAGCCCCTAACCTCCTCAAAGACATCTGCATACTCACGGACTACTTGAATATTTTGCAAATCCTCAATAGATGTGTCAAGAGATTCTAGGTAGCTAAGCATAACAAAACCGTTAGGGTCACAAGAAATATCGAGAGTATTCCCCAAACCAGTCAATAGTCTAACTACCCTCTTTCCACAGTCGAGAATGGCACCATACCTGGCTAGCCAATCCATTCCTAAAATCAACCCATATCCCTGAAGCTAAGCACATAAGCGTGGTATTCGAACTCAACGCCATATACATATATTCTCAAATCCCGACATAACATAGAATGATGAGCCGTACCCCTAATAGGATTTGAGACTACAATGAGATCCACAACTAAACTAGTATTTAGGTGCATTATTTCAAATAACGAAGCAGATATAAATGAATGTGAAGCACCAGAATCAAACAAAGTTCGAACAGGATGATCAAAAAGGAAAATCAAACTTTCAACAGAAATGTTTCTACATCTCTCCTGTCCGGGTGCAATGAGAGCATAAACCTGCCCTCCAGAAGTAGATCAGGTCCTCTGTCCTTGCCCTTGTCCTTGCCTCCTTGGACAGACTTTAATCATATGTCTTGCCTCACCACATTGGAAGCAACCCGCCTTCTTCTTCTTCCTACAGTCTTTGCTTAAGTGGCCTGGTGTTCCACAATTAAAACACCTTTTCTTCACTTGGCCCTTGTTATCCTTACCACCTTTCTTTTGTTGTTGCTGTGCTTTCTTTGGATCCACTTTCTTATCTTGTGCCTTAACTACATTATTACCTTTCTCCTCTTCATGCATCAACGCCATGTCGACAAGTTTCTCGAAAGTAGCCCCCATAGGAATGTGGTACATAGCCAACCCGTGTAATGGTTCATTCAGACCCTGGGCAAATCTCAAAGCCTTCTTATGTGGTGCATTGACTAATTCCATACCAAATCTTGCTAACTAGTTAAACTTGTTAATGTACTCCTTCATAGACAAACTCCCTTGTTTCAAAGCCAAGAACCTCTCCATGTATAAACCCTCCTATGCTTGTGAAAGAAAGTTCAATTCGAATCTTCGTCTGAAGTCTATCCGCGTCTCCACTGGACGTCCTCCATTAGTTACTTCCCACCATAAGGAAGCTTCATCCTTCATTAACCAAGCAGCTAGCTGAACTTTCCTTCCCTCGTCTATCTCAAAGATACCAAACAAGTCCTCCGCTTCCTTGAGCCAATTCCGAACCTTAACAAATGTCTCAGTTCCATAAAAAGGCTTTTCGCCCATCGCATGGAAGTCTTTGCATATCTTAGAAAAAGTGTCTACAAGGGGAGAGGGAGGAGGAGCGGCTGCAGTTGGGGGAGGAGGAACGTCTGTTGGGCCTGCGGCAGGAGCCCTAGCCTCCAGATACCGTCGGCACCATCCCGGTATTTGCACGCCCTATGGAAGATTAAGATCCCTAGACATGCTGAAATGAAAGAAAAAGATATTCAAAACAAAGAACCGAAAGATAGATATATGGCTTTTGGGGAATATGTTTTTCATAAATAAACTTTTTCTTGAAATTACCTTCTTTAAAACATGTTTTTGAAAATATTTCTTTCTAAAAATGCTTTTGGAAACGGTTTTCAAAATCTTTTATCTTTTCTGGTAACCTTCAGCTCTGATACCACGTGTAATGCCCTACGTCCATTAATGTCACTCACTAAGGGAATGCATTAACTTTCATGGAGTATTATAAGAGTATAGAACATAATATCATAAGATAGATATATAAAATGGTACTTAAGAAAATTCAAAATTTATTCATTGCAGCGGAAAAGCAAAACATGTTTCATTACAACATCAAATCCACATACTAGAGCCAAGTACACAAATATCCATCTTGTACAAAATTATTATCAGAGTACATAAAAGTAAAACCATAATCACACTCCAAATAGCCAAAGTGGAAAAGAGATAAATATGAGCATTACTTTCAACACTTCCAAGCACTTCAAGAAGAAAGAGATCCAAGTCAAGCTTCACTAATCCTACCCTGAGGACCTAGGGGAAGAAAAGAGGCGAAACAAAAAGGGGTCATACATGCGTCTGGTGAGTCCAGTGACCTTAACAATATAATCAATAAAGTAACAAGATAAGAACATAAACTGGATATAAGAGATGACTGTAACATAAGCAGATATGACAAGGTAAACAAGATGAACAAGATATAACGTTGATTGCGCTTCTAATCACTATAAGATAATTCCTACACCGCACCAATACTAGTTTCAAACTGAAAGTTGATCCCTCTTACTAAACATAATAATAATGGTAGTTTCGTGTACTCCTAGCTGCTGTCATTGGTGCCGCTTGCTCCTATCTTCACTAGTTGTACCCACTGCCCTCCCCATTCGATCGGCTCCCTAACTAGTAGATACCTATGCTGGTCCCACAGTAAGGTGTATCACTCCCTAAAGTGGCAACCCGATACTACTAAAATGCACGGCTTATACCTACACGATGCAACAACGCCTTACCTACCAGCCCGGACCCACGCACGTACATGACTCCGTTGGACTTGCATTGTCATCGCTAACTCTTTATTGACCTCTTCCAATCAACCTAGTAAGCGTGTCCCGTCCTCGACCTAGTTCGAGCTCACATAGATACTAAATGGGTTACTGGTTGAAAAGGGTCCACCCACTTGACACAAGCTTCCCTCCTAAGCTTGGTCCCCACTAGGAATTCCCACTTAACCCTTATTTATCCCCATGTCTAATCATATGTCTCATCTTGGTTTAGTGCTTTTATTATGTTTCACATGCTACCCATGTTACCCGCTTAACCCTTAATAATCCCCATGTCTAATCACATGGCTTATCTTGGTAAAGTGTTCATTAATTTATTATAACTGTAATCTTGCAAGACCCCTCACATTAGATTGCCATTTTACGGTTGCTGGATATGCCGGGCGGTTCCGAGCAAGCTTATACCGCAAACTGAATCTAACCTTGTGTCTTTGCATTATTACGCATCTAATTTCTGCCTTTGACCTCTCACATTAGACTGTCGTTTGCGATTGCTGGATATGCTAGGCGATTCCGGGCAGACTTCTACCGCAAACCAAGTCTAACATCGTGTCTTAAGCGTTCATTATCTCTTCTACTATTCAAACCCAATTTCAAGTTTTGAATTATAACATATATTCCAATTGCCCACAATTTCCAATTTAAGTTATGTTTATAATTCCAATCCAAGTCATGCCTATAATTCCATGTATATAAATTGTACCAATTTATGCCCCAAATCAATTGCATGATTGCAAATCATTTTATGCCCAGTTACATATTATTCAATATTTTCCCAAACTTTTCCCAATCGTTCCAACGTTATTTGTATGCAAATCTCAACGCAAAATGTTAGGTTTGAAGTTAGCCTAATCTCATAGAGAAAAACGAAAAGAAGAAGGAAAGAGCATCATGACATCAAAACTGGCTTAAAAATAGGCATATGAAATTTGAGCTGGCATAGAACAATAAAATAGATCCAATAGGCATATGGAATATGAACTGGCATATGATAACAGAAATTTGGGTATGAATCTGAAAGATAAGGACTTATAAAATTGATATGACTCATATTACAGGCATGTTCATAAAATCCAATTTACAATCTTATCACAATCACTTTAGATTTAATTATATGTGAAAGTAAAATAGACTTACAACGATAGTATTTTTAGAAAATTATGCGTTGTTGTCGCAATTTGGATCTTGAATAATCTCTTCTAGGTTGCTGTAGATCTGATCTTCTAATTTGAATGTTGAAGAACTATTTCTAAATCTCTACTTTGATTTTGGTAGGAGAAGAAAGGCCAGGTAAATTTAGATTAGAGAAGCATGGTGGCGCCATGAATGAATAACAATGAGATTAGGGTTAGGTTTGGGGGTATATTAGAGATGCTCTAGGCGAATTAGAACCCTTAAATTAGATTAGGATCCATCTGAACCATCCAGACTAGAAAAACATGTCATCCAACCAATCCCAGAAGGACACATCAGCCCTAGACCACTCAAAACTCGGACTCTATCCCAAAAAGAATTTCGAGACGAACGCAATGGCGCAACCCGTTTTCCTTAATTCTTCTTCTAAAAATTAAGTATTCTTCAATTATCCCTTATGTCATGTTTTAAAATTACGGGGTGTTACAGGTTGGTTATTTATAGGCGAGATATTTCCAGTTTAATAATACTATATTTTATTACTAAATTGCTACTGCCTATCGCTATCCGCGATTGATGTTAGTTGGATAGAGATTGACATTAGTTAATTCGTACGATCACTTATGAACTACTTTGGCGGTGAAAGCTGACATACAGCTATGGTTTGTCATTACCATCCTAATGAAACTTGTTTCGAAGAAATCCAAGTCTGTTTTCTCATAATGCGCTAGTTTGGGCTTAAATTTTTGATTTTATATTCATACGTATTTACATTGAATGTTTAAATATTGCACGGGCACATACTAACTCTGACTGATCTAAAATTTGGAATCTTACAATAATTAATCATTACGGATCCTATCAAATTGGTTTCGTGAAAATCCGAGATCATTTGCAAAATGGCTATTTTTCTATATTCAACTAAATCGATATAATATAATTTTAATTAAAAAATAATTCAATTTAATAATAATAAATTAATATTATCGTGTATATCCTAATAGAATATCGTATACTCCAAAATAAGCATACTTGGGTTTATTACTCAATACTTCCATTTCTAGTTAAATCGATATTCAATTTATATAAATATCCTTTTATTATATAAATAAATTGTTATGCTTTATAAACAATTCCATAGCGACTTTCCAAAATTTTGATTTGGACATAACTCATAATCTATAAAATGAAATCTCAATTTTTCACTTTTGTTGGAAAATTATAGTTTAATAGATTTGAACGTTTCTTGTTTGAACGAATTCTGACTTATATTGGGTCTTATCCATTCATTTAAAGTTCAAAATGTAATCTTATGAGCTACCGCGCTGTTGCGAGCTTGTCTTTAATTATATTATAAATTATACATTCAAACCTTATTTTAAATTAATTCCAAGTCGTTAATTCTTAAAATAAATCGTTTTTAAATATTTAAGTAAGTTAAAATGTTCCTTAATAAAATCTAGGCTATTACAATCTCCCACACTTAAAAAAGATTTTTTCCTCGAAATCGAAGAGGGAACTGAAGTCTGTTTACATAACCAACAAAGTAGTTACCTTATCTAACTTAAGTTCTTTAACATTTTAGTTTCTTGAAATTTTCCAAATTCTCGAAATCTTGCGAACGCCTTAAATTTTCAAAAAAAATCTCCATAACGTCCATTGTACGGCTTGATCGATACAACTACAACTCTCCTGTCTTGCCTTTCACCAATCAAAAAGAAAACCCAAAAGCCAAGCGGCTTGCCAATCGGCTCATAAAATCATCAAACCTAACAAATACAGTAAATATGTAACTTTTAGACGGGCACTCAATTTTATTCCTCTTCTTAGCTTCCATTCAATATATATATATATATATGTATGTATGTATATGTATGTATATCTATACGTCCAGTTCCAACTAATTTTCATTTACATTCAACCTCATTTAATTATAATTTAAATCCAATCCAAATTTATTTAACTTCACTTAAGTTAAATTTTAATTCGTTTGACTCATTTTTATCCTTTTAATTTGTTTAACTTGTACCATTTAAATTTAAAGTTTAAATCATCTTAATCATTTCCCAAATTACACCACTAAATTTTAACCAATTTCAGCTTAAGGTTATTTTGTCCTTTGTCTTGGCTATTCAAATCACTTAAAAACACTTATCTAAATGGGTTTAAGCACATTTCAACATTTCAATTGGAACCGTATAGTCATCCCACTTTCAAAACTCGAAAATAAACACTGATGATGCTGCAGGTATCAAAAGAATCATCCTCAAGTGACCAGAATGTGTTTCTATATCTATCTAGTATATCTGAGACTTCGCATATACGTTATCTAAGCGCAAATTTAAAATCTTCTTATACTCAAAAGTCCAACCTCAACATTAAATAAAATACTCAAACTCTTAATATAAGATAACCAGGTATGTTTTTTTTTGGCATAGCCGGCCAGTTTTATAGTGTTCCATAACACTCTTTTATTATGACTAATAATAAATTTACAATATAGTGTAGGTGACTGTAGTTAGATGTTAGCTAATTCGGTTTTTAAGGTGTTTCGTCTACCACCTACGGAGTTTATAGTATTCCGTCCACTCTACCTATGCAGGCTTAGAGCACTGGAGCTAGCTAATTTACTAGCCTACAATGTACGGTTTTTAAGGTAGTCTTTCCACTATATTTCATACTCCATGCAAGGAGTGAAATTACATTTTGCCGAAAATAAAAATAAAAATATTGCACAACATCTAATATCCAGCAAACTCTGTCCTTAATTTCTCTGCGTAAGAAACTAAACTGTCCATTGCCAACATATCTTACCAAAGAGGCAAAAGTACATTCAAGAAGAACAAAAAATCTTCCGTATTTTGAGCCACTCAACACAAATGAGAGTTACCGAGTACAACGCACATGCAATGAATAGCTCTTGCTCTATAGATATGACATACATCCCAAAAATTACACCATGAAGGTATACCCATAAGCATTGGGGAATGTGCACCATCACTTATTCCATACCTTAGCAGTAAAACTCAAAATCGACACATCCATGAGGCAGCTCCTCCGAACATATAAGCTAGAGTCAGTGACAGAGCATCTTGTGTTTATCCTAAAGTCATCAAAGCATAAGCCCAACAATGAATATACCAAACAAAAAAAGCACAATTGTTGCTAAAATTGCACAAAGATCTCTTATCTCCCCAGATTAATCCTCCAAACAAAACGAGGACCAAAAACATGCAAACTCATCCAACAGTGCACAACTAAAACTAATAAGACAAACTTGAACAGCCAACCAGTACATATTTGCCCAAAAATTCCTACCAGCGACCTAAAATCCATGAAACCCCAATAACATATCAAGTAGCGACGAAGAACAAAAATCATTTGCATACCTGATTAATGTAGGAAAGCAAATCAATTTTAAGCGGGAGTGCTGCGATACAAAACAAAGAGATTAACCAAACAAGATTACGCATTAAAGCTAGGACTACTAACCCACTACACGTTGAAACATACCAGAAATGTTGAATTCCTTCACTGCGTCATTCACAGGAGCACCAACAGAACACGAGAAGGTTCTCGATACAAGATCTGGGAAAAACGAAGCAAAGGAGTTTCCATTAACCATAGAGTTTGCCACATGGATAATTTTTAGATTCATAGAATAGAGATAATAGGGGAGATGTAGATTTAAGGGCCAGATCTAGCTTAGAAACACACGACCTCATTTTTCCTCATGTTGACGAAAGCAAGATATAGAGTGTGTGGAGATTAAAGAAGTGGAGAAAGAGTCGGGGAGCGAAGAGATAAGAAAATGGAGACGAAGAATGGAAAAATTATCTTGTCGCCATTAACAAGGAAAAACTAAGACGAGCCTATTGAATACTTAATTATTTCATTATAATCAGTTATGTTAACCATATATAATCTTTCAAAACCAAATTTATTTTTCTATATATGCAAGTTCATTCTCTTTTATCTGTAATAGTCTTCAAACTCATTCTAGATAATTATCAACCCTATCTATAATGATTCACTCTCCTAGGATATTGTATTCCTACCTCTGATGAGTCCTTTCCATCTATTCAAATGAGTCGTACCCTAAAGCTTTGTATACACCGAAGTTCTGATACCAAATGTGACGACCCGCCTTTTACCCCGGTTTAAACCGATGGTTAAACCAACTTAAATCGATTAACAAGACGTATCGCTTGGGGTTACGATACAAAAGAACTAAACAAAACAACTTTTCATTGTTATTGCAATAACTTTTACATTAGAGTACAATAATAAATACACGCACACTGGAAAACAAAAACTCCTACGGAAGAAATAAAATGCTTTAGGCACAGCTCTAGATTCGATTCATCACCTGCTTTATAAAATAATTATTAACTTATTTTAAAGTTAGGTAAATCACTGGACCACGCCGTATAATATGGAATGGGTTTTCTCCACATGAATAATAAATCATAAATCTATTCACAATGCTTTTTGAAAAATGAAGCTACCATAAGACTAGCATCCCATCACACAATGCAACACACATCAAAGGAGCAAGTTTTACCTTATGGACCAAATATGCTTAGTACGCAAAAGTCTTTTATTATCACTGGTGCATTGTATGGAAATCACTTTCGAAAGTAAATGTATAAATCTTAGAAGACAAAGGTACCATATATTACATATATATATATATATATATATATATATATATATTACAACAAAAACCGTAAAAGGCTCATATTGGAAGTTGGGTTCTATCAATGACAAAGGTAAAGGATCTACCTTACCAAGATTCGGAATACCTCTAGTGGGATGTCCTAGGATCAACAAATGCTCCTTCCATATAACAAAGCCAGCCCACCTATACCAGGTGTAGTTCGGGTTTATCCTAAACATAACTTCCCCCGGTCGTTGTCGACCTTTATTCGAGGCGCCTCATTCCATCATCCACTAAGTAAATTGCCTTGGCTCCATACCTTGGCATGACTTCCTCAACCAGAAGGAAATGTTAGTCCTTATCCCAGCTATACTTCAACTTGTTTCGACTCATTACCGATTGTGAGGTCCTGAAGTCACTTTTTACATATAGCAATGCTTTTCAACAAAAAGCTTTGATCATCAATAGCTCATCACTTAGCATGCCACACTGTCATCTCATAACATATAATCGATTATCGCTAACCGTGTCACCTTTGAGCTCGTACATATCAAAAAAGGGTGTTATGCATAGAGAATAAATTCTCCACTACCAACAGAAATGCGTTCAACAAAAATTCATTACATACTACAAGATAAATGTCAGACACACATCTATTTTAAAGTTCGTTCTAAGTTGTGAAAGAAACCGAAGGCACCTTATTTCTCGTCCAACATAGGAGAGAGAGGCCCTTGCAAATCTGGACCATCAGCAAGCACGTGCGGACAACTTCCACTTATAACCTCGTCTGAGGTGTACTCCCTAATCGAACATCAACAATAAATCAAAATAAGGTTAAGATCCCAGGACTTCAACCACCGTCTTCGGTATCTTTAATACTCGTCGTATAGTTATTCAGGATGGGCTGGAATCCAGTCTTTCCAAAATAACTAGCGCATCTTTACAACCCATAATTGATATACAAAAATATCGTGAGTCTCATTCCATTTCAGAACAACCATTTACTCAAATCATTCTTTATATTGGGGTATACACATTTAGATCTTTCCTTGGAAATCATTACAATTTATTATAAAATCTTATTTCACAAGCTTAACTCAAATCAAATTTTCCTACGCTTTATCGAGATTATTGAATCTCGCAAAAAGGGTAATTTCTCAAATCATTATCCCACCCCCATCCAATTCATCCCACCGGTAGTATTCCATATCTAATACCCCTCATATTTTAGTAAGTTTAATTACTTTCATTCAATTCAAATTTGATTAAACATTTCAATTATCTTTATGGGAAGACATATTTATCGCAAATCCAACCCATTCATTGATCATTAATTAAGGTAGATAACTTTATCTTTCCTTGATTCATATATGTAACCAAAATTCGTACTTGTGGTTTCTTATTCATATCGTTAGGGAAAAAAAAATTTGTTAACCATAACTAGTTCTCGATTGCACAATTTCAACAGAATAATCTATCAAGTGTGTGACCCTAAAGGCCTAAACTAACATCAGATCAAAAACCCAAAAGATCACCCCGCTCAATGATAAACTGTCAAGTTCTAACTTCTTTCTTTAAATCTTTATATTTAATTTAAATAAAGATTTCGTTTCAACTAAAATTGAGAAATCGTCTTCTCCTTTTAATGGGTTGAATAACAATGTTATTTAAAACATCGTCCATGATAGACCCAAACTTATAATTTCATTCTAAATGAAATCTTAACGAAAATTGTATCAGCTTATAATCGATATGAATCCCTGTCAGACTAATACTATAAGCGGAATAATGGCAAAGCCTCTTAAATTACTTAAATATTAATGGTCTTCATCCATAGAGACCCATCTCGATTATCACTAAATCGATTCTCATTTAATTCCAATTTAATTCATTCATTTGAAAACTTAACATTTGAAAACTTCATTAAATCTTCATTAAAAGATTTATCATTTCTTTTTATTCCAAATCATCTCTTATTCAGAGTTGGGTTAAAGAATAACATTAGATAAGACGTCATTAAACACAAGCCCAAAATCCATTTGATATCAAATATAAGATTCTTCAGAGTTTACATCAACTTATATTCAACACCAATTCTCGTAATCGACGAATACTATAAGAAGAATAACCATATGAACATCTTCCAAATTTCTCAAATAGTAAACAAGGTAATCCATACCAAATATCTGAAAATCATTTCTATCCAAATCCGATTAATTAAATTCAGAAAACTTCATCTTACTCTAAGATTTATCAAAACTTTTTTCAATAAGTTAGGCTGAAAAAACAAAAATCCGAAATATAGTTTGAAACTTCATATTTCTTTTCCAATCACGTTGAAATCATTAGTTATGATTTATCATAATCTTTCCTTATTTTTAATAATTTTTAAATGGTCGTTTTGATCGATTTCCAATTACGGTCATTGAACTACTTTTACAATGAACTTTTCAAAAACAAATTTAAACATTACTTGAAATATATAATTTGAAATTACAAAATTATTCTTTCGTTCGAAAGCTAGTATCAATAGAAAATAAACATTTTTCATTTCGTGCAATTCCGATTTAAATTGTATTAGTTATGGTCATTTGAAGTTTATGGTCGAAATTCGCGAACTATCGCTGCGTGACACATCTTATTCAAACCATATTATTTTTTAAAATAAAAATCATCTGATTCGATCCAAACATATTTTATAAAATGCTTATAAACTCATTCAAAACTGATTCCTGCCTCAAATTAAATTTTAAATCAATGTTGAATATTCTATATTATTATAATATTGAAATAATAATATTTTAAAAAATTAAATATTTTGAAATCCAAACTTTTCAGAAATCCATTATAAAATAAATAAGATCATTGGAACAATCATTTCGAGTTAAAAAAGTCATTTGTCTATCTAACTCAAATTCACTTTTGAGTTTAGTATTCAAATCTATTTTTAATTAGAACAAGCCATCTTTAATTCAGAACTCTTTTAAATTCATTTCAACCTTTTCAATAGTTTTTGAAATCATATCAATTTCATTTCCAAAACGTTTCGAATATAAAAATCCAATTCCCAATTTTACATCTTATTTCACTTAAATGAAAATATATTCATTTTTATTCCAATGGAATTCGACTCAATAAATTCCCTAATAATTTCATATTTGTGGTGTCAATTTTTGTGAACAATTATAAAAACAACCACAATAGTAATCATCCATCAAACAACAGTTATAGTATGAGCATTATATTTGTTAACTTTTATATGTAAACAAATAGTAGATAATTAACTATAATAAGCATCCATCATCCATAAAGCAACCATAGCAACCACAAGTAATCAACATATAACCAGTTGACGATTATAAACAACTTCCAAGTTGAAACAAGAGTCCTCATAGTGATTTTTGATCATTTCAGTAACTATTTCTTTTGAATTAGATTAAACAGAGGTTAATTTAACTAAAATTCAAACTATCTCCAACATCGTCCAAATCAGTTTGTACACGTAGGCTGCGTCTATACGATTCCAAAGGATCTATTTTTGTCAAATTCCGAGTTCATACAAACAAACTACAATTGCTTGAACTTTGAATACATTAACTAATTTAGTTAAATTATAATTAACCTTTATTATCATCTTCCCCAACTCAAGTTTACCAGCTCCACCACATTTGAAGCCTCGTGCCTCTGCCTGGATGATCATCTTCCCCAACTCAAGTTTACCAGCTGCACCACGTTCGAAGCCTCGTGCCTCTGCCTGGGTGCATCGCCGACCACCGCGTCCCCATTGGCAGCACCGCCTCACCGTCACGCGTCAACTTTAGGAACCTCGTAACCGATTGCTCTACCGTAGGCCATAAAAGCCACCTCAAATGGAAAACACGTTGAACCCATATTTTCCCACCACCGTCCACCTAAAGCCACTCCACCACCTCAGGCCGACGCGCCTCGTCAAGCCCTTCCACTTCCATGTTGGCCACCTGACCTGAATCGCCACCTATTGTCGCTGGCAATCCAAAATCCATTCGCCACTTCACCCAAAAGTTCATCCAGGTTTAACTCCCCTTCGCTGTCACCACAGGTCGTTTCAGGCCGAACGAACAACTATGAATCGTAAATCATCCATCCGTCTCTGTAACACCCCGTGATTTCTATAACATTAAGCTTAACAAATTAAAGTGTAATTAATTCTAAATGAAAGGATTAAGGGAAATGGGTTACGCATTGCGTTCGTCTCGGAATTCTGCTTGAGATAGAGTCTGAGTTTGCGCGAATCGGACTCCATATGAAGGAGTTATTATGTTCGGAAGTTTCAAAATAAAATTTAAAATTCAAACAGCTCAGTTTCAAATTCAAAATTCGAAAAACAAGTTTAAACTGGGCTGGGCGGGAAAATTCCCGCCCAGAGACCAGGTCGACCATAGGGTCGACCATGGTGTCGACCTGGCCACCCCAGGTCGACCATAGTGTCGAACTGGGTGTCGACCTGGCAGTCGACCTACCTGGTCGACCTGGCTGGCTGGGTCTGGCTCGAATTTCTGTGGCTAGGTGTGTCACTAGGGCTGACATGTCACCTCTTGATTGGCTCTTTGAACTTTGTATGGTCTAGATTCCTCCTGTCTTCATCTGATGGCTCAAAACAATTTAAAAATCTATAAATACACCCTAAGTCTCAACTGAAAATTCACACAAAAAAATAAGATGGGAGTCGCCATGCTGCCAGGAAGGAATTGAGCATAGCCGTCAAGAGAGAGAAGCTTAGAGACGAATTAAATTAAGAAGAAGAAAACCAAAGCTTAATCAAATTAATCAACGCAAGATTGGAAGACACCTAGAAATGCAACCGAAGTTCGAAGCTTTCTTGGGCTAGCCGGTTTTTACCGAAAGTTTATTAGGGATTTCGCGAAAATCTCAGCCCCACACACAAGGCTAACAAAGAAGAATCTGGCGTTCACTTGGGATTTGGGCTGCGAGTTTGCTTTCCGACGATTAAAAGGGCTCTCACAACAGCCCCAGTTCTGACTTTGCCAGACGGAAGCAAAATGTTCACATTATACACGGATGCATGTGGAACGGGACTAGGCGTTGTTCTAATGCAAGAAGGAAGGGTAGTAGCTTATGGCGGAAGACAATTGAAAGTTCATGAAAAGAATTACCCAACCCACGATTTTGAGTTAGCCGCCATCGTCTTTGAGCTTAAGTCTTGGCGCCATTATCTCCTAGGTGAGAAGTTCGAATTATACACTGACCATAAATCGTTGAAATATCTCTTCTTGTAGAAGGATCTTAACTTGAGGCAGCAAAGATGGATGGAGTTTCTTGCCTCGTATGACTTTCAAATTTCCTATACTCCCGGCAAAGGCAACGTAGTAGCAGACGCGTTGAGCCGAAAGAAACTAACCTTAAGCCCACTCTTTGTGGAAAGGAAAAGATTGGAGTATATAGCCAGTTTTAACTTTAGGCCCTCCTCGGATTCTGTACTGGGTTTGCTAGCATCTCTCGAAGTACTCCCTACTCTCTTAGACTCAATAGGGGCTGCACAACATGAAGACCCTAAGCTTGTTGATGTGATTGATAAACTTATTCGGGGTGAGACTTCAAGTCACCTCAGTAGATACGCCATCGATGATAAGGGTTGGCTGAGGCGAGATGGAAGATTATGCATCCCACAAGCAAGGGAGTTGACAAAGAAGGTTCTCGAGGAAGTGCATCATTCCAAGATGACTATACACCCTGGCCATGATAAGATGTACAAGGATATAAAAAGGACTTTCTTTTGGAGCGGCATGAAGCAAGACGTGGCAGATTTCGTTTCTAAGTGTATGACCTGCCAACGGGTCAAGGCGGAACAGAAGAAACCCAGAGGACTACTTCATCCTTTAGAGGTCCCACAGTGGAAGTGGGATAGCATTTCAATGGACTTCATTGATGGACTACCTAGGTCGAGAAGAGGCAATACTAGCATTTGGGTAATAGTGGATAGGCTTACTAAGAGTGCCCACTTCATACCTGTCAAGAGTAGAAGGACTGCCTCTTCTCTAGCATCTCTTTGTCTTAAGGAAATAGTTCGACTCCATGGGATACCCTCCAGCATTGTTAGTGGTCGTGACCCTATCTTCACAAGCGAGTTTTGGCGGAGTCTGCAAGAAGCTGTAGGCACACAGTTATGTTTGAGCACGGCCTATCACCCCCAAACCGATGGCCAGAAGGAAAGGGTGAATAGAGTTTTAGAGGATCTTTTGAGACTTTGCGTTATTGACTTTGGAGGGACTTGGGAGGATCACCTTCCTTTAGTGGAATTTGCCTACAACAACAACTACCAAGCTACCATCGGTATGGCGCCCTTCGAAGCCTTGTATGGAAGACCGTGCAAAACACCAACTTGTTGGTGGGAGTCTACAGATTAGCTTATACTTGGGCCATACATGATTCGAGAGACTTCAGAGAAATTGGACTTGATATGGAAAAGGATGAAGACAACCCAAGACAGACAAAAATCCTACGCCGACAAAAGAAGGACCAACCTTGAGTTTGAGGTTGGGGATAGGGTTTTCCTTAAGGTGTCTCCTTTAAGGAACGTCGTTCGCTTGGATCCACGGGAAAGCTAGCACCAAGATTTGTAGGACCGTTTCCTATCATCGAGAAGGTTGGGAAGATGGCCTATAGATTAGAGCTACCTGAGAGACTGGCCGGAGTTCACGACGTCTTTCATGTTTCTCACCTCCGGAAGTGTTTGCATGAGTCTGCGGAAGTGGTGGAACCTAGCATTCTAGAAGAAGCCGAAGTGGTACGTGAAGCAACTGTGAGGAGAGTTCCAACCCGCATCTTAGGAACTGAAGTGAAAATGCTACGCAACCGCGAAGTCAAACTCGTTAAAGTTCAGCGGAGCGACGCCGAGGAAGACGCGACTTGGGAAACTGAGGACAGAATACGCGCTGCCTACCCTCTTCTTTTTGAGGGTACATCTTCGATCTCTCTTTTTTCCTTAATTTATGCTTTATCTATCTTTTTAGGTATACCTCCTCGGTCCTTTTCCTAACTCCTTAAGTAGAAAACAAATAGATGCAAACATGTATTTGAAAATATGTTATGGATGACGGCCGCAAATGGTTGCTAGTGATTGCTAGTGGTTGCTCGTGGATGCATACACACACACCCTAGGTTATAGATCGGCTCAATCACTTCATATTGCACATGCATATATGTATTCTCATTTGTATATGGTTAAAACCTGATATGTTGTCATATGGTCGTCGCATTTGTATGAATAGTTATGCACTCATATAGAATTATGAGTAGGAGAAATTTGCATATATAATGGATTCATGACACTTACATGATTCACATTAAGGAGGTCAACTGAATCAGTAGACCGCCTGATTTTTGCATTAGATAAGGACATGTTCACACACTATGCATATGATCACGAAGCATTAGAAGTCTTTTAAGCACAGTGGATGCCTGTGTTTATTAGTTGAGTAGATGGACTGTTGGATGGTAGGATATACATTCTTCCTAACTTGAAGATTTCGGGGATGAAATCCTTTTAAGGGGGGTAAATGTAACATCCCGTGAATTCTATAACCTTAAGCTTCACAAATTAAAGTGTAATTAATTCTAAATGAAAGGATTAAGGGAAATGGGTTACGCCATTGCGTTCGTCTCGGAATTCTGCTAGAGATAGAGTCCGAGTTTGCGCGAATCGGACTCCGTACGAAGAAATTATGACTTTCGGAAGTTTCAGAATAAAAATTAAAATTCAAACAGCTCAGTTTCAAATTCGAAATTCGAAAAACAAGTTTAAACTGGACTGGGCAGGAAAATTCCCGCCCAGAGACCAGGTCGACCATGGTGTCGACCTGGCCACCCCAGGCCGACCATAGTGTCGATCTGGGTGTCGACTTGCCAGTCGACCTACCTGGTCGACCTGACTGGCTGGGTCTGGCTCTGGCTCAAATTTCTGTGGCTCGGTGTGTCACTAAGGCTGACATGTCACCTCTTGATTGGATCTTTGAACTTTGTATGGTCTAGATTCCTCCTGTCTTCATCTGGTGGCTCAAAACAATTTAAAAATCTATAAATACACCCTAAGTCTCAACTGAAAATTCACACAAAAAAATAAGATGGGAGTCGTCATGCTGCCAGGAAGAAATTGAGCAGAGCCGTCAAGAGAGAGAAGCTTAGAGACGAATCGAATTAAGAAGAAGAAAACTAAAGCTTAATCAAATTAATCAACGCAACGTTAATCTAACCACAGGGGCTCATCTAAATTTCAGAATCCAGAATTCAAAATTCTGCATTCGTTGTAAGTATAGTGACCTTTCAGAATATGAATAAAGACTGTGACGTGATTCGATGTAAATGAAAATAGAATTGTGTTATTGTATGAATTCTGTGTATTGTAATAATTCTGTCATGACTTGTGTATTGATATTTGTGGCATAAATTGATTGATGCAAGCCTATTGCACATTTGTATATAAAAGTAATAGCAATAGCAAGTTGTAACAAAAACTAGAAATTGATCACTTTATGTTTATGTCGATGGCATGGACTATATACATTCCCTTAGTCTAAGTTAGAATTTATGTAAACATGTTATAGATATGTGACCTTTTATGCCTACATGACCCAAAACCTGTGAACACATTCTTATGTTTATTTGCAAGTATAATTGGATCTATGTTAAGTATTGTTTGGGTTTAATAAACTATGCTAGTTCATGTTGAAATAGGCTATATGATTAGATGTTAAAATTGGACATTTTGGTGAATATACAACATGCTAGTTTTGCGGTTGACATTATGCCAAGTTAAACATGTTTAAACCCAAGTTTGTATAAGCCTAAACTATGCCATTTCATATGTCACCTACTTAGTTATACTTTGATTTGAATGCAAGTTCACATGACCCATAATTTATGTTGAATCGCTAAATTGCAAGTTCATGCGCCACACACCTTTATGTGAAATATTACATGTTCTTGGTTTCCCCTTTTTCTCACGTTATAAAGCTGGGCTGAATTGTGTCAAGCCCAACACTTGTTATAATGTTGCGAACGTACAAACGGGGATAATAACGTTGGGTGTAAAACATTAAAAATATAAGTTGGCATGGTTGGCACATGCCAACGGCAATGACATTCTAGCGGTATGAATTGTTATACCCAAGAATAAAGAAAATGAAATTTACATATATAATTGAGAAGTAATAAAATATGTAAATTTAGAAAACACGATATGCTTAACCCGAGGTTGGATTGAGTTGTGATGTAAACCTGCCTGGACCCGCCCGGCTGTCCAGTAGTCACAACAATACCTATCCAATGTGGGCGGTTAAGCATTGAGCCCAATAAGGACCCGAGGTTAGACTGAGCTACGGTGTAAACCTGCCCGGAACCGACCGGCACATCCAGTAACCGTAGCAATACCTATCTAATGTGAGTGGTTAGGTGCTCTAAGAGGCTAAGCACAAATGGTAGGGTTAAGTCAACAATAACACTTAACCAAATTCAACATGTTAACAAGAATTGATGGGTGGGGTTAGGTAAATACAGACACTTAACCACTTAACATGTTTGACTTGAAAAACCCTAGTAACGAGGGACCCGTTTCAGCAGTAACCCAAGTTAGGTATCATGGTACCCTGAAATTAGGCAGGGTGGGGCACGATTACTGGGCTGATTGTAAGCAGTCAAAGCGACGGCGGTGGGTGCATCAGTGTAGGTTCTAACGGGGTGCAGGCATGCACACACTCCGGAGCAGACAAACAGGGCACTGGGGGCACCAGTAGTATAACCTATGCCTTCTAGAATTGTGTCGGGGCCGCCACCATGGGTCTTGATACACCCCATGGTGGGACCAGCATAGGTATCTACAATTCTTGGGGGCCGTATGACACAAGTTTACGTGAGTAGGAGCCGATCTTTAGAAAATGGGGATCACTTCACCCTCAGCATGGGGTGCCAGTTAAAATAAGCTCAAGTAGGTGTTGAGATATAGTGTGGGTGCGATAGCACATTCAATTCTAAACGACACTTCCTTAGCTTGTGGCACTTTCCTGTTTTCAGTTTATACCTATCATGCCTTTTTTTCTTGTTCACATACTGAAGAGTTACTAGATTTACTCAGGCTTTATGTCTGACTCTATTTTCTTTTCATCTTCTTTTCTTTCGTCCCCCCCTCCCAGGTCCACAGGGAGGAAACAACTCAGCTCAGTCAGACCCTTTGCAGGCTCCAAGGCCGTAGACGTATGGTTTGGAACTCTTTTTCTCGGATCATGGCTTTGGATATCACTATGGGGATTTTTGTTACTTTTATTTATGTTTTATGCTTCTTTAATAATCAAGACAGCAATGAGGTTGTAATGATGGAAGTATTTTGAGACAAATATGGAAATGTTTTGTTTGAACATGTATTGATGAAATAAAAGTCTGTTTGGTTTCCGCTGTTTAAAATATGTGTATTTATATCTGTCTTGTTTTTATCTTTGGCTTTTACTTATAAACCTCCACCAAAGTTAAGGCATTCCCTTTGTGAGTGACCTTAACAGAGGTGGGGTGTTTCACGTGGTATTAGAGCATAGGTTTACCAGATAAGATAAAAAAATTTGAAATTGTTTTCAAAAGAAAGTTTAAAGAAGCATTTTTCAAGAAAAAGTGTTATATTTATAAAATGACAAAATCCCCCAAAGCCATGTGCCCTATCTATCTCTCTCTATCCTTCGTTTTGAATTTTTCCTTTATGTTTCAGCATGTCTGGAGATTTTAACCTCCCGGAAGGAGTACCGATACCCGGCTGGTTTAGGAGGTACTTAGAAGGAAGGGCCAATGGCGCGGGCCCAGTAGATATCCCTCCTCCAATGGCCGCAGTTCCTCGTCCTCCACCTCCTCGTGGAAATGCCTTCGCAAAAACATGTAGAGACTTCAAGGCTATGGGTGGAAAAGACTTTTATGGGACATAATCCTTTGTAGGAGCAAGAACCTGGCTAAAGGAGACTGAGGATCTGTTTGTCATCTTCGAAGTTGATGACAGGCAAAATATACAGCTAGCAGTATTGTTGCTTAAAGATGAAGCTTCCTATTAGTGGGAAATTACCAATGCTCAGAGGGCGGTGGAAACATGGGAAGACTTCAGGACAAGGTTTGAGATGAAATTCCTCTCCCAAGCTGAAAGAATCCTGCAAATGGAGAAGTTTCTAACTCTGAAACATGGAAGTATGACAATCAGGGTGTATGTTAATCAGTTTAATCAGCTGGCCGGATTTGGGCTAGACTTAGTAAACATCCAACACAAGAAGGCACTTCGCTTTGTCAAGGGTTTGAATGAGCCTCTACACAGCCTTGCTATGACCCATGTATCCACGGGAGTGACTTATGAAAGCTTGGTGGACATGGCGTTGCTACACGAGGAAGACAACGGCAAGAAAGAGACCAAGGTGGAAGAGAAGAAAGAGAGTCTACAAGCAAATAAAACAGACTTCAAGAAAGGAGGGAAGAACAATATGCCCCGTGAGAGGAGAAGGTGCAATTTCTGTGGCATTGTGGGACATATATCAAAAGACTGCTGAAAAAAGAAGGCAAAGATGGGTGGTTGCTTCCATTGTGGAGAAACTGGGCACCAAGCTAAGAACTGCCCAAAGAAGAAAGGGCAGGGACAGAAAGCCGGATCCACTTCAGGGGGTCAGGTTCATGTGCTAGTGGCACCTCAGCAAGAACTAGGTAGTAATATTTCTGTAGAAAGTGTAGTCTATCTTTATGATCATCCATTTCGCACACTTTTTGACTCTGGCGCATCACACTCTTTTATTTCATCTGCCTTAGTAGAATCTCTGCATCTAAACACTAGTATGGTAGAGGATCCCTTAGTAGTTTCAAATGCAATTGGGGGCTCCACTTACTTGTCAATGGGTTTGAAAATCTCTATTCTCAGCGTTGAGTTTAGTTGTATTGCCTTTGTTTTGGGCTTCTCGGGATATGGTTTGATCTTAGGCATGGACTGGTTATCCAATAATGGTGCCATCCTTGATTGTGAGAAATGAGTAGTTAGACTCTTGACTCGGCTTGGTAACACTCTAGAAATTTCTTGTAATCCCTTGAATGTTGTTATTCTTAGTTATCTAGAGTCGCTTGATGCTTCTGATGAGAATTTGCAATCAGTTAGAGTAGTCCGGGAATATCTGGATGTCTTTGAGGAGGTGAAAGGCTTACCTCCGAGGCGGGAAATAGACTTCCGCATATATCTTGTGGATAATGCAAAGCCTGTAGCTTTACCTGTCAGACACATGGCTCTAAAGGAGAGAAAGAATAAGAAGGTTAAAGAAGTTCTCGAAAAGGGGTTCATTAGACGGAGCATTTCGTAATGGGGTGCTCCAGTGTTTTTCGCAACCAAAGCGGACGGTTCGCTTCGCCTTTGCGTCGACTATAGGGAGTTAAACAAATTGACCAAGAAAAATAGGCACCCTCTTCCCTGAATCGACGATTTGTTTGATCAGCTTATAGGAGCGTTGGTCTTCTCCCAACTTGATCTAGCAATTGGGTTCCATCAGCTAAGAGTAGCTGAAGACAGCACTGATAAGACGACGTTCAGAACCCCAGACGGTTTCTTCGAGTGGCTTGTCATGCCTTTCGGCTAGACAAACGCACCCGCTTATTTCGTAGACCTAATGAGCAGGGTGTTCAGAGAATTCCTCAACAAATTTGTGATTGTCTTTATAGATGATATCTTAATCTTCTCAAAAAATGAGGAAGAGCATGCTCAGCATCAGAAAGAAATCATGGAAACTCTCCGTACACATCAGCTAAAAGCCAAATTCTCCAAGTGCCACTTTTGGAGAAAGGAGGTAAGATTTCTGGGGCATATAGTGTCCAAAGAGGGGTTGGCTGTGGACCCCGCGAAAGTGGTGGCAGTGCAAGATTGGAAGACACCAAGAAATGCAGCCGAAGTTCGAAGCTTTCTTGGGCTAGCCGGTTTTTACCGAAAGTTTATTAGGGATTTCGCGAAAATCTCACCCCCACTCACAAGGCTAACAAAGAAGAATCTGGCGTTCACTTGGGATTTGGACTGCGAGTTTGCTTTCCAACGATTAAAAAGGGCTCTCACAATAGCCCCAGTTCTGACTTTGCCAGATGGAAACAAAATGTTCACATTATACACTGATGCATGTGGAATGGGACTAGGTGTTGTTCTAATGCTAGAAGGAAGGGTAGTAGCTTATGGCGGAAGACAATTGAAAGTTCATGAAAAGAACTACCCAACCCACGATCTTGAGTTAGCCGCCATCGTCTTTGCGCTTAAGTCTTGGCGCCATTATCTCCTAGGTGAGAAGTTCGAATTATACACTGACCATAAATCTTTGAAATATCTCTTCACGCAGAAGGATCTTAACTTGAGGCAGCAAAGATGGATGGAGTTTCTTGCCTCATATGACTTTGAAATTCCCTATACTCCCGGCAAAGGCAACGTAGTAGCAGACGCGTTGAGCCGAAAGAAACTGACCTTAAGCTCACTCTTTGTGGAAAGGAAAAGCTTGGAGTATATAGCCAGTTTTAACTTTAGGCCCTCCTCGGATTTTGTACTGGGTTTGCTAGCATCTCTCGAAGTACGCCCTACTCTCTTAGACTCAATAGGGGCTGCACAACGTGAAGACCCTCAGCTTGTTGATGTGATTGATAAACTTATTAGAGGTGAGACTTCTAGTCACCTCAGTAGATACGCCATCGATGATAAGGGTTGGCTGAGGCGAGATGGAAGATTATGCGTCCCACAAGCAAGGGAGTTGACAAAGAAGGTTCTCGAGGAAGCGCATCATTCCAAGATGACTATACAACCTGGCGGTGATAAGATGTACAAGGATAGACTTTCTTTTGGAGCGGCATGAAGCAAGACGTGGCAGATTTCGTTTCTAAGTGCATGACCTACCAACGGGTCAAGGCGAAACAGAAGAAACCCGAAGGACTACTTCATCCTTTAGAGGTCCCACAGTGGAAGTGGGATAGCATTTCAATGGACTTCATTGATGGACTACCTAGGTCGAGAAGAGGCAATACTAGCATTTGGGTAATAGTGGATAGGCTTACTAAGAGTGCCCACTTCATACCTATCAAGAGTAGAAGGACGGCCTCATATCTAGCATCTCTTTATCTCAAGAAAATAGTTCGACTCCATGGGTTGCCCTCCAGCATTGTTAGTGACCGTGACCCTATCTTCACAAGCGAGTTTTGGTGGAGTCTGCAAGAAGCTGTAGGTACACAGTTATGTTTGAGCACGGCCTATCACCCCCAAACCGATGGCCAGAAGGAAAGGGTGAATAGAGTTTTAGATGATCTTTTGAGACTTTGCGTTCTTGACTTTGGAGGGACTTGGGAGGATCACCTTCCTTTAGTGGATTTTGCCTACAAGAACAGCTACCAAGGTACCATCGGTATGGCGCCCTTCGAAGCCTTGTATGGAAGACCATGCAAAACACCAACTTGTTGGTGGGAGTCAATAGATAAGCTTATACTTGGGCCATACATGATTCGAGAGACTTCAGAGAAAGTGTACTTGATACGGAAAAGGATGAAGACAACCCAAGAAAGACAAAAATCCTACGCCGACAAAAGAAGGACCGACCTTGAGTTTGAGGTTGGGGACAGGGTTTTCCTTAAGGTGTCTCCTTTAAGGAACGTCGTTCGCTTGGATCCACAGGAAAGCTAGCACCAAGATTTGTAGGACCGTTTCCTATCATCGAGAAGGTTGGGAAGATGGCTTATAGATTAGAGCTACCCGAGAGACTGGCCGGACTTCACAACGTCTTTCATGTTTCTCACCTCCGGAAGTGTTTGCATGAGTCTGCGGAAGTGGTGGAACCTAGAATTCTAGAAGAAGCCGAAGTGGTACGTGAAGAACCTGTGAGGAGAGTTCCAACCCGCATCTTAGGAACTGAAGTGAAAAAGCTACGCAACCGCAAAGTCAAACTCGTTAAAGTTCAGTGGAGCGACGCCGAGGAAGACGCGACTTGGGAAACTGAGGACGGAATACGCGCTGCCTACCCTCTTCTTTTTTAGGGTACATCTTCGATCTATCTTTTTCCTTAAGTTATGCTTTATCTATCTTTTTAGGTATACCTCCTCGGTCCTTTTCCTATCTCCTTAAGTAGAAAACAAATGGATGCAAACATGTATTTGAAAATATGTTATGGATGACGGCCGCAAATGGTTGCTAGTGATTGCTAGTGGTTGCTCGTGGATGCATATACACACACCCTAGGTTATAGATCGGCTCAGTCACTTCATATTGCATATGCATATATGTATTCTCATTTATATATGGTTGAAACCTGATATGTTGTCATATGGTCGTCGCATTTGTATGAATAGTTGTGCACTCATATAGAATTATGAGTAGGAGAAATTTTCATACATAATGGATTCATGACACTTACATGATTCACATTAAGGAGGTCAACTGAATCAGTAGACCGCCTGATTTCTGCATTAGATAAGGACATGTACACACACTATGCATATGATCACGAAGCATTAGAAGTCTTTTTAGGACAGTGGATGCCTGTGTTTATTGTTGAGTAGATGGACTGTTGGATGGTAGGATATACATTCTTCCTAACTTGAAGATTTCGGGGACGAAATCCTTTTAAGGGGGGAGAATGTAACATCCCGTGAATTCTATAACATTAAGCTTCACAAATTAAATTGTAATTAATTCTAAATGAAAGGATTAGTGGAAATGGGTTACGCCATTGCGTTCGTCTCAGAATTCTGCTTGAGATAGAGTCCGAGTTTGCGCGAATCGGACTCCGTACGAAGGAGTTATGACCTTCGGAAGTTTCAGAATAAAATTTAAAATTCAAATAGCTCAGTTTCAAATTCGAAATTCGAAAAACAAGTTTAAACTGGGCTGGGCGGGAAAATTCCCGCCCAGAGACCAGGTCGACCATAGGGTCGACCATGATGTCGACTTGGCCACCCCAGGTCGACCATAGTGTTGACCTGGGTGTCGACCTACCCGTCGACCTACCTGGTCGACCTGACTGGCTGGGTCTGGCTCTGGCTCGAATTTCTGTGGCTCGGTGTGTCACTATGGCTGACATGTCACCTCTTGATTGGCTTTTTGAACTTTGTTTGGTCAAGATTCCCCCTGTCTTCATCTGACGGCTCAGAACAATTTCAAAATCTATAAATACACCCTAAGTCTCAACTGAAAATTCACACAAAAAAATAAGACGGGAGTCGTCATGCTGCCAGGAAGGAATTGAGCAGAGCCATCAAGAGAGAGAAGCTTAGAGACGAATCAAATTAAGAAGAAGAAAACCAAAGCTTAATCAAATTAATCAACGCAACGTTAATCTTCCCAAAGGGGCGCATCTCAATTTCAGAATTCAGAATCCAGAATTCAAGATTCTGCATTCGTTGTAAGTATAGTGACCTTTCAGAATATGAATAAAAACTGTGACGTGATTCGATGTAAATGAAAATAGAATTGTGTTATTGTATGAATTCTGTGTATTGTAATAATTCTGTCATGACTTGTGTATTGATATTTGTGGCATAAATTGATTGATGCAAGCCTATTGGACATTTGTATATAAAAGTAATAGCAATAGCAAGTTGTAGCAAAAACTAGAAATTGATCCCTTTATGTTTATGTCGATGGCATGGACTATATACATTCCATTAGTCTAAGTTAGAATTTATGTAAACAAGTTATAGATTTGAGACCTTTTATGCCTACATGACCCAAAACCTGTGAACACATTCTTATGTTTATTTGCAAGTATAATTGGATCTATGTTAAGTATCGTTTGGGTTTCATAAACTATGCAAGTTCATGTTGAAATAGGCTATATGATTAGATGTTAAAATTGGACATTTTGGTGAATATACAACATGCTAGTTTTGCGGTTGACATTATGCCAAGTTAAACATGTTTAAACACAAGTTTGTATAAGCCTAAACTATGCCATTTCATATGTCACCTACTTAGTTATACTTTGATTTGAATGCAAGTTCACATGACCCATAATTTATGTTGAATCGCTAAATTGCATGTTCATGCGCCACACACCTTTATGTGAAATATTACATGTTCTTGGTTTCCCCTTTTTCTCATGTTATAAAGCTGTGCTGAATTGTGTCAAGCCCAACACTTGTTATAATGTTGCGAACGTACAAATGGGGGTAATAACGTTGGGTGTAAAACATTAAAAATATAAGTTGGCATGGTTGGCACATGCCAATGGCAATGACATTCTAGCGGTATGAATTGTTACACCCAAGAATAAAGAACATGAAATTTACATATATAATTGAGAAGTAATAAAATATGTAAATTTAGAAAACACAATATGCTTAACCCAAAGTTGGATTGAGTTCTGATGTAAACCTACCAGGACCCGCCCGACTGTCTAGTAGTCACAACAATACCTATCCAATGTGGGTGGTTTAGCATTGAGCCCAATAAGGACCCGAGGTTAGACTGAACTACGGTGTAAACCTGCCCGGAACCGACCGGCACATCCAGTAACCGTAGCAATACCTGTCTAATGTGAGTGGTCAGGTGCTCTAAGAGCCTAAGGACAGATGGTAGGGTTAAGTCAACTATAACACTTAACCAAATTCAACATGTTAACAAAAATTGATGGGTGGGGTTAGGTAAATACAGACACTTAACCACTTAACATGTTTGACTTGAAAAACCCTAGTAACGAGGGACCCGTTTCAGCAGTAACCCAAGTTAGGTATCATGGTACCCTGAAACTAGGCAGGGTGGTGCACGATTACTGGGCTGATTGTAAGCGGTCAAAGCGACGACGGTGGGTGCAACAGTGTAGGTTCTAACGGGGTGCGGGCGTGCACACACTCCGGAGCAGACAAACAGGGCACTGGGGGCACCAGTAGTATAACCTATGCCTTCTAGAATTGTGTCGGGGCCACCACCATGGGTCTTGATACACCCCATGGTGGGACCAGCATAGGTATCTACAATTCTTGGGGGCCGTATGACACATGTTTACGCGAGTAAGAGCGGATCTTTAGAAAATGGGGATCACTTCACCCTCAGCATGGGGTGCCAGTTAAAATAAGCTCAAGTAGGTGCGGAGATATAGTGTGGGTGCGATAGCACATTCGATTCTAAACGACACTTCCTTAGCTTGTGACACTTTCCTGTTTTCAGTTTATATCTATCATGCCTTTTTTTCCCTTGATCACGTACTGAAGAGTTACTAGATTTACTTAGGATTTATGTCTGACTCTATTTTATTTTCGTCTTCTTTTCTTTCGTCCCCTCCCCCTCCCCTCCCCAGGTCCATAGGGAGGAAGCAACTCAGCTCAGTCAGACCCTCTGCAAGCTCTAAGACCGTAGACGTATGGTTTGGAACCCTTTTGCTCGGATCATGGCTTTGGATATCACTATGGGGATTTTTGTTACTTTTATTTATGTTTTATGCTTCTTTATTAATCAAGCCAGTAATGAGGTTGTAATGATGGAAGTATTTTGAGACAAATATGGAAATGTTTTGTTTGAACACGTATTGATGAAATAAAAGTCTGTTTGGTTTCCGCTGTTTAAAATATGTGTATTTATATCTGTCTTGTGTTTATCTGTGGCTTTTACTTATAAACCTCCACCAAAGTTAAGGCATTATTCCCATTGTGAGTGACCTTAACGGAGGTGGGGTGTTTCAGTCTCCAACTTCCTAGTTAACACCTATGGCCAACTCCTCACTGTTTGCACGTAAAACGATAAAATACGAAACTTGCTTTTTACTGCTTATGGTAAGATTCTGGTGACCTTAGGTGACCGTTGGCCATGAAATTTGGTTAGCATATTGCCCTTAATGCAATCTACAACTTTCCAGGTGGCGGCTTTTACGAATTCTTCATGATTTGAGAGGAATGAATTAAAATGTGAAAAGAGGTTTATTTGCAAAATGTTGTTGATTTGGGGATTAGGGATTTGGAAAACTTGGGTCCACGGTTAAGTATTTATATGGGAGATATTTTCAGTTTAATAATATTCTATTCTATTATTATATTGCTATGTGCCTATCGCTATCCCCTATTGACGTTAATTAATTCGCACATTCATATATGAACTCCATTGGCGGTGAAAATTCACATATAACTATGGTTAGTCATTACAGTCCTAATGAAACTTGTTTCGTCGAATTCCAAGGCTGTTTGCTCAAATAGCGCTAGTTTGGGCTTAAACTATTGATTTTATATTCGTACGTATTTACATTGAACATTTATATCTCGCATAACCACATACTAACTCCAATTGATCCGAAATTTGGAATTTTACAATAATTAATCATTACGGATCGGTTAAATTCGGTTTCATCAAAATCCGAGACCGTTTGCAAAATAACTATTTTCCATATTCAATTAAATCGATGTAAATAATTTAAATTAAAAAACAATTCAATTTAATAATAATAAATTAATATTATCGTATATATCCAAATAAAATATCATATAGTTCCAAAATAAACATACTTGGGTTTATAACTGTAACAACCCGAATTCCGACAGATCGAACTTTTTTTCAAAAATCCCAGTCCATAGGAACCTGGGTTCGATTATCTGGTATCCTACACAAAAGGCAAAGATATAAAATATATCAGAGCTCAGATAACATCTCACAACAGAATGGATAAAATATTATATAACTAAATATTGCCTTATCGGAGTAATAATACTGTCTGACTAGTATCCAAAGCTATCATATCTCTTCCATAACCCTAACCTGTGAGTGTGTTATGAGGAGGGGGTCAAAACACAAGTTCTGATGAATGGACTAAATTACACAATCTGAAATAACCCTACATATACCGTTTAGTTATGTTACTTATTTATTAGGTTGTTGGGTTAATTGCACTCAAGGCTTTACACACACAAGTGGTACCCATCTACCTCCCAGTAAATTAATCTAATATAACATATATATATAGCTACTCCCAAATCAAGGTACCTCCCATAGTACCCTACTCGCACGGTCTACATCGTCATGCCATAGAACCGTATGCAACTCTCATCCTACGCCGGAGTGATGTATGAAATCTCTATAAAACTACGTCACGTTACGCATAGAACTATTATCGCCATGCTACGTTAGCGTACAGACTGCCATATCTGAAACTCCTTGCCGAAGCTTGATATTAACACGGAGTAATACCCTAACATCTATGATACACCACCTATAGCAGTCATGCATGTATCCAGACCCTCACACGTACGTATCGTCTGCTGTTTCTGATGCCTTAACGTCTACAACACACCACCCAAAGCAATCATGAATGTATCTAGACCCTCACACGTACGTACTATCTACTGTACCTCGAGTGTCGTAATTGGGCTGCATCTGAATGCACGGAACTTAGTCGGGAGCCATTTCCATATCTGTATAGGTCTGCTAAAGAGGTCTAAAGTACATGTATATAACTATGGTATGTATTTCTATGGTGGCTATGCTCCCATCATGACCCCCCATCAACTAGTGAACATCAAGAGCTAAGTGACGAGCCCATAACAAAAAATCTAGCATCCAATTTGGCGTGTCCTTAAACCATGTCTCAATAGTGAAAGGACAATGGTATCTTGGTTTAGCTCTAGCCTTTCCGCAGAACACTGTCTGCCGATGACAGGTACCCGGGATTACTATCCTTAATTTAGTCATGACCAGCCTATCCATAGGCAAATCGCTGAATCACCCCAATGTCATGTGGCCACAACCTTTTGACTGTCACTACCGTGCAGTCAAGGTATACTCACCGGGTGGTAATGCGCAGACCCAACCTCTGCAAGTACAGACTGAGCATGAACCACAATAGAGAAAACAACATGGAGTATCCTATTAGGTCCCTCGGAAGCCGCGTGCTTCCTTCCTGTACCGTAGAGCCAGCAAGAAGAATATCAAGTAGAAGAATCAGATGGATGTGCTACTCTCGTGCCTCTAGACACCATGATGATCTAGCCCATTGGGTTCTTCACCTTTAAACGTGCGGACTGGTCCAAGCGCATCACGTTAAGGTGTTATTAGACCTTATGAATAAACGTTTAATTATGTGCTTGTTCTACCTCATCCAATTTCCAGTTTAACTTGATTATTTCCAATTATATTAACTTCTTATACAAGTTACCAAGTTCTCTCCAAGCCCCTTATATCTATAATGAATTGATCAATCTTGGTTATTAATTTCAGTTATATAACTTAACCCATTTAAGTTCATTAATAAGCCAATAACATGTTATTCTCTGGATTGTAATTCAAGGTCTGTAATCTACAATCATCTTACATAATTATCCTCACATTCATTTTCCAATTTCAGGTTACAATAATATGTTCTACTTAATGTGTCATTAAGTAAATCCTATCACGATCAACAGGTTTCCGTTTAACATAATACTTAAGCTATAATTAAGTATAACTTATTTCATTCCATAATTTTTCTTACTTCATTCAGTCTTATGCCGCCTGAGCGGACTTCCGCTTATTATTATTTTCTACTATAGGACTTCTTAATTTTCATTTATATGTCTAATAATAATACGGTACTTCTTTCTTATTCATTAACCATGACATGGTTTGATACAACCTCTTTTAGTTATGTACTTATTTTCTTAGTTTTCTTAACTAAGGTTTATCAATAAGTTTCTTTCAATTTATTATAACCTACGTTTATAATTTCCACTTGTCCCTAAGATAAGCCTACCTATTATATTGCATTCTCATTAATGTAATTAATTATAATAGGTTATTATCATTCCTCGTTCATTCCAACTCTTATACTCTTGTAACATCCATTCATTACAATTAATGCCATCTATATATTTCTCGTTATGCACGTATATTCATATATATATATATGTGTGTGTGTGTGTGTGTGTGTGTGTGTTTTGACACATGACATCTCACATTAAGTTGACTACTTGTGGATGCTGGATTTAGCGGGCGGTTCCGAACAGACTTCTACCACAAGTTGAACTTAACCTCGTATCTTAGTACCATTATATGTATGTTTATGCACCAGACCCCTCACATTAAATTAACCACTTATGGATGCTGGATTTGTTGGGCGGTTCCGGGCAGGCTTCTACGACATGTTGAATTTGACCTTGTGTCTTAGTGTAGTTACAATTTCTTAATTACTGTAAAATTTCCATCCAATTTAGGCATATCTATTCTTCCAAATTTTACTGTAATCTTGTTTACAACATTTTGGTATAATAATACACGTAAGAAAATGTTGAGGTTTATCATAAATTCCATGATTACAGCATTTACAATAATTTCCATTCAAACAGATGTTTAAATAGAAAAAGACTTATATGACATAAATGTCCTCAGCATAGTTAAATCCAATCATCACAATTATTCGTAATTTCATTATAACTTGATTTACAACATCCAATTGATGGGTTCTTAGGATGGTTCTATATATTGCGGTAATCTTTTTAAGAAGTCCTAAACAGTTTTAATACCCCATTTTCCACAAATGTCCATTGTTTAGCAAATTAAGTATAACAGGGAAAACAAACAATGAAATACCATTATTTAAAATGGTATAATTTAGATCCACTCACCTAATGTCATTCCAATCCATGAATATGATCCATATATGTTGTTCCGTGGCATCCATAACTGAATCTATATTCCAACATATCTACGAATTCACAAATCTGTTACTAAAGAAGGGGAAAAGAGAAAGAAAACCTATGTAAAACAGATCCGAGGACTAACCTCACGCTAATCAGAATTATGAAAATCCAATTATATATATATATATGTATATTATTTTCCTCCAAATCTTGTATTAGAATTTCCTAAGACTAATTATTCTATTTTCCAAAGAGATTTGAGGAGGAAAAAGAATGGCAAAGTCTGGGCAGCGTCTCAGAAAATGTGAGATTTAGGCTAAGCTCTACCAGTCTATTTGTAGGCACACAAGAAAATCTGAACTGTCGGATTTAACCTTAAGCGTACATGCAGTGCTGAGTTAATAACGAATATAGTCGCAAAATAGTCAAGATTCATGGAACGAACCTGCCCAGATCGGCAGTGGGTCAACCCAGTCCACCTGGGTCGAGCTATGAGTCGACCCGGGCCGAACACGGGTCTTCCCACAATGGGATTGGTTCCCGCGTCTCTTCCTGCCTTTTTTCTTTTGAAGATTCTTGATTTATTTTTAATATTATATTTATAAATAAACTCCCTATATGTATAAAATCTTCTAATGCACATAACTTTTTCATATGTTATCCATTTTACGGAACTTGGCGTTTATCTGAACCAGAAATCCGAGACGAACGCAACCATAATGTCAGTTTCACATAATTCTGAATATTAAATTAAGTTATTTTCAATTTATCATCTTTTAGTATGGTTATATTGTGTATAAAACTTTGGGGTGTTACATTCTCCCTTCCTTAGGAAATTTCATCCAAGAAATTTGCGAAGGATGAAATAGTGTTCTCCCTTGTATATAACAACCAACTGGTGTTCATCCAATTTTTTTCAACTATCTGTGCACTTGTGCAAAGTGTTATATAATTAGAATAATACATGAATGTGATGTATGCCTAGGCGGTACCTCCTATATGAATACAAAAAATTTCTTTAATTTTTTTTGAAACATGATGCACACATCCTAAATATACTGGCAATTTCTACATGAATGCAATATTTTGAAATTCAAAATACTTTTTCAGTCAATTTTTCCTACACACTTATAGAGTAAGAATGTAGTTCATCCAATATTTGCATTCAAAACCTTATCAAACTATTTTAAATTTTTGAATTTCAGAAAATTTTCATTTTCTAAATTTGATTTCTTATGTTACAAAAAGGCAGGAAACTTGACATCCCCCATTTTTCTTTTATGTACCTTTTCTATCTGTACTTGGATTATATGCAACTATTATATAAGGGTTTCCTATCTTTCTATCCAAGCATAGTTCACATAAGAAAATTTTTCTTTCTTATTTATTTTCTTTTTCAAATAGTTTTGGAAAAAACCATTTTTATTCACCTTTCTCTAAATTTCCATTTTCTTAACTATCATGGTTGTTGCTTTAATGAATTTCTTGTTTCCTTTTTAGTTATGCCATTACTCTTCTCTTACCTTATTTAACTTAACCCTCCGATCTAAGTTTAGTTTTCAAATAAGCCTTTAAACTATTTAACTAAAATAGGAAAACGAGCGCTCTACACAACAACTGTTAAAGGATAAGTATCCTAGGGCCATGCCCCCGCTAATAAAGAAAAGTCCAAACCAAAGGATATAAAAACTTACTTACCCTTTATCATTTAGACTAGTAGCCACCACTAGTCCTTGATGTGTACTAACAGTCTTTTCCAAGCAACAACTAGGTACTATAATGATTATGCATTCTATGGGAACTTACAATTCTTCATAACAGTCCTTGCTATTTACTTCATATCCTCTAAAATTTTCCCGTCTTCCCTAGATACTAATCATTTACCTACTCCATGATTTTAAAAACGTGGTTTGGTTTTCTCATTTCATTTTTCTTCCAAAAATTAAAAGTGTCAAAATTTTATTTTTTTCCCCCATTAAACTCTCCTTTGCCGAACCATAAACAAAATGTCATCCAAAAAAATGCAGATCTTTTTTTTTTTAAATCACAAAAACTGGAGTAGACAAGGACAATTACTTCTCTATCAGTTTCACAACTATTCATGTTTATAATGTCAATTCAATTACTTATAACTAGGTGCAAACATCTACTCTATTCTTAATTCTTACAACTTATTTTTTCTGCCTAACAAAATTTTATATCAAAACAATTATCAAAAATTGTTTTCAAAAGAATAGAGAACTTCAAATTTTTCTTTATCGAAAATTTTAGTTTTATCAAAAATTCAACCTTTTTCAAAAATTTCACAAGAAATCACTATGTCCAAAATATACCCCATTTTATTTCAAAACTTAATATGCAATTTTAAAATATGTTGCTTACATATTTTTTGCAAACATCATAAATACCTCTTTTCTTTCAAAGATTGTATCTACACAATTTAGCTTGTACATATTTCAAAATTGTAAACTTTTAAGGTTAAAACTAGAAAACATCATAAACTACCACCCAATTTTTTGTCTAAAAATCCAAGTTATTAAAAGTTAACAATAAGGCTAGACTCAAAGTGAGTTTCCAACTTACCTAGACTCTCCTAGATATTCCCATAAAGTCATTTCTTCTTAAATATATATTCCTAGTGCATTTTCCACTTTTACAATTTATAAGGCTCTACTGCCAAACCCACTAATCTGATATATCTATCTCCAATACAAAGAATATTGTACGCTTTTCATCCAAACCACCTAATAGTCTCAAATTTCCATAATCGTTCCTTTAGTGTACATAACTGACATCCCAACTCTTTCCATATTTTACTCTTCCTATTTAGTGGGTTCCTTTATGGATCTAGGTATATATACATATAATATTTATATATTTTTTTAAAATACAAATATGTTCACTCATTATCTATACAGGAATCCTGAACCTAAGCTCTGATACCAGATGTAACAACCTGAATTCCGATAGACTGATTTTTTTTAATATCCTAATCCATCGGAATCCAAGCTGGCTTTTCTGGTATCCTGCAGAAAAGATAGAGATATAAAATATATTAGAGCTCAGAAAACATCTCACATCGGAATGGATAAAATATAGCATTACGGAGTAATAATACTTCCTTACCAGTATCCAAAGCTATCATTTCTCCGCCACAAACCTAACTTGCGAGTGTGTTACAAAGAGGGGGTCAGAACACAAGTTCTGGTGATTGGACTAAATTACGTAATCTGAAATAATCCTATATATATCGTTCAGTTATGTTACTTATTTATTAGGTTGTTGGGTTAATAGCACTCAAGGCTTTACACACACACGTCGTACCCATCTACCTCCCAGTAGATTAACCTAATATAACATATATGTAGCTACCCCCCAAAATAAAGGTACCTCCCATGGTACCCTTCTCGCATGGTCTATACCGTTATGCCTCGTAGTAAAAGGACAATGGTATCTTGGTTTAGCTCTAGTCTTTTCGCTTCACACTAACTGCTGATGACAGGCACCCGACGATTACTGTCCTTAATTTGGCCCTGACCAGCCTATATGTAGGCAAATCGCCAAATCATCCCAATGCCATCCCACCACAGCCTTTTGGCTGCCACTACCATGCAATCAAGGTATACTCACCAGGTGGTAATGCGTAGACCCAACCTCTATGAATACAGCCTGACATGCACCGCAACAAAGGACCACCACAAAGTACCATGTCACGTCCCTTGGAAGTTGCATTCTTCCTTCTAGTCCCGAAGAACTAGTAAGCAGAATATCAAGTAGAAGAATCAGATGGACGTGATACTCTCGTGTCTCTAGACACCATGATGATTTACCCCGTTTGGTTCTTCACCTTTAAATGTGCCGACTGGTCCAAGTGCATCACGTTAACGTGTTATTACACCATATATCTAAAATTTTATTACACGCTTTCTCTACCTCATCTGATATCCAGTTTAACTTGGTTATTTCCAATTATATTAACTTCTTTTTAAAGTTACCAAGTTCTCTCAGAGCCCCTTATATCTCTAAGGAATGGACCCCTCTTGCTTATTAATTCAGTTATATAACTTAACCCATTTAAGTTCATTAATAAGCCTATAACATGTTATTGTCTGGATTGTAATTCAAGGTCTGTAATCTACAATCTTTTTACATTATTATCCTGACATTCATTGTCCAATTTCAGGTTACAATGACAAGTTCTACTTATTGTGTCATCAAGTAAATCCTATCACAATCATCAAGTTTCTATTTAACATATTACTTGATTTATAATTAAGTATAACTTATTTCATTCCATAAGTTTTCTTACTTCATTCAGTCTTATGCCGCTTGAGCGGGCTTCCGCTTATTATTAATTTCTACTATAGGACTTCTTAGTTCTCATTTATAAGTCTGCTAATAATAAGCTACTTCTTTCTTATTCATTAACCACGACTTCGTTTAATACAACCTCTTTTAGTTCTTTACTTATTTACTTAGTTTTCTTAACTATGTTTTATCAGTAAGTTTCTTTCTATCTATTATAACCTATATTATAATTTCCACTTGTCCCTATGACAAACCTACATATTATATTGCATTCTCATTAATGTAATTAATTATAATAGGTTATTATCATTCCCCGTTCTTTCCAATTCTTATATTTTTGTAACATCCATTCATTATAATTAATACCATTTATTTATTTCTCGTTATACACACATATTCATATATATGTGTGTGTTTTGGCATCAACCCTCTCACATTAAGTTGACTACTTGTGGATGCTAGATTTACCGAGCTGTTCCGGGTAGACTTCTACCATAAGTTGAACTTAACCTCGTGTTTTAGTACCATTATATGTATGTTTATGCACCAGACCCCTCACATTAAATTAACCACTTCTGGATGCTGGATTTTCCGGGAGGCTCTAGGGAGGCTTCTACCACAAGTTGAATTTGACCTCATGTCTCAGTGTAGTTACAATTTCTTAATTACTATAAATTTTCCATCAAATGTAGGCATACCTATTCTTCTAAATTTTACTGTAATCTTGTTCACAACCTTTTGGTATAATAATAATCTTAAGCAACTGTTCAGCTTTATCATAAATTCCATGATTACAGCATTCACAATAATTTCCCATTCAGACGGATGTTCAAATGGAAATAGGCTTATATGATGTAAATATCCTCAACAGATCTAAACCCAATTATCACAATTATTCGCAATTTCGTTATAACTTGTTTTACAACATCCAATTAATGGATTCTTAGGATGGTTTTATATACTACAGTAATCTTTTTAACATATCCTAAGCAGTTTTAATACCCAAATTTTCACAAATATCCACTATTTAGAAAATTAATTATAATGGGGAATACAAATGATAAATGTACCGTTATTTAAAATGGTATAATCTAGATCCACTCACCTAATGGCTTTCCAATCCATGAATCTGATCTAGATATGTTGTTTTATGGTATCCCTAACTGAATCTATATTCAAAAATATCTTTCACAAATCTGTTACTAAAGAAGGGGGAAAAGAGAAAGAAAACCTGTGTAAACCTGATCCAAGGACTTACCTCACGCTAATCAGAATTCTGAACACCCAATTATATATATATGTATATGTATCTATATATGTATATATTATTTTACTCCAAATCTTGAATCAGAATTTCCTATGACTAATTATTCTATTTTCTAAAGAGATTTGAGAAGGAGGAAGAATGGAAGAGTCTGGGCAGCATCTCATAAAATATGAGATTTAGGCTAAGCTCTACTAGTCTCTTTATAGGCGCACAAGAAAGTCTGAATCGTCAGATTTAATCTTGAGCGTACACGCAGTGCTGAGTCAGCAATGAATATAGTCGCAAAACGGTCCAGATTTGTAGAACGAACCTTCCCAGACTGGCAGTGGGTTGACCCAAGGGTCGACCCAACCCCTCTTGGATCGACCTATGGGTCGACCCGGGCCGAACATGGGATGCCCTACAACGGGCCTGGTTCCCGCATCTTTTCCCACCTTGATTCTTTTAAAGATTCTAGATTTATTTTTAATATTATTTTTATTTTTAAGCTCCTTATATTTATGCAAACTTCTAATGCCGATAACTTCTTCATATGTTATCCATTTTACGCAAACTTGGGGTCTATCTGCACCCGAATTCCGAGATGAACGCAAGGTAATGCCAGTTTCAGCTAATTCTGAATATAAAATTAAGTTACTCCCAAATTATCATCTTTAATTATGGTTATAGTGTATCAAATTTTGGGGTGTTACAATAACTCAAAACTTCCATTTTCTAATTAAATCGATATTCAATTTATATAAAAATCATTTTATTATATAAATAAATCATTATGATTTATAAACGATTCCATAGCGTCTATCCGAAAATTTGATTCAGATATAACTCACAATCTACAAGATGAAATCTTGTTTTTTCACTTTCATTAGAAAACTTTAGTTTAATAGATTCGAACATTTCTTGTTTCAACGAATTCTGAGGTACACTGGATCCTAAATATTCAAAGTTCAAAACTTAATATTACGAACCACTGCGCTACTACGAGCTTATTTCAATTATATTATAAATTATACGTTCAGACCTCATTTTGAATACATTCCAAGTCATTAATTCTTGAAAAATCATTTCTAAATATTTAAATAAGTTTAAATATTCCTCAATAAAATCTGGGCCATTACAACCGGGCTTATAACGGAATTTGTACAAATAAATATACACTGTAGATTGGGCAATGAATTTACATTAGGTTTTTTTTGAACCAAAATTTTATAATTAGATTGGAAATCAATATAGAGTTATAAACAAAATTATATGTGATTTTGGGCTTATATGGAATTTGATAAGAAAATGAACTTATAACGGAATTTTTATAAGTAAAAGAGTTTTATAAAGGGGGTTTTTTACTATAAGGGCTTGTTTACCTTATAAAATTAATTTGTAGGACACATCATTTAAATAAATTTTTTCCAGGACAGTATTTAGTGAACTATACACGACACGTCATTTTTCCGCCATTTTCCAATTTTTCATCTCGATTAAATACCTATTTCCGCCACTTTTCATTCAAAAATTAAAAATAATCGCAAATTAGTTTTTACTCAAAATCGATCCATTTTCCTTTAATTTTTGTTGCGACGATTTTTATTACTATACTCTGATCGATTTTCGAATTTTTATTAAATCTTATTCTAATCGTTTTCTACTTAGTTTAGGGTTTATTTTGGATCTGCTTATCTTCTACAAAATTGCTTGGTAGACGACATTATCTTCTTCAATCGATTAGCAAACAAGCAAGTTTTCTAATTCCTAGGATTTAATATAATATAAATTTATGTTTACGTTTTGTTATATGCTGTCAGTTCAATGATTAAAAAGATATTCAATTATATCTTTTTAATTTATATTAAGCAACTCATTGTTATGTTAAATGATTATTTAGTTATATGGCCATCTGAAATTTAAAATGTATTATGTTGAGTAATTATTTGATTATATTTTTTTTAGTCAAAAGTTTAAAAAGATATTTGTGTTTATATTTTCCTGTAAACACAATATTATAATTATGTTATATGTACAAAATTTAATAGGCTGATGTCGTTTGAGTATGTATGTTATATAAAGAAATTTTTGTTTTAATAAATTAGTAAATTTTTTAACAATGTTTCACTATTAAATTATTATATTATGTGGTTTACATAATGAAAAAGATAAAGATCGTTATCTTTTAATTTATATTTCGCTAATAACAGTACTGAAATAATAATTGCTATAATTTAGGATTATCTATTTAGATATAGTTATATATATCGGGTTATTTTATCTATCAAAAAACAGTGTTTTGTAATACCTAGGATTTACTGTTTGTTTATTATATTGCTTTAAAAAAAATTAAAATGTTAAATGTATGTACATGATTACTAACATATAAGTATACTTATCTTTCTTATACATGATAAAATATGAAACCAAAAAAAACCTCTAACTTGTTTAAGAAACATCCAATATGCATTTTTTTAAATGAAGGAGGACATCAATGCATAAATTTCAGACCTATATCAAGTCCATATTGTGAAGAGCACAGCCAATCAAGAGTGTTGCCAATAACTTCATTGGTAAAATTTTCTTCCTATATTTTTTATTATCATAATTATAATACATATATTTTTATTATATTATATTTCAATCATGTAAATTTTCCATCATTTTTAATATGTAGCTCTGTTTTATTGAAAAGATATATACTCTTATCTTTTTAAAAAATAATGAGAATGGTGTAAATATATATTTTAAAAACATCATTATTTGTATATCAAACCTTATTTTTAAAAAAAATAGCAAAAAATATTGCACGAAAGATTCAATTTTAAAAAACTTTTTAAAAAAGCTAAATGGACTTATCTTTATAAGTTTTTGCATAATAATTATACAAACTATGTTATTATTTATACTAATATTTTAACAATATTGTTTGACAATTAGGGAAATTCTGAACCAATAAACAATTTATCAACTACTGGAACAAAAGATAACAATAGAGAATATTTTGATGAAAAAACTACAAAGAAACAAGAATGTGACGGAGAATCTACTGATACAGATGAAGCCAATAATTTTGAAATTCAACAAATTCCGAAGAAGACAATAAAAATTCAATAATCAGGGACTTACATATGCAATTTAGATGTTGTTTTCAAAATAATGAAAACAATTAAGAAAGAAAAAATCCTTTCTGCTGATGCAAAAAGATACTTGGAAAAATCACCTTTCAATCTCTTTTTCAATGTTTTCTAGAAGGTTCTATATTACGGCAAGATTTGAGAAAAAGTGTTGTAGATTTGGATGACATAATTACCTCCTATGATACTATTGAACAAGCTTTCCGATTTGGTGACAAGTTGATTAAATTGAAACCAGAAGAAATTAGTCTTATATTTGGAATGCCATTGCATGGAGAGGATTTATTTCCAATACCTGTACCAAATAAAGCTACAGCAATGGAAAATTTCCCAGAATTTTGGACAAACAACTTTGGAGAAGTAGACATCATAAGTCAAAAAACTATGACAAAAAGACTGAATAAAATGATTGAAAACAACGATGGTAGCGTTGATTTAGTAAAGCTATTATTTATGCTATTGATCATAACATTCTTGTTTCCAAACAATCAAAGCTACTTGCAGTGGGGATTTCTTCCTAAAATCCTCAATTTGAAAAAAGTCAGTTCTATTTCTTGGCCAAGAGCAATATGTGAGAATGTTTGCAAAAATGTTCAAAAACATCATATTGATCCAAGAAACACACCTGGTTGCACTAAGGTTTTACTTGTAAGACTTCTTACACTTTTCTAATATTTCATTATTACAAAAGTATAAATGTGTATATCTTTATATTACAATATTGGTTTTGTGAGAAGACAAAAGTTATACGAGAAAAAGAAAATCTGAAGAAAAATTTCCCAAGGATGATAAAGTGGGACTTGTCTAACTTGAAGGACATGGATCTTACAGCAATTGACAGCAATAAGGTATAAAAGTATTACTTTACTTTTTATATAATTTAAAAGATATATGTTTTTATCTTTTCAAATTTACAAGGCATATATATTATTAATACATAATGCCAGTATTAATACTTCTGAAATAAGTTATAATCATGACAGTATAATAGACATAAAGCAAAATAAGTTCAATGCATAAATAGATCATTTACCTTAAAATATAAATACATTTATGTTTTTAAATTATTCAATCAAATATATTTATAACATTGAATTGATTATACAAATATTTATTTTTATGATTAAAAATATTAAGTACCTTGATAATTTACTGCATTTAATAACAATAAGGTATAAATGTATAACTTTACTATTTAATTTATTGAAAAGATATATGAATGTATCTTTTGAGTTTTAGAAGTAAAATTAATGATTAAATAAATAGTTGCTTACACAATCCATAATATTAGCAATAAGACTTCTGAAATAGGTTATAATCATTATAGCATAATAAACATAAAAAGAATTAACTTCACTGTGTTAGTATATAATTTACCTTAAAAAATATATACATTTATCTTTTTAAACTATACAGTCAAATATGCATATAACGTTGAATTGATTGAAAGATTGTTTAATGATATGTAACAATATTTAATTACAAATATCATTCATGCAGATTACGACAAAATTTTCAAATTTAACATCAGAGGTGAAAGAGTTTCTTTCAAAAAAATTAATACAACCACTCCTACAAGATGAGAGACCAAAGAAAAGAAAATTAACTGAAAATGCAGAATCAAAAAGACTGAAAGAGTTAGAGACCAAAGTCAGATTTTTGAGTGATGAAATGATTAGTGTTGTAAAACAACTGGAAGAAGAGAAGATTATAAGACAAAAGTCTGACTAAAGACTCAAAAAAATTGAAATGATACTTCAAAAAGTGTATACTTTTGAACAACAAATTGTGGCAATACCACTGAACCAGAAAAACATATCAAGCAAGGAAAAATATTTGGTATGGTACATATAAATTGTTCTGCTAAGTTTCCTTGTTTTGATTTGTTTGAAACTAAGATTTAATTACAGATAATCAAGAAAGTTCAAAATCTGAAGATATCGAAGAATTTACAGATGAACATGCTGTACAGAATCCTATTTGTGTTAAAGATGTCATTGTTAAATCACAAAAAAAAGGAAGAGTAACAAAAATATTGACAAATGCCCACTTCTGAAGCATCTAACAGAGAAACAGCAAGAAGATGTCAAACATTTTTTCAAGGTTGTTGGAGATAACAAGTAAGTAATGAAACATTATTATTTTTCCAATATAGCCTATATAGTTCAGCTGTCTTTTATACTTATTACTTTGTAATGATACATTGTGTGGTATTATACTACCAAAATCAAGTTGTTGATTAAAGTATTATTTGAAATATCAATATCAACTCTTCAGTTACTCAGCACCAATTAGTAATTAATTAATTACACAACATCTGTCTTAGTTGGCTTTATTGCAGTGATTAATGTTCAAAAGTGACTAAAATTAGGAAAGTTTTGGTTTTTCATATGCTATAGTTTACAAGATTAAAAAGATATTCAACTTTATCTTTTTATTTAAAATTATGCAACTGAATCTTTTTTTGAATGATTATTTCGTTACATGGATTTCTGAAATATATGATATGTTATTTTCAAAAGTAATATTTCATAATAATTTTTTTCACTATTAATTTTATAAAATATAAATGAATTTATCTTTTCATATATCACTTAGTTGTTTGAAGATAATAGAATAAGCTTTCAAAAATAATTGCTATTTTAGTAATAATATTTACATACAAAAAACAAATTTACATATTATATCTGTATTAACAAAAGATTTAATAAATAAAAATATCTTATTTTTCAGCGACAAAGCATTTAGTTGTGATGATGAAAACAACATCACCATAACAAACGACATGATAGAAGATCTCCTATTCGAACAGAATACTTTTGGCCAAGTAAGTATAAAAAATCAAAAATTATCTTTAGTTTTAATTGATTACTTTACTCATATTCTTTTAAAAATGCAGATAATTGATTGGTTTTGGTTTCTAAAAGCAAAGCAACTAGATAAAAGCAATAGTATTGTGTACATTAACACAACAATGACAATAAGTAAATTATATTCTCAAATTAACTTATTTTAATACGATATACAATTTCTAATCCATTTTTTTAATAGACAAGTGCAGCAAATGGAAACTGGGAAAATATATTAACAAAAAAGTTCAACTCTTTTATCAAAAAAAATACTTTTAGATCCATTATATATCAACGTCTTATTCTCAATACATGGAAATGATCATTGGAGCCTCCTTGAACTAGATGTCATAAAGTGCACTTGGAAACACTACGATTCACTATACCTAACCATAAGCTCTAAATCCCGCAGAAGTGGACATACCAAATTTGTCATTAATATTGTAAATAAATATTCTCAAAAATTGTATTTAATATGTTTGTTCATATTTATTCTAACAAACACTGTTTTTTTTTTTGCAGAAAACAGTAGTGAATAACCTAAATGACGAGCTAAAACAAGAAGGTCACAAAACAATTATTAAAAAGAAGACACAGCTTGTAAATGTTGACTGTGCTCAACAAATCAATGGGTAATTATACAAGTAGAAAATAATCTAATATATATTTTCATCATACACATTAAGATAGAGAAGAAACACATTACAATTAATTATTATAATAAGAAAAGATAATATGATATAACTTTAGTTGCAAAGTACTAAATTTCATAATTGTAGGTACGATTGCGACATTTATATGATGATGTTCATGCAAAAAATTGCACATGGAATGGAGAGTACATCAAATATTACTACTGAAGAAGCTACTTCATTCAGAGCAAAGATGGCTGCAGATATTCTCAGTGATGAACCATACTGTTGGACAATAGAAATTTTTTGCAGCTCTGGTCCAACTCTAAAAAATGTATGAACTAACACAAAATTTCAGAATTTGTAATAAGTGATTCATACAATTAGATATAATAATTGATGATTAATTTGCAAGGAATTATACCAATATTTCAATAATTTGTTGTAACACCCTGAATTTTCTGTGACTATTAAAAGAACGAATTAAAGAATACTTAATTGTCAAAATGAGAATTAAGGGAAATGCGTTATGTCATTGCGTTCGTCTCGAAATTATGCTTGGAATGGAGTCCAAGTTTTCATAAATTGTACCTCGTACGAGGAAGTCATGGCCCTCAGAAGTTTCAAAAATTTAAATAAATTAAAAACAATTCAGATTAAAATTCAAAAATTCGAATTCAAACAAAGAAGCGGGATGGGCGGGATTTTTCATGCCTCAGGCTAGGTCGACCTAGGGGTCGACCTACCCCCTCAGTCAGATCTGAACTGAGACGATTCTGACTTGTTGCTGAGTCTTTTCTGACCTGTTGCTAAGTCACTAGGGCATAGGTGGCAATTCTGGATAACTCTATCTAGTCTGGACGGTTGTGATTGCTCATAGGATGATCTAACAGCTCACATAAGTTTAAATTTCTATATAAGCACGCATAGACTCAAGCTCTAAACCTAAACTAAATTAATCTCTTAGCCACCATGTTGCTGCTGGAATAGTTCTTCTTCTTCTTAAAGCTTAGGAACTGCAAGTCAGGATTTTAATACAAACGACGAACGAATTATTCTCTTCTCTAATCCGTCTTTGTGAGTACACTTTCTTTCACAAAATAATTAATAAATTAATTATGATGAGTTAAAATTGGGATTATGAGAACATGTCTGTTGAATCATGTGATGTTACTTAACTTTGTCATCATCTATTGGTGAACATATGATAGTTTTGTTAACTTATGTTAGTAGATCTATTTCATATGTCCAATCGCATATGTTTAACTTGATTCGTTTTATGACATCAGTTTATATGCAAGTTTGGTATGTAAATCATATGCTAGTTTGTATGTGGATCATATGCAAGTCTGTATGCGAATTATACACTAGTTTATATGTGAATCAAGTGTATATATATATATGTATATATATACATATGCGAGTTTATATGTAAAACATGTGATATTAGTTTACATGTTTAAATTTATGTGCAAGTTTGTAGGAATTCATATGCAAGTTTAGGTGAAAACCATATTCACATATGGCAGTTTAGGTGAAAACCCTATTCATATATGTAAGTTCACAATTTCATGTTTAGATCTATATTTAGATCCATGGCAGTACATGGTTTATGCGAATTTATGTTCTATATGTCCATTGCCTATGCAAGTTATTGGCTATGCAAAATTATGTTATAATTATTATCCGCAAGTTAGATCTATTTTACGTTTTATGCAAGTTGTAATGTTTCTTTTCTTTTTTTGACTTAGACTATTTGCGAGTCTAACATATTTCATAGTAAACGTACAAACGGAGTGGGGACAATGGGAAAATATTAAATATACATATTGTGAATTGGCATGTAATGGCTTTAAAAGCATATAATTAATTTGAGACATTGATTGGTATAATTTATATACCTGGAAATTATGGACATAAATTAAGTGACAATTATGGACATGGATTAAAATAGGAAGTTATTAACAATCTGAAATAGGGATATTAATTCAAATTGGGGATGAATAATAATGTGTAATAGTAAATGCCTATGACACGAGGTTAGACTCGTTTGTGGTATAAGACTGCCCGGACCCGCCCGGCAAATCCAGCAACCACAAACGGTAGTCTAATGTGAGAGGTCAAAGGCATAACTTAAATGCGTAATAAATGCCAAAGACATGAGGTTAGACTCGTTTGTGGTATAAGACTGCCCGGACCCGCTCGGCATATCCAGCAACCACAAACGGCAATCTAATGTGAGAAGTCGTAGGCATAATTAAAAGATGCTTAGACACGAGATTAAGTCTGGCTTGTGGTGGAAGTCTGCCCGGAACCACCCGGCATATCCAACGGCCACAAGCAATTGACTTAATGTGAGAGGTCTGTGCATTTATAATTAATTAATGCTGGTCAAAGACGAATATGAATGACAAACAGAAGTTTGGTTGAGTTGAGTAATTCTCTGAGCACCAATCTGATGATGATTTCGGTCTTCGGGGTGGATACGTAGGGAGTTATTCTCTTAACCAATGTATCTTTGAACTAAGACGCACTTAACCATAAATTAAGTAAAACATGTTATACAATATATATATATATATATATGATACATAACATGATAAGTGGATAGGGTTAAGATTAGTTTAACCAATAATTTGATAAGTAGGTAAGGTTAAGACCAGCTTGACCACTAATATATAAGTGGATAGGGTTAAGACCAGCTTAACCAATAATATGTATATTAATCTGATAAGTGGATAGGGTTAAGACAAACTTAACCAATAATACATATTGATTCGATAAGTGGATAGGGTTAAGACCAACTTAGCCAATAATATATAAGTGAATAGGGTTAAGACCAACTTAACCAATAATATATAAGTGGATAGGGTTAAGACCAGCTTAACCAATAATATATATATATTGATTTGATAAGCGGATAGGGTTAAGACAAGCTTAACCAATAACACATGTTGATTTGATAAGTGGGTAACATGGGTGACATGTGGGATATAATTATAAACACCTAACCAAGTTGAAACATGTAAGAATACATGAATAAGAGGGAGTTAAGTGGGAAATCCTAGTGGAGACCAAGCATAGGTGGAATGCTTGTGTCAAGTGTGGGGACCCTTTTCAACCAGTAACCCATTTAGTATCTAAGTGAGCTCGATTTAGATCGAGGACGGGACATGCTTACCGGGTTTGATTGTAAGAGGTCAAAAACGGGTTGGCGGTAGCAACACAAGTTCAACGGGGTCATGTGCGTGCGTGGGCCCGGGCTGGTAGGTGAGATGTTGTTGCAATGTGTAGATATAAGCCGTGCATCTTTGAGTAGTATCGGGTTGCCACTTTGGGGAGTGATACACCCCACTGTGGGACCAACACGGGTATCTACGAGTTAGGGAGCCGATCGAATGGGGAAGGTTGTGGGTACGGCTAGCGGAGATAGCAGCAGGCGGCACCTATGAAGACAGCTAGGAGTCCAACTACCATATAATGAATAAATATTGTAATTAGAATGGAGAAGGTAGTGGGTACAACTAGTGGTGATAGGAGCAGGCGACACCTGTGAAGACAGCTAGGGGTGCACGGAACTACCATTATTATTATTTTATTTAGTAGGTGGGATCAACTTTTAGGGTGACTAGTATTGGTGCAGTATAGTAATTATCCTATAGTGATTAGGAGCGTGATTAACGCCAGCATATTCCTCTTGTTTGTTTTGTCTTGCCCATTTGCTTCGCAATCATTCCTTGTTTTACCAGTTTATGCCTTATCCTAATTGGTTTAATAATTATATTGTTAAAGTTATTGAACTCGCCAGACTTTATGTCTGACCCCCCTTTGTTTTCACCTCTTTTCTTGCTTCACCCCCCCCCCCCCCTCCCCAGGTTCTCAGGGTGGGACTAGTGCTAGTGGAGCTTAATTTGGACCCCTTTCTCTCTCTTTTGGAAGTGGTTGGATTGTTGAAAGTAAAGTTCAGCTTATCTCTTATATGGCTACTTATGTTGGGGTTATGCTTTTTACTTTATGTACTCAGAAAATAATTTTTCAAGATGGATATTAAGTGTACTTGGTTTTATTGTTGTTTTTTGATGTTGTTGTAACCAAACTATTTCTCCGCTGCAATAAAAGTTGTTTTAATTTTCCAAGTACCAATATATGTACCTGTCTTGTTATATTCTGTTCTATACACCAATAATACTCATTTAAAGTTAATGCTTTCCCTTTGAGAGTGACATTAATGGACATGGGGTGTTACACGTGGTATCAGAGCTGAAGGTTACCAAGAACTGATAAGAGATTTTGAAAAACTATTTTTCAAAAGCATTTTATAAAGATATACTTTCAAAAATATGCTTTAAGGAGAGTATTTTCAAGAGAAAAGTTTATTTTGAAAAACATAACCCCCAAGAGCCATATATCTTTCCTTCGATTCTCCGTTTTAAATCTCTTCCTCTTTCCTTTTTGAATTTCTTCCTCCACATATGAACACTTCTTCTAAGATATGTAAGAACTTCCATACAGTTGGCGGAAAACCGCTTCATGGACTGAGACGTTTGTCAAGGCTAGAAGGAAGTGGAGGACTTGTTGGTACCTTTAAGATAGACGATGGGAGGAAGGTTCAATTAGCTACTTGGTTAATGAAGGACAAAGCCTCATTTTGGTAGGAGGTCACGAATGGAGAATGTGCATGAGAGACATGGATAGGACACATGATAAGAAAGTAGATCCAAAGAAAGGCGGTAAGGATAACAAGAGGCCAAGAGAAAAGGAAGGGCCACACTTGTGAAATACCTAACTACTTAAATAAAGACGTTAGAAAGAAGAAGAAGACTAGTTGTTATCGTTACGGAGAAACATGACATCTTATTAGGATCGTCCAAAGAAGCAAAAGGCAAAGGTAAGGACAAAGTATAGGATCTTCTGGAGGGCAGACGTGCTCCCTCACGGCTGGCATACCTGATAGAGGTAGAAATATCTTGGTTGGAAGTTTGGTTTTTATTTTTGATCATCCTATTCGAACCTTGTTTGAATTCTGGAGCTTCACACTCGTTTGTATCTGCTTCGTTAGTTGAAACACTGCACCTAAATACTAGTCTAGTTATAGATCCCATTGTAGTCTCAAATCCTATTGGTGATTCGGCTCATCTTTGAATGATTTGTCGGGATTTGAGAGTGTCTATATTGGGCATTGGGTTTGAATGCAACGCCTTCGTTCTTGGCTTCATGGGCTACGACGTGATTCTATGCATGGATTGGCTAGCCAGATACGGTGCCATCCTAGATTGTGAAAGAAGGATAGTTAGATTGTTGACTCGTTGTGGCAAGACCCTTGATATTTCTTGTAACCCTAGGGTTCCGGTGATGCTTAGCTACCTAGAATCTCTAGACGCATCTAATGATGACTTGGAATATGTTCGTGTGGTCCGTGAATATGGTGACGTCTTCGATGAAGTTCGGGGTTTACCCCCGAGGCACGAAATAGAATTTCGTATATACCTAGTAGACAGTGCAACACTCTATAACGACCCGAACTCCCCCGGTAAGGAAAGCCCAGATTGAGATGAGGACAACACACATCGAAACACAAACGGAAGAACATTTCATTGTTATTACAACAATTTCCATCAGATACAAGAATATACAGAGTATAAATGAATAAATTACACAGAAAATATCAGAGATTTAAATTACATTTAAATACATCGCAGCGGAAAATAATACAAAAGCACAACTAGAAGTAATGCACGGATACAGAGCTTTTCGAGCATCGTTCCAGCAGTTAATCAGGATCCTGTGAATATAAATCTGCAAAACCAAAACTACTAGCTGCCCGTGTCGAAAATAGGGGCACCCAGAGTTTAGGTTAAAACAATAAACTCCAGGTCAGTCATGTGACTGGTGTGAGAACTAAAACAGTTATTAATATTGGTTTTAAAGTTAGGTAAATCAAGGGACCACGCCGTATAACACGGAACGGGTTTCCTCCCAAGAATACCAGTGCATAGAACAAACAGCGCAATGCTAAATAAAGAAAAATGAAGCTATTATAAGACCCAGGTCCCATCACACAATGCAACGCAAGCCAGAGGATAGGGTTTTCCCTTATAATAGCCAAATAATGCTTGATACGTTTAAAACAAATCATTTGATACTATCATAGGTGTATAGTGTCAAAACATTTTCAATCATAAATATCAATCATAGATGGCATGGGTACCATATATCATGTCGCCATACTAGTTTTACAATTAAAACCGCAATATCACGTATTGGAAATTGGATTTCCGTCATGAGTCGAGGCAAGGGGCAAGCTCCTCTCCGCGTTCGAGACACTCTAGCAATGCCTCAGGACCCCACTCTGATCCTTTGGAACCTCCAAGGCCGGTCCTCTCTTATTTTTGAGGATTGGCAATTCCTGAACACACGTATCCCGGTCCTTACAGACCTATATCTGAGGCGCCTCGTATCCAACAACCACACAGGTGAAAAGTATATAAATGTCAGGGCTGGTAGGTCACTGACACCACCCTAGCTAGAAAGAAACGTCGTGCACTCCTTGGGTCCGTATCCCGTTTTAACTCATACCGAGGTGTGAGGCTCGCGAATTCACGTTATACACAAAGCTACGCCACACAGGCCGTGCTTTGATCATCAACCACAAGACTTTGCTTTTCAACAGAAGCCTTGATCAATTGCCACTTACGCGTGCCACACTGGCAATTCACTCCATGCGACTGATGTCCATCGATATACAACCTCTGAGCTCGTACGTCTCAGAGAAGGGCGTTAAGCAAGAGAATAAATTCTCTGCCGCCAAACAGATGTATATTTAATAGAGATCAATCAACACAGAATAAAATCCAATGTCAGACACACAATCCATTTACAAGTTCGTTCTGGGTCTGAACGAAACCAGAGGCACTTTCCTCGCATATCCATCCATCTCCAAGTACGTCTGGAAGATCACCAACTGATTCCCTCATCTTGGGTGTACAGCCCAATCAAGATCATCAGTAATCACCCAAATGATGTGAAGACTTCCGGTCTTCAACCACCGTCTTCATCTTCGACATCTCGTCGAATCAGTTATTCAGAATGGGTATAACCCGGCCTTTCTGAATAACCCACGTATATAATAAACAAATGTTACACAAACACAACGAACACCTCATTCCAATTCAGAATATTCTTTTATTCACAAAATCACATTCTTAGGGAAAGGTTCCCATTAATTTTATCCAAGATAAATTCTTCTAAATTTATTCTTTAATCTTCCTTTGGATATCATTTCAAACTAGTCGGGATTAGCGAACCACACCGAAGTAATTATTTATTTTATTTCCCAATCCCAACCTATTCATCCCATGGAGAAAAACTGGTAATACTCCATATCTAGCACCACGGTGTTATCGGTAAAATTAATTACCATTTCACGATCAAATCTAATTAAAGATTTAACTATCGCTTTGGAGCAAAACTGGTGATACTCCATTCTCGATCACTTTCCAAATTTGATAATTTTAATTATCAATTCACATTTCAATCTAATTACAGATTCATTAAAACTCCACTTAGTTTTAATCTTTTCAAAAGTCAGCATCAAGCTTTTACTGAGTTAAAGAACCAATGTCATCTAAAACACGATTCACGATAAACCCAAATCACATTTGATATTAAATACAAGGCTCTGAATAGAAAATATACCGGCTTATATTCAATATCAAATTCTGAAACCAACAAATATTGTATTGGAAATAACGATATAGAATATATCTTTCAAATTCCCATAACAATATCTGTATAGTCACGAAATCCTACATCGAAATATTCCGAAGATAATTTCGATTCAACTCCAGTCCAATTCACGTATTGGGAATACTGATTATTTTTAAAATCACTTTCAAATTCAATTTATTTATTTCAAAAATAAATTAATTTTAATTCTAGTTCAAAACTAGTTCATTTCGACAAAAATATATTTTTATCATTTCAAATATGGAATTTTTTAGCCCAATTTTTCCCAAATCATTCCTTATGATTTTACACAAATTATAGATATTTTTAATAATTTTATCAAGGCCCGTACAGTCGATTTCAATCAACGGCCATCGAACTGCACTTACAGTGACCTTTTCTAAATTTGATTTGGACATAATTCCAAATCCAACCATTAGATTTCAAATTTCTAATATTCATTGGAAAGCTCTTTTCGATACCAACCCAACGGTTCCGGTTTTAGGAGAATCCGACGGTCGGATCTCCCGCAACGTCAATTCGAAGTCAATGGTCGAAATTCACGAACTGCCGCGGCGCAGCGCGTTCTATTCAGGCCATTATATATATAATATATATTATATATATTTCGTCGATTTCCTTTTTAAAACGTATTTTATAAATCGTTTTAAATTCGTTTTCAAAACCATTTCCACTCTATATTCAATTTCTAATCAAAATTGAATATTTCCTATCATTACTATATAAATGATAATATTTTCAAAACGTTATATTTTGAAATCACTTCTTTTCTATATTCATTATAAAAACGAATATAATCGATATAACTATCGTTCACGTCAAAATAGCGCAACTCTAATCAACACGGCTTTATATTTTCAATAAATTCGTTATTCTATTCAACAAATGAATATTTATTCTATTCAACACATGAATTTATATTTCTTTCAACACACGACTAATCTCAACACATGAGTACTGTCAACACATCACTATTTTTGTTATGTAAAATATTTTATAAAACTATGGTATCTATTGTTTGATTTTTAAATCAGACTCCACCGTGAAGTAGTTCTAATTTTAAATATGATAAAGATGTAAATTTTATGATTTAAAATATTTTACTCAACACATAAATAGTTTCAACACATGAATATTTTTTATATTCAACACATGAATTTCCTTTTATAATATTCATTATTTTCCCGATTGGAATGAGGCCCAATCCATTACCATATAATGTTAATTATATAGATTCCATACAACACATGTATCTAATAGCAATGTTAAACAATCAACCATCATACAAAGTGTACCACACAACTGTATAAGCATCAAATATAAATAATTAATGCTTACACAGCCTGTCGACCAATCGATCGACATTCAACTAAATAATTGGGATTAGTGTACGCCAAATATCATCCCAACACCCGTGTGGGGTTTCAAATCAACAAACACATGTTTTTATTCGTGCAGTTGGGCGATGTGTAAAATTTATCATCCCAATCAATATCAGTCAAATCAGTGTATATATAAACAAATCGGCCGATTTGTTTATAAATATTCATTTATTCACATTCACGTTAAAAATTATATTTTTAACGATAAAATATTTTTAACTATATAAATATTTTATTTCCTTTCAACACATTAATTTATATTATCGATTTCATATCAACAACACAAACAAATTTCACAACACATCAAACAAGCATACAAGCCATCCATGGTCTGTGGATGACGGGTGTCGGGTGCTCCTAAGCACCGTCTGCATCCTAATATATATATATATATAACTAGAAAAAGAAATTTAGAGTGAGAAGTTCTCACCAAAGCTATCCCAGCTCCTCGACACTTCATTTATAGAAATCTTCGTCGTTCTCGCCTTTCTTCACTTTCGTTGCCCGTAGCCACTACATATATAAAAATCGAATTTTTACTTCGCTATTCAATATATAAAAATCGTATTTTTACTTCGCTATTCAATATATAAAAATCGAATTTTTACTTCGCTATTTAATATATAAAAATCGAATTTTTACTTCGCTATTCAATATATAAAAATCGAATTTTTACTTCGCTATTCAATATATAAAAATCACGCCCTTTCAAATATAAAGATTTCGCCTTTTCAAATATAAAGATTTCGCCTTTTCAAATATAAAGATTTCGCCTTTTCCTACTTTAAAAATGTCGCCTTTCACTACATAAAAATATCGTCTTTTTATATCCTACCATATAAAGATCACATTTTTATTATCTATATAATATGAAAATTATATTTTCAACCTTTACATGCGATAAAAATTATATTTTTAACTTCTACAATACAAAAGATTATATTTTTATATTTCACATATGATAAAAATCATATTTTTAATATTTCCCCTAAGTAAAAATCCTATTTTTTTTCCATTCTAAAACTGAAAATAACTTCTATGCTCATACATATTGATCGAATACCTTACGACAAGGTTATTTCAGTTGAGAATATTATTTTTAGTTACTCCACATAAATAAAAATAATAAAAACAAATTAAATAAATAAGAAAAAAAACTTACAGCGGCTTGGGGAGGGGGTTTGGGTGGTGGCGGCTTGCTGAGGTGGGGAGGAGGCGCAGGGGAAAGAAGGGGGGCGACTGGGTTCGACTGGAGGGAGGGGGTGCGGTCAGGGAAGAAAGGAAGAGGGGGAAGAAGAGAAGAGGGAGGCGGCGGCAGAGGCGCGAGGGGCGGGTGGTAGCGCCCTAGCAGGCGGCACGTCGGAGTGGCGATCGCCAGGGGCGCAGCTACGCCTTTTTCTTCTTTTTTTATTTTTGATTTCTGATTTGAAGAAACGGGGGGGGGGGGGGGGGGCAGAAGTTAAAAGAATAAGGGAAGAGAGAATTTTATTTTGTATTATTTAATTTCAAAAAGTTGACTTTTTCATACGACCTCTAAACACAATGGGATATGTATCGCAAGCTGATTTTATCATTTCGATCAGTTTTCGTCAGAATCAACATATAACTCTATATATTGAATTTGAACGCACCTTTCAATTTACCGGGGTCACATACTAACTCTATAAATCCCAGAAAATATTTTCTAGCTTCGTATTGACGATACGGTCTTAACAAAACTAGTTTCGTCGAATTCTGAGACCGTTAGAAAAATGGCCATTTTCCAGTCGATTAAAATCAACTGAAATTGGTCAAACGCGTTTTCCTTTGCCACGCTCACATACTGATTCGAATAATTATGAAATTTGGAATCTAGAAATAATTTGACATCACGGACCCAACAAAAGTGGTTTCGTCGAAATCCGAGGTCGTTTGCAAAATTCCCATTTTTAAGGGCCTAAATTCCATAGCGACTATTCAGAATTTTCAACTGGACATATCTTTTGATTCTCGCTATGGGATCTCAATTTTTCGGATTCGTTGGAAAGATATTCTCAAATAGATTCTATTATTTTTGGTTTCACTAAAATCCGGTTTATTTTGCACCCGGTACATTCAATTGAAGTTTGAAATCGAATTATCGAACTACCGCGCCATTTCAATTCTATTTATAATTTAAAATAAATATTTATATTCTAACGACGATGTATATAATATATACGTTCGAATTATATTAAAAATAAATTTCTCGTCGATATTATTTAAAATAATTCATTTTAAATGTTCAAAATTCGCTAAAATTGCCAAAATAAAAATTTTAAACTGGCCCAGATTTTCAGGTTGTTACAGCAAAGCCAGTTGCATTACCAATGCGCCACATGGCTCCGAGGGAGAGAAGAGAACTCAGTAAGCAAGTAAAAGAGTTGCTTGAGAAGGGGTTCATAAGAAGAAGTATTTCGGAATGGGGTGCTCCAGTAGTTTTTGCTACGAAGGCTGATGGTTCACTTAGATTGTGTGTGGACTATAGAGAGCTGAATAAGCTCACAAAGAAGAATAGACACCCATTGCCGAGGATAGATGATTTATTCGATCAGTTGGTGCTTCGGTTTTCTCGCAGCTGGATTTGGCTACAGGATTTAATCAGCTAAGGGTGGCTGAAGACAACATAGATAAGACTGCATTTAGAACTCATGACGGTTTCTTCGAGTGGCTCGTCATGCCTTTTGGTTTGACGAATGCACCCACATACTTCGTTGACTTAATGAATAGGGTGTTTAGGGAGTTTCTAAACAAGTTTGTGGTAGTCTTTGTGGACGATATCTTGATTTTCTCTAGAAGCGAGGAAGAGCATGCCCTACATCTTAGGGAAGTCTTAGAGACCCTACGAGCGCATTAACTCAAAGCTAAGTTCTCCAAATGCCATTTTTGGAGAAAAGAAGTGAGGTTCTTAGGACACGTGGTCTCTAACGAAGGGATAACTGTGGATCCCGCAAAGGTGGTGGCAATCCAAGATTGGAAGATTCCTAAGAACGCAACAGAAGTAAGAAGCTTTTTAGGGCTGGCTGGTTATTATAGGAAGTTCATTAAGGACTTCGCAAAGATATCAGCCCCACTTACTCAGTTAACAAAGAAGAACTTGACTTTTACTTGGGATGTTGACTATGACGATGCTTTCCAACGTTTGAAGAGGGATTTGACGATGGCTTTAGTTTTAGTTTTGCCAGACGGAAGTAAGCCATTCACAATGTATACCGGAGCTTGCGGGACAGGGCTTGGAGCAGTTTTCAATGCAAGGGGAAAAGGTGATATGCAAAAGGAGGCAAGTACGAGTATCGCTTATCATCCATGGACGGGCAGAAAGGGGTGAATAGAATCCTCGAAGATCTTTTGAGGTTATGTATCCTAAATTTTGTATGGACATGAGAAGAGGCAACGAGCTTAGTGGTGTTCATGACATGTTTCACGTATCGCATTTGCGGAAGTGTTACAAGATACCGCGGAAGTAGTGGAGCCGAGCATGCTTAGAGAAGTGGAAGTAGAGTGAGATGCCACGATTAGACGAGCTCCTACATGCATCCTTGGGTCGGAGGTATTAAAGCTACGCAGCAGAGAGGCCAAGTTGGTCAAAGTGCAATGGGGAGATGACCAAGGAGACACGACTTGGGGAACGGAAGACAAAATGTGTACGCTGTACCCTTTCCTTTTTGAGGGTATGTTTTTAACTTCTCTTTTTTCAACCACTTTTTTGATACTTGTCCTATCGTTTAATATGTCTTTGCGATGATATCTTCGATCTTTAGTTAGGAAAAACCTTATGGTTGTAAACATGTGTTTGAGACATGCTATGTTTGGTGGATGCAAGTGGTTGCTAGTGGATGCATGTACACACACATTAGGCACTATATCGGCTCAATTACTTTCATATTGCATATAAATATGTGTGCATATTTAAATTAAATTAATCGATGTATAATGGTTGTGTTATCATATAGATGCTGCATTTTGATGAATGGTTGTGCACACACGTAGAAATAATATGTATCGTTAGGATTCTTTTGCATGCATAATGGACGCATGACACTATCATGATTTGCATTAAGGAGGTCAACTTAATCGGAAGACCACCTGATTTTGCATTGGATAAGGAACATATACACACACTTTTTACATATGTTCATACGGCATTAGAAATCTTGTAAGGACAATGGATGCCTATGTTTGATGGTTGAGTAGATGGATGATTGAATGGTAGGATATACATTCTTCTTGACTTGAAGATTTCGGGGACGAAATCCTTTAAGGAGGGGAGAATGTAACACCCTGAATTTTATATGACTATTAAAAGAACGAATTAAAGAATAGTTAATTGTTAAATTGAGAATTAAGGGAAATGGGTTACGCCATTGCGTTCGTCTTGAAATTCTGCTTGGAATGGAGTCCAAGTTTTCGTAAATCGGACTTCGTATAAGGAAGTTATGGCCCTCAGAAGTTTCAGAAATTAAAATAAATTAAAAACAGTTCAGATTAAAATTCAAAAATTCAAATTCAAACAAAGAAGCAGGTTGGGCGGGATTTTTCCCGCCCCAGGCCAGGTCGACCAGGGGGTCGACCTACCCCCTCAGGCAGATTTGAACTGAGACGATTCTGACTTGTTGCAGAGTCTTTTCTAACCTGTTGCTGAGTCACTAGGGCATAGGTTGCAATTCTGGATAACTCTATCTGATCTGGACGGTTGTGATTGCTCTTAGGATGATCTAACGGCTCACATAAGTTTAAACTTCTATATAAGCATGCATAGACTCAAGCTCTAAACCAAAACTAAATTAATCTCTTAGCCTCCATGCTGCTGCTGGAATAGTTCTTCTTCTTCTTAAAGCTTAGGAATTGCAAGTCAGGATTCAAATACAAACGACGAACGAATTATTCTCTTCTCTAATCCGTCTTTGTGAGTACAATTTCTTTCACAAAATAATTAATAAATTAATTATGATGAGTTATAATTGGGAATATGAGAACATGTTTGTTGAATCATGTGACGTTACTTAACTTTGTTATCGTTTGTTGGTGAACATATGACAGTTTTGTTAACTTATGTTAGTAGATCTATTTCATATATCCAATCGCATATGTTTAACTTGATTCATTTTATGACATCAGTTTATACGCAAGTTTGGGATGCAAATAATATTCTAGTTTGTATAAGAATCATATGCAAGTCTATATGCGAATTATACACAAGTTTGTATGTGAATCAAGTACATATATGCGAGTTTATATGTAAAACATGTGATATTAGCTTACATGTTTAAATTCATATGCAAGTTTGTAGGAATCCATATGCAAATTTAGGTGAAAACCATATTCACATATGCAAGTTTAGGTGAAAACCACATTCTCATATGCAAGTTTAGGTGAAAACCCTATTCACAATTTCATGTTTAGATCTATATTTAGATCTATGGCAGTACATAGTTTATGCAAATTTATGTTCTATATGTCCATTGCCTATGAAAGTCATTGGCTATGCAAACTTATGTTATAATTCTTATTCGCAAGTTAGATCTATTTTATGTGTTATGCAAGTTGTGATGTTTCTTTTCTTTTTATGAGTTATACTATTTGCGAGTCTAACATATTTCATACTAAACGTACGAATGGCGTAGGGACAATGGGAAAATATTAAATAAATATATTGTGAATTGGCATGTAATGGATTTAAAAGCGTATAATTAATTTGAGACATTAATTAGTATAATTTATATACCTGAAAATTATGGACATAATTTAAGTGACAATTATGGACATGGATTAAAATTGGAAGTTATTGACAATCTGAAATATGGATATTAATTCAAATAGGGGTTGAATAATAATGTGTAATAATAAATGCTTAAGACACGAGGTTAGACTCGTTTATGGTATAAGACTGCCCGGACCCACCCGGCAAATCCAGCAACCACAAACGGTAGTCTAATGTGAGAGGTCAAAGGCATAAATTAAATGCGTAATAAATGCCTAAGACACGAGGTTAGACTCGTTTGTGGTATAAGACTACCCGGACCCGCCCGGCATATCCAGCAACAACAAACGGCAGTCTAATGTGAGAGATCGTAGGCATAATTAAAAGATGCTTAGACACGAGGTTAAGTCTGGCTTGTGGTGGAAGTTTTCCCCGAACCGCCCTGCAAATCCAGCGGCCACAAGAAATCGACTTAATGTGAGAGGTCCGTGCATTAATAATTAATTAATGCTGGTCAAAGACTAATATGAATGACAAACAGAAGTTTGGTTGAGTTGAGTAATTCTCTGAGTACCAATCTGATGTTGATTTCGGTCTTCGGGGTTGATATGTAGGGAGTTATTCTCTTAACCAATGTCTGTGAACTAAGACGTACTTAATCATAAATTAAGTAAAACATGTTATACGATATATATATATATATATATATATATATATATATATATATATATATATGATACATAACATGATAAGTAGATAGGGTTAAGACCAGCTTAACCAATAATCTGATAAGTAGGTAGGGTTGAGACCAGCTTAAGCAATAATATATAAGTGGATAGGGTTAAGACCAGCTTAACCAATAATATGTATATTAATCTGATAAGTGGATAGGGTTAAGACAAACTTAACCTATAATACATATTGATCTGATAAGTGGATAGGGTTAAGACCAACTTAGCCAATAATATATAAGTGAATAGGGTTAAGACCAACTTAACCAATAATATACAAGTGGATAGGGTTAAGACCAGCTTAACCAATAATATATATATATATATATATATATATATTGATCTGATAAGCGGATAGGGTTAAGACAAGCTTAACCAATAACACATGTTGATTTGATAAGTGGGCAACATGGGTGACATGTGGGATATAATTATAAACGCTTAACCAAGTTGAAACATGTAAGAAGACAGGAATAAGAGGGGGTTAAGTGGGAAATTCTACTGGGCACCAAGCATAGGTGGAAAGCTTGTGTCAAGTGTGGGGACCCTTTTCAACCAGTAACCCATTTAGTATCTAAGTGAGCTCGATCTAGATCGAGGACGGAACATGCTTACTGGGTTTGATTGTAAGAAGTCAAAAACGGGTTAGCGGTGGCAACGCAGGTCCAACGGGGTCATGTGCATGCTTGGGCCCGGGCTGGCAGGTAAGACGTTGTTGCATCTTGTAGATATAAGCCGTGCATCTTTGATTAGTATCGGGTTGCCACTTTAGGGAGTGGTACACCCCACTGGGGACCAGCACGGGTATCTCCGAGTTAGGGAGACGATCGAATGTGAAAGGTAGTGGGTACGACTAGCGAAGATAGGAGCAGGCGGCACCTGTGAAGACAGCTAGGAGTCCAGCTACCATATTATGAATAAATATTGTAATTAGAATGGGGAAGGTAGTGGGCACAACTAGTGGAGTTAGTAGCAGGTGGCACCTATGAATACAGCTAGGGGTACACGAAACTACCATTATTATTATTTTGTTCAGTAGGCGGTATCAACTTTTATGGTGACTAGTATTGGTGCAGTATAGTAATAATCCTATAGTGATTAGGAGCGCGATTAACACTAGCATATTCCTCTTGTTTGTTTTGTCTTGCCCATTTGCTTCACAGTCATTCCTTGTTTTACCACTTTATGCCTTATCCTAATTGCTTGAATAATTATATTGTTAAAGTCATTGGACTCGCCAAACTTTATGTCTGACCCCTCCCTCCCCCCTCCCCCCAAGGTTCTCAGGGTGGGAGTAGTGCTAGTGGAACTTGATTTGGACCACTTTCTCTCTCTTTTGGAAGTGCTTGGATTGTTGAAAGTAAAGTTTAGCTTATCTCTTTTATGGCTACTTATGTTGGGGTTATGCTTTTTTACTTTATGTACTCAGAAAATAATTTGTCAAGATGGATATTATGTGTACTTGGTTTTATTGTTTGTTTTTGATGTTGTTGTAACCAAACTATTTCTCCGCTGCAATAAAAGTTGTTTTAATTTTTCAAGTACCAATATATGTATCTGTCTTGTTATATTCTGTTCTATGCACCAATAATACTCCATGAAAGTTAATGAATTCTCTTTGAGAGTGACATTTATGGACGTGGGGTGTTACATTTGTACTGCTTAACTTTTTAGATAGTAAATCTTACAATGCTTATGAACATAATGATTTTTACTTTCACTTAATTTGTCATTCAATGCATTTTTTTACTACTCTGTTTAAAAAGATAATGTGACGACCGCCCATAACCCCCGCATTATACAAGAGAAATAATGCGCTGAAAGATGTGCAAGGTTGTCATGGACGATCACCAGAGTAGGTAAACACAGGCGGAACCTATTGTAAAACTCAGAGCGCAAGGATAAAATAAAATAGAACATATACAACAGGTAGTAATAGTGAAGCAGAAACACTAGACTTCCATACAACTAGAAAGTAAGATCCCCAAATTGGAAAGTGTTTATACAAAGTTGCCTCACTACATCACTCAGAAAAGCAAACAGCGGAAATCCAATTATTAGCTAGTAGTAAAACTGCTACGAGAGCCTCCTGCTCGCCATCGATCAGCATCGTCGTCCTCACTAAAGCATTACCTGTCACATGTTACTTAGTCCGCCCATCCAAAATCGAATGAACAGCCCAAGGTAATAAGAGGATACATAAAACCTTGAGTCAGACAACAGTTTTAGTGAGCGATAAAACAGCTAACAAACTTCAACAATAAGGTGTATGAGAGGGGATAGATAAAATACTAATCTACCCATGACACCAGAGAAGAACTCAACCTTATCTTCCCCACATCGGACAGTGATAGCCTTTACAATCCATTCAACCAAAGGAATAACAATTCATACATGGAAACTAGAGCAACCATTCAATCATGGAAAACACACATAACATCTAGATTATATGTCTCACACAGCACAACCAATCATCCATGACTGACTCTGGCTATCATCAGCAATCTTGCTTTGAAACCATCGTTGATCATATGACGGCCAACCTTGCCATATGTCAAGGACTAATGGTAGCCCCAGTTCTACTATAAACTCCATATGTCCAACCTTGACAATGTCCAACCTTGACAACTAGGTCTTTCAATGATACCCAAGGTACTCGACTAGCAATCTTACGGTCTATTGGGTGCCCCCATCGTACCCCTGCTTTGAGCCTGCTAGAACTTACGACAACGATGACTTCTCGGCCTTCGCATCTATAGTCATCCAACTTTGACGGCATTTCATAGCTCAAGCAACCTTCTCAAGCAACCATTATCCACCAACTCACGACCTTTGAGTTGTCTGCCTATTCGTTGCTTTTCACCGATCAACGAACATATCACATCACTTCGAACATCCCCTTCTGGATTCTCATCGAAGCCACCACCATCGTTGAACCAACCAACATCTCTATAAGGTTCAAAGCAATCCATAGCATTATTTCAACACTTCCTAACTTCCCAATTGAACTCACTTTGGAGTCACATCATCACTGGAAGTATCCGACCAGAAATGGAAAAAATGGCTGACCAGAAATGGTTGTTCAGAACAGCTCGACCCGAGCCACTTTGGTCCGACCCGGCCCCCTTTAGGCCCGACCGACCCCCTTTTGTCCGACCCGACCCACCTTAGTCCAATCCGAAATGGTCCAATCCACTTTAGCCCGATCCAAAATGGTCTGATTCACTTTAACCCAATCCAGAATGGTCCGACCTGACCCCCTTTAATCCAACCCAAGCCAACTTTGACTTGTCCTCCACGACAGAATATGAGCCCGACCCGACCCTCTTTAGTCCAACCCGAGCCACTTTCTGCTCATCTTCTGTTCTACTCCGATTTCGATCAAAACTTCGCCACACAACGAAACCAACTCAACCAAAATCATCAAACACGATCATAAACATATCATAACATTACTAACCACATGAATATGACGATTACCATAAAAATGATGTAAATCTCACCAAAAAACATTAAAATGAAACTATGATCAAAATGAGAGATTAACTAACATAAACATGTTAAATGACATGAAATTATCGAGTAAAACTTGCTAGATAAGATCATAGGGTGATGCATATGAAAATGAACATGTAATGGTATAAATCTGTGGTAAAACATCCCAATTTGATGAGAAACATGCACAAACACTCATATACTTCATTGCATTCATGTGAGATGTATATCACTCACCGATTCCCCAAAAATAAGCTAAATGATAGAATTATGAATCCGGACAGCGAGCAATTCGAACCAATCTTCTTGATCCGATGAATTCACCTTTGAAATGATGTAGATCTAGCTTCCAATGGTGTAGATCTATGATTTCCCTCCTTAGATTTGGATTTTTAATGGTGGAAAGGTGTTAGAGGAAGAAGGAGATCAATGCCTCCAAATGAGAGAATGGGAAAATAAACCTTTTCCTCCACTCTCACCCCCTATTTATAGGATTCCACCATCCCAATAATGGGCCTCCCCAATTCAGCCCATTAGGCTCTCCAAATCTGAACAGCCAACTGAAAAACCTTAAAACAATGATTTCTCCCAAACCGCTGAGCCAAATCCTTAATGTAACCACTCTACGGAAAGACAAACGTCAGTTCCTTTCTAATGGCACAGGTCTCACCTTCTGATTCGACCTGAGTCAATAGTTATGCCCTGTACAAGTCTGATAGGGGAAAAATGGTCACAAACAAAATCGGTAAAAATTATGGACATGTCTCACATCCCCATAAGCAACATATTGAAAGATGAGAATGATCCGACCCTCAAGGAATAAACTGAAAATATTTTATGATCTTCCGATATGTAAAATGTGGGCTGTTACATTCTCCTCCCCTAAGAATTTCGCCCCTGAAATTCCAAGCAAACACAAGCAACCACAACAATTCTGCATGCCAATCATCCATGAGAAACCAATTCTATCATCCAAACTAGCAATCATCAAGCCATGCATCCATAGCCTTATCCTAGCACGCGGAATTCTATCAAACAACAACAACAAGATAACAACAATATCAGCAAGTAACAATAATGACAACAAGTAATATTTATGGTGCGATATCAATGGGTCTTATGGATGAAGAATTTTGGATGGGTCTTCCTTATACTCTCCTTCATCCCTCACGTACCATCGTCGCCATCTCTACTCCATTATAACTTAACTAAAAAAACGTCCTTTCCCTAAGCTGTTTCATGTCATTCATCATGACAGCTTGTAGGGTTTCGTAACTTCAAGGTCAACGTATTACTTCGGAGGTACTACCACATCCGGACCATGCGCATATTTTCGTAGAAGCGACTCATGGAAAACATTATGCATATTCGACATCTTATCGGGTACTCCAATCGATATGCGAGCCTTCCAATTCGCTCGACTATCGGAAACATTCCAACAAACCAAAGCACTTAAGCCGCCCACTACAACGTTTAGAAGCGCTAGTTAAAAACATCTAGACCGACCCGATCCACAATTCTCCAACAGACCCGACCAGCCGCCTCTACATCAGCCTCAGTCGACCGACCCGGTCCAAACATGACTGACCCGATCCAATACTATACCGATCCGTTCTGACTTATTCTTCAAGACAGGAGTTGACCAACCCGACCCACACCTACCCAACCCGATCCCCTCCTTCTTCACATCGACTTTTGGACCGATCCATCCCGACTATGCCAACCCAACCACTCCTTTTAAGACCGACCACCAACTGACAATTCATACACTTGGAAATAAACTTTCCAATATCTCGCTTCATTTCCTCCCAGTAGTAGACTCTCTTTATGTCCTGATACATCTTATTTCCACCGAGATGAATCGTCTACTTCGAGTGATGATATTCTCTCAGAACATCATCCCTCAATTCGTTGACATCAGGAATAACTAATCGCCCTTGCTTTCGAAGCCAACCTTCTCGATCGACCTCGAACTCTTTATCTTCTGGTTCCAGTTTCTGAATGAACTCGACAAGCTTTGCATCTTTCTTTTGGCTCTCGCCAATACTTTCAATAAGAGTTAGTCTTATCTAAAAGCTTGCCAACATTTCAGGTTCCAACTCACACCTTGGCCTAAAATCAAACCTTGCCAAGTACTCGAGGCTCTTAAATTCCAAAAACATCGCTCCCAAACCTGCGTGTCTTTGACTTAACGCATCTAGAACTGCGTTACCCTTGCCCTCGGTATAGGCTATGCCAAAATCATATGACGCCGGAAACTCTAACCATCCTTGCTGCCGAAGATTCAAATCCTTTTGGGAGAAAAGATACTTAAATGGCTTGTGATCCGTAAACATCTCGAATCGAACTCCCAATAGATAATGTCTCCACGTCTTCAGAGAAGACACAATCCCCGCTAATTCCAAATCATGAGTTGGGTAATTCTTCTCATGCGGCTTGAGCTGCCGACTCGCGTAGGCCACAACCTTATCCTTTTGCATTAGTACTGCTCCAAGTCCAGTACCACACGCATCGGTATACACCACCATCTCTTCATTCCCGCTTGGAATGGTCAACACAGGAGCACTCGACAATCACTCCTTTAGGATTCCGAACGCTTTTCACACTTTGCATCCCATGTGATCACTTGGTTCTTCTTCGTCAATCCTGTCAACGGCGTCGCTACTTTGGAGAAATCCTTGATAAACCGTCGGTAATATCCTATAAACCTAAGGAAACTCCGAACATCCGTCGCATTCTTAGGTCGATTCCAGGCCTGGATTGCTGCAACTTTAGCGGGGTCAACTGCCATCCCATTTCCAGAAACTACATGACCTAAGAACCTCATTTCATACTTCCAGAAGTGACACTTTGAGAACTTAGCCTTAAGCTGATGCTTCCACAAGATATCTCACATAACTCTCAAGTGCGTCTTATATTCTTCCTCATTTCTAGAGTAAACCAGAATATCATCCATGAACACAAGCACAAACTTGTTCAACTAATCTCTGAACACTTTATTTATAAGATCCACAAAATACGCTGGCGCGTTAGTCAACCTGAATGGAATCACCAACCATTCAAAGAGACCAGATGGTGACCTAAAAGCATCCTTTGACACACTATCTTAGCCACCCTCAACTGGTGAAATCCCATTGCCAAATCCATCTGAGAAAACACTTTGGATTCGTGAAGCTGGTCGAACAAGTCATCTATCCTTGGCAACGGATACTTGTTCTTCTTTGCCACCTTGTTCAGCTCACGATAGTCCACACACAATCTTAACGAGCCATCCGCCTTGGTTGCAAATACGACCGGTGCACCCCATTCGGATACACTCCTCCGAATGAATCCTTTTCCCAAAAGGTCTCAAACTTGCACTTCTAACTCTCGCTGTTCCCTAGGCGCCATCCGCCTAAGTGGCATAACGATTGGTCTAGCACCTTTGACCAAATCGATCCTAAACTCAATCTCACGATGCGGCGGCAACCCTTTGACCTTGTCAAAGACATCTACATACTTATTAGCGATCAGAACTTACGACAAGTCTTCTTGTGGAATCACAAGAGAATATAACAACTTATAAGAACACCGTCTTCGGGTTACCCTGAATCAACACCTCCCGCCCTTCCACATCCCCGACTGTCATCTCTAGCTTTTCGCAACTTACTTTTGCTGCACACCTCTTGGGACAATCCGTACCCAAGATGATTTCAAACCCAGTGAGAGTTACAACTAAGAAACCACTCATAAATGAGCATTCATGATCAATAATACTAGATCCACAAAGCTTGCATAAAGCAGATGAACCCATACTAGATCAATTACAACTAAGGCATGTTACAACTTCAAGTTCCGAACCCATTCAACATACAATCTTATTATAGGTAAAAGATGACGATTCTCTAGTACCAAATAGAACTCAAACAACTTCACTGGTTGGAAGCACATCCAGACAACAACTTCTCCTAGTTCTCTTCAAGAATACAATAGGAAATTGGAATAGCTTCCACAACACATGCTTCCTCTAGTTGCCTATTCTTTGGAAGGTCCGGACAGTCTTTCTTCTTATGTCCAGGCTTGCCGCATTCAAAGCACTTCCTTTTGGTTTTCGGCTTCTCACAATCGTTGGCATAATGGCCCTCCAATTGACAATTGAAGCAAAGCCCATTCTTCTTAGATTTCTTCTACCTTCTTTTCTTCTTATTAGCACTAGGGCCAATAAAGGTTTCTTCATCTGTAGGAGAATATTCCCTCTGTCGCTTGATAGAATCCCTTTTGGGTACTTGCGCAGGAACACCACGCCCTACTGACGCTTCTGGAACGGGCATCCTTAACATGGCTACTACCATTATGGCCGCCCCAAACATAACTAGATAATCCGGTGCAATAGCTAATGCTTCCAATCAGCTTCTTCCATCTCCTACTCTTCCCATCCTAGGCTCACTCCTAGAGGTTTAACGACTCTTTCTAAATCTAAAATAGAATTATTAGTCCACTTACAAGATAAACTACTACAGGAAAATAACTGCTACTACTATATATGCTTATATAAATAGTAAACATCCAACTGAAATCTACAAGTATGTCTCTCATATGTAATTAAGTCTTAGAACTTTGGCTAAAATCGATAACCAGTGCTCTGATACCAAATGTGACGACCGCCCATAACCCTCGCACTATACAAGAGAAATAATGCGCTGAAAGATGTGCAAGGCTGTCATGGACGATCATTAGAGTAGGTAAACACAGGCGGAAACTATAATAAAACTCACAGCGCAAGGATAAAATATAGTAGAACATATACAACAGGTAGTAATAGTGAAGCAAAAACACTGGACTTCCATACAACTGGAAAGTAAGATCCACAAATTGGAAATAGTGTTTATACAAAGTTGCCTCACTACATCACTCAGAAAAGCAAACAGCGGAAATCCAATTATTAGCTAGTAGTAAAACTGGTACGTGAGCCTCCTGCTCGCCATCGATCAGCATCGTCGTCCTCACCAAAGCATTACCTGTCACTTTTTACTTAGTCTGCCTATCCAAAATTGGATGAACAGCCCAAGGTAATAAGAGGATACATAAAACTTTGAGTCAGACAACAGCCTAAGTGAGCGATAAAACAGCTAACAAACTTCAACATAAAGTTAATGAGAAGGGATAGATAAACATACTAATCTACCCATGACACCAGAGAAGAACTCAACCTTATCTTCCCCACATCAGACAGTGATAGCCTTTACGATCCATTCAACCAAAGGAATAACAATTCATACATGGAAACCAGAGCAAACATTCAATCATGGAAAACACACATAACATCCAGATTATATAAGTCTCACACAACACAACCAATCATCCATGACCGACTCTGGCTATCACCGCCAATCCTGCATTGAAACCATTGTTGATCGTATGATGGCCAACCTTGCCATATGTTAAGGGCTAATGGTAAGCTCAGTTCTAGCATAAACTCCATATGTCCAACCTTGACAATGTCCAACCTTGACAACTAGGTCTTTCAATGATACCCAAAGTACTCGACCAACAACCTTCCTATCTATTGGGTGCCCCCATCGTACCTCTGCTTTGAGCCTACTAGAACTTACGACAATGATGACTTCTCTGCCTTCGCATCTCTAGTCATCCAACCTTGACGACATTTCATAGCTCAAGCAACCTTCTCGAGCAACCATTTTCTACCAACTCACGACCTTTGAGTTGTCTTCCTATTCGTTGCTTTTCACCGATCAACAAACATATCACATCACTTCGAACATCCCCTTCTGGATTCTCGTCGAAGCCACCAACATCGTTGAACCAACCAACATCTCTATAAGGTTCAAAGCAATCCATGGCATTATTTCAACACTTCCTTAACTTTCCAATTGAACTCACTTTGGAGTCACATCATCACCGGAAGTGTCCGACCAGAAATAGCTGACCAGAAATGGCAAAAATGGTTGTCCAGAACAGCCCGACCCGAGCCACTTTGGTCTGACCCGACCCCCTTTAGGACCGACCCGACCCCCTTTTGTCCGAACCGACCCATCTTAGTCTGATCTAGAATGGTCCAATCCACTTTAGCCCGATCCAAAATGGTCTGATTCACTTTAACCCAATCCAGAATGGTCCGGCCCGACCCCCTTTAGTCTGACCTGATCCCCTTTAATCCGACCCGAGCCAACTTTGACTTGTCCTCCATGGCAGAATTAGAGCCCGAACCGACCCTCTTTAATCTGACCCGAGCCACTTTCTGCGCATCTTCATTTCTACTACGATTTCGTTCAAAACTTCACCAAACAACGAATCCGACGAAACCAACTCAACCAAAATCATCAAACACAATCATAAACATATCATAACATTACTAACCACATGAATATGATGATTACCATAAAAATGATGTAAATCTCACCAAAAACCATTAAAATGAACTTATTATCAAAATGAGAGATCTAACTGGCATAAACATGTTAAATGACATGAAATTATCGAGTAAAACTTTCTAGATAAGATCATAGGGTGATGCATATGAAAATGAACATGTAATGGTGTAACTCTATGGTAAAACATCCCAATTTGATGAGAAACATGCACAAACACTCATATACTTCATTGCATTCATGTGAGAGATGTAAATCACTCACCGATTCTCCAAAACAAGCTAAAATGATAGAATTATGAATCCGGACAGCGAGCAATTCGAACCAGTCTCCTTGATCCGATGAATTAACCTTTGAAATGATGTAGATCTAGCCTCCAATTGTGTAGATCTATGATTTCCCTCCTTAGATTTGGATTTTTAATGGTGGAAAGGTGTTAGAGGAAGAAGGAGATTAATGCCTCCAAATGAGAGAATGGGAAAATAAACCTTTTCCCTCCACTCTCACACCCTATTTATAGGATTTCACCATCCCACTAATGGGCCTCCCCAATTCAGCCCATTAGGCTCTCCAAATCTGAACAGCCAAGTGGAAAACCTTAAAACAACGATTTCTCCCAAACCGCTGAGCCAAATCCTTAATGTAATCACTCTACGGAAAGGCAAACGTCAATTCCTTTCTAATGGCATAGGTCTCACCTTCTGATTCGACCTGAGTCAAAAGCTATGCTCTGTACAAGACTGACAGAGGCAAAATGGTCACAAACAAAATCGATAAAAAATATGGACATGTCTCACATCCCCATAAGCAACATATTAAAAGATGAGAATGATCCGACCCTTAGGGAATAAACTATAAATATTTTACGATCTTCCGATACATAAAATGCGGGCTGTTACAGATAAATCCTTTTATCCTTTGTTTATTATTTACACTTCATTTGTAATATGTTTTCTAAGTCCATTTTTTTTACAGCAAACAAATGCAATATGGGCAACTTTTCCTAAACAAGAAGAAGCTTTAATATTTGTCCAAACACATGCAAACACTAACATTTTTTGCTACCAAGATCATTTAACTGGACAAAGAAGGTTCCTAGTTTCTACATATGATCAATTTTGGAAAAGTTACAAGAGCATGAATCCTAATCTACGCCACCATTACGAGATTATTCAAGTTGGACTGCCTTGCCACTTGTACTATGATCAGGAGTTCAACAAAAAATTAACAGTATACAAAATGGAGATGAAATGTTAATCTTTTGATTTCCATCACATTCAAAACTCTAAATGACATATACAAAATAAAGGGAAATGAAGATTGGTTTATAGAACTTGATTCATTTAATGAAGACAAGTTCCCTCGGCATTTGATAATTCGTATCCCAAATATTGCATTCAAAGACAACCTGCATGTTAGAGGATTTATCTCTAAGATATGCTCATTTATTAAAAATTGAAGATTAACTAATTCTCACTTTGAAAAACTTTACATCAACAAAGAGTTAAGCTCATCAAAAATTACAGAGAGTATATTCATTGATACTGGAGTTTATACCCATAATTGTTGTTTTCGTCTTCCATTCTCAACAAAAGCAGGGAAAAAAATTATACTACTGCCAAGCAGACGCTTTGGATGTAAAAATCTTACTGACAAAGAAGTGTTTACAAAATCACTCATTTGCAACTTAGAAGATAATTTAGATAAGCTATTACAGTGTGAAATGGATTTGACATCTTACAAAAATATTCAGTTTAAAAACGAGGAGAATGATAACAACAGGTACATCCAAATTGAAAAGACAGTAAAGGATTACTTTTACAGTATACCTGAGTCCTTTAATTCAGGAAAATCTCCCTTTCCAAATTTGGATGAAAAAATTTTCATCATTAGCATCTCATGGAAATGTTTTGGGTACAATCAGAAAGTGGTATTGGTTTTCTAAACATGGCTATATAATTTATAGCATGTCCAAAAGTCGATATTGTGAACGAATTGGAAGAGAACATAAAAGTAATCATGTTATGTACATTGTTGATTTCGAAAGAGGTGGCTACTATCAGAAATGCTACGATCCTGATTGTAGAGGTTATCGATCTCCTGTGCGACAATTACCATGGAATGTATTGTCTACCTGTTATGATATAGTGAAACAAGAAGGCAAAACAGTGTAGAAGCAATGCTTCTATAAAAAAATATCAAGTACATAGTGTAAGTAATGATTGTGGTAAATTTGTTTGTATTCTTGATAATAAGAACATGTACAAAGTCAACAACATGTACAAATATTTTTTTTCTATTACATAATTTGTTCTTCTCTCTAAAATGACGAAAAAATAGTATATAACAGCAAAAATAATGATTAAACTATGTTTTGCTAAAAATGTAAAACCATATATCTTTTTCAAATATATTGTATAATATTTATATATCGGTTATGATTATGTTGCTGAATATGATTAATTGATGGATTTTGTTAGTTTGTATGATTTATTCATATCAGATTTGTAATCATATCCATAATCGTTTCACTACTGTTATTAGAAAAACATAAACTAAAAAGATAAACTATTTTATCTTTTCCAAATATATCATATACTATTTGTATATCTGTTAATCTATTATGATTATGTTGATGAATATGATTAATTGCTGGATTTTGTTATCGTATATGATTAATTCATATCAGATTTGTAATCATACCAATAATTATTTCACTAATGTATTAGCTAAAAATTATTAATAAAGATAATTTTTTTATCTTTTTGATCATGATACCACATAATATAATAATTTAACAACAAAATAATTATGTAATTAATTTCTACTGTAATGAAACAAATTTACCTTATAAAACATACATGCTCAGGCAACATCTACCTATTACATTTAGTACATACAACTAACTTAAAAAAATTCCTTTACGAGAAAATATAAATATCTTTTCAAACCTTTGTTGTCGAAAAAACAAAATAATCCAATAATCATTTTACATAAAACAGCATAAATGATTATTTGGTTTCAATTTAAACCAGACAACCATTACAGATATATCAGAACTTCAATTTAAAACTTAAATAAGTAAATAACTATACAATTTTAACCTTTTTATAAGACAACACATAAAGATATAACCAGTTATCTTTTTCAGTCCTGTTATGATATCGAATAAAATACAAAATTGTAAAAAAAAATTAATACTTACCAGTTATCTTTTTCACTCCTGTTATTTGCCATTGAAGACCACATAACCATTTATCTTTTGTTTTTTAAAATACAATTTATATAAAAGATTAAATCAGTTAAAGCAAGACAATCATCAAATAAATTTCATAGTTAATTTTTAATATTTCAGATTACATCTTGTGGTTAAGTATAGTGATTCGTAATGTTTCCAAGTGCACTGTACGACATCTAGTTCAATGATATTCGAACGTTCATTTCCATGTATTTGGAATAAGACGTTGATACATAATCGATCTAAAATTAATTTCATGATAAAACAGTATAACTGTTTTGTGAATATATTAACCTTTTCCATTTGTTACGATTGTCTTTTTAAAAAATGATTTAGAAATTGTATTTTGTAGTAAAATAAGTAAATTAACATCAGTTATAGAACTCCAACAGAGAAAATCGATTAGCTTATCCACATAAACAAAATCGCTTCACGATTTCCACACTTAAAGTCGAATTTGATTTCTGAATATAATAACGCCTATTTTTTTGCCAAAAATTAAACGATCTCTTTTATTGCACAAAAAACTACGGCTTAATTTTCTCGTAATCGCCGCAAGAACCAGATTTCAGAAATTGATTGTTTTAGAAGATGAAGCAAAGCGCTTAGATTTTTTGTCCTAGAAAAAAAATATTTCAAACCCGTGTCCTACAAAATAATAGCGACGAACAAGTAAGCCCTTTCCACTAATTTCCACTTTTATAAATATAAGTTTATAAAATGGGAATTGCTGATATTTTAGAAATGTTAAAATGCTTTACTTTGTAAGCAAAGTATAAGTTTTCCAAGCAAAGAGGATCTATAAGAAATAAATTTATAATTTGGGTAAACGAGCCTAAATGGAAATTTACATTATTAAAGTAATTTTATAATGGAATTTTATAAAATACAAAGAGGGTTACAAATAATGATTTACAATTGTAGAATCAAATCTAATTTGATAATGTAATCTTGAGATATTAAAAGGTGAAACGTATGCATGTTTAAAACGGATTATTGCCTAACTGTTAGTTTTGAAATGATATTTCAAATTAAATTAGAAATTGTTTTGTAAAGTGTATTGAAATGAATTCAGTATCATAAACATATATTTCAACATTTATTGTTGTAATCGATATTTTCCATATTAATAGAAAAGTGTGGACTATAACACTATTGTTGTAGTAAATGATTTCCGAAAGGGAACATTTTAAGTTGAATGGGAGAATTTAACACAAATGTTATATGCGATGTTGATTATTCAAGATAGATATTCTTTATCCATTTTGAAGTTAAAAATGTTATTCAGTCAATGTCTAAGAGGTAATTATACCTCAACTTGATTTATTTCATCATTAACTAATAAATAAAAGAGATTCAGTATCGAAGATGTAGTACTTTGGGTTGTCGTAACGATGTTTTATACAACATTTGTTTTAACCCAAATAAGTACGGTTTGAAAATATAATAGTTGATATTTTCTAAGTATAGAAAATGAATGGTTTCATGGAAAAATAAGTGTATGGAAATGTTTTCCAATGGTAATAAGGAATAATTTCTAAGTATGAAAAATAAAGAGTTTTGTGAAAAATTGAAATGTTTCCAAATGTCGTGAGAGGGGGAAAAGGGTTTTGAAAAATATCGTAATGAAAGATATTTGAGATGAATGTTGGGAAAGATTTAATTAATATTAATAAAAAAAGACGTCGGTTGTTTGGTTGAATATTTGAATGAAAGTCTAACTGATTGTTATTTCTTTGATAGTTAAATAACTGACTATCAAAGTATTGGCCAATTTAATATTATCGTTGTTGGTTTGGAAAGACCAGGATCATATCTATTACTTGAAAAACACTTCATATAGGCATAAGCGTTGCGAATTAGATTATACTGAAGATAATCAAAGATGGAGTAAAGTGCGAGGGCTATTTCTGTTAATCCTTGGTAGAAATTGTCTAAGATGGATCAATAAGGAATAGTGCCTTTGGTTTCATTCAGATCCAGAAGGAAATTGTATGGAAAAATGTCTAACAGTGTAGTTCTAATAATCATGTACTTTGGTTTTTACAAATATACCAAGTATGGTGGTGAAGAAGTAAACATCTTTAGCTTAACACCCATGGTATATTTGTGCAAATCAATTAGTGATTTGCGGAACTGACAATGTGGCATTCACAGTTGAATGTGATGTCTCCAAAAGGTAATCGTGACCTTAAACCTCATAAACGGGTAAATGACTGAAATCGGGCAAGCAGCAGGGATATATGGGTCATATCCGTTAGGGTATATCATCACCTGATATAGAAAAATCGATTGTCCCGTTTTCTATGCTCCAAAATGAGAATGATTGGAAGGCCAACAACCGAAGTGATGATATATTCGGTACATTCAAGTTGACTGAGAGACCGATTCTATGTGGCCGAGTTGCAAGATGTTCTTGTTGAACCTCAGTGTTTTATCTCTAGAGGGCAATGATTGGAACGTGGTTTCATACCTAGTTATGTTGGAAATCCAAACACCAATACGAGCCATACAGTTTAAGATGAAAATTATTTATGTCCAAAAGTGAGATGCAATCTTTTCAGCTATATTCCTATTTTTGTGTGGATTGGTAGACATTATTATAATATCTTTGAATTTTATAATAAAAAGCGATTTGGTTATCATAAGGTAAAAACATGTGTCATGTTTATGTGTGGTCATGTCCTACGAGAGTTCCATTTTTTTTAAAGGATTTTTTAAAAGTTAAGAAAGTTGTTTGGAGTTTACTCACACCAGTCCCATGATTGACTCAGAGTTTATTTTGTTTTGTTTTTCCCTAAAACTCTTGGATGCCAAAATTTGTACGGGCAGTCAAGTAGTTCATGTTCTTACAGATGCATTTGGAGGAGCTTAGAGCAAGAGGCTTCACCGTTAGTTAATTAAAATTTGTTTCCGCTGAGTCAAATGTATGTTGTGCTCTGATGAATGGTATATATATACATTTACACTTCTGTATTTTAAAAGATGTTATATAATATATTTTATTCCACTACGATTGTGAGATTCTGTGTACTATTCCTGTTTTCTTCTATCTCTTTCTTATTGGGTTGGACTTGGGTTGTATTTAGGCGACTTATAAGGTGCATATTTGCGGAACTGGCCCATAATGGTTGCTAATGGGGCTTCGCCTATTCTGCCTCGTTTTGAGCAAAGTATGGTTGCGGGGGAGGGATTATAGGCAGATATTTATGTCTCGGGGTTCTCTTAGTGTTGTGTTGGAGGCAGTTGCTGAGCATCGATTACAGCGGTAGCTTTGTTGCCTGGCATGGCACCGGAGGCAAGGCAGGCGGAGGGGTTCATGTGCAAAGTTGTAGAAGGTAATGGTTTAGCATCTTGGCCTTCGTGCTTGTACCAGATTTGGCTTTTTCCTCCCTTTTTATATTATTATTTTCTCATTTGGTGACTATGTTGTGTTTGTTAGGTTTGGAGGTTAGGTTGTGCTTCGTAGTGTTTGTCCCAATGCAACCCCCTACTCAGGTTTGATCGTTGTTGGTGGTATTGGTAATGCAATTTCTTATGCTCGGTAGGCGTTGTTGCTAGCAATGGGATTTGATCACACAACGCAAGTGGTGATGTTTATCAATCGTTGTTGTTGCAATTTGCTTTGGGTTGTATGTGTTGAGTATTTATTCATCAATCTTATTGTTTTTTTTTTTTTGCAATGGTGCTACGTGTGTTTTGTTATTTTTATGTTAGCGGCCTTCTTCTTTTCGGTCATCACCATGATTTTCATTCATGGGTGGCAAACTGTTATTTGCGCTCGTAGTTTTCTATTGGCTTTTTGAATTATTTTTCTTTATCTTACGTTCTGAGTAGTTGCTTGGGTTTGTTCATTTTTTCAATTTGCGGTTTTTGCGGAGTCCACACCATCTCAATGACATGGGGGTATTTTTGGTGGGTTTTGGGATGTGGCATTAGTTGGTTTGCCTTTGTTATTGTTTTCACTCTCTAGTCAGCCGATGATGTATAGTTATTCCCATTAGCAGTTAGTCGTATGTCATCTATGGGAGGGACGTTTCCTAGTCAGGTCTTTGACCTTATGCTTCCTTAGGGGACTTTCTTGCTTTCCTCCGTCTTGGAGGCATATTGGTCGATGGATTTCCACTGTTGAGCAAGATAGTCAATTCGATGACAATATTGCGAGTGGAGAGTCCAGACAGCGAGAGATGACGGCAGTTTCTATCGCGACATTTGTTTCCATGCATATTTGTTATTCTCACTCTATCCCCCTTCTTAGACCAGACGAGATTAAGATCATTAATGATTGTTTGTCTTGCCTAGCTAAGAATTCTTACTCATGCAGGATAGAGCTCCTTGCCTCTTCCAAGCAAGAGGATCTCTTGATGGATGCTGGTTGTTCGGCCTCAGTATAGTCATCAATAATTCCTACTACTGGACATCTTTCCTTCTCTTTTGTCGTTCTCCGCATTTGAGAATTCGGTTGCAGTAACGGACTCCCTACACCATTCGAATTAGATCTCACATCATGGTTGGGCAGATTTGTTTGATTTACTCGTCGCACTCTTTATCTGATCAGAGCTTGCTTCCCTTTGAGCTTTATCCTCCTATGTTTTCTTCGTTTTTCTCTTCTCCTTGTTTAGCGGAGTAGAAGAGATGTATGTTTTGGAACATTAGACGTGTTGGGAATGACACATCTCTTTCTCGTCTTAAGCGCATTGTTATAAAGCATTCTATTTCATTGATCGCAATCCAAGAACATTTCATGGGGTCAGAAGTGCTATCTGAAATCGTCCATCATCTGAACTTCGGTGGTACTTTGCTCAACGTTTCAAATAAAATTTGGATTCTTTGGGAAAAGGACATTTCTGTGCGTCTTCTTTTCGATTTGGCTTAACTCCTATATGTTTAATGTTCAGTTTCTTCCTTCCCTTTCCCTTTCCTTTTCTCCGTTGTTTATGCTAGATGTGATCGTGCAAAGCAGTTGATTTGGTAGCAAGATATTCTTTCCCTTTCGGTGCACGGTATTGGTGTGTCTTCATTGGGGGATTTCAATATCGTGTCCTATTAGGAGAAGAAGCGAGGGATCCTCTATCAACCGAGCGATAGTAAAGGATTTTTATTCTTTCATTATTCATTCAGGTTTGTCAAAGGACCCTTTTGTTTGTTCGGCTTTTACCCGATGTAACAATGAAGAGAGTCCATCTAGGATTCTCTCGCGTCTTGATCGGCTATTTGGTTCAAAAGGATGGTTTTCCTTCCTCTTCTCTTACTCGATTTCTCACCTTCATCGCACTAATTCAAACCACGCTCCCGTGGTTCTACAGTGCTCTCCTTTCGGGTTCTACATCTTTTTGTTTCCATTCCTTGTGGAAATCTCATTATTCCTTCATCCCAATAGTGGAGGAATCATTCTACCTGCTACAGGTAGCCCTATAGAAATTTTCTATTTCAAACTCAAGTGCCTAAATCATACCAAAAGATATGGAACACACAGGTGTTCAATAATATCTTCGTAGGGTTCGTTTTGTAGAAGAAACTCTCCTTTTGATGGAGGCATCATAAGATGCCGACCCAAGGCTTCAAACAAGGAGGAATGAATTCAAGACCAGCTCGCCTTCAACTTGGAGTTGCGTGTTGGGAATGAGTTCATTCGGAAAAAGCATGTATCAAATGGATCGTCGATAGTGACACCAATTCGAATTTTTTTTCATTTTACTAATAGAAAAAAAGAAAATTGTTCTTTCTATCATCCGGATTCTTTGTCAGGGTCTTTCTTTGGCCTCAACCCCTTCGGAGGTTGAGGAGACTATCACTTACCACTTCCAGTCTTTTCTGTATATCCCTTCGGTCGATCAATCTAATCCTTCTCTGATGTCTTTCATCCCACATTTGGTTCTTCCTGCTAAAGCTCCGACTCTTTGTAGCCTTCTCTCTATGAAGGAGTTCCATTCTTGTGTCTTTTCACTTAACAAGGAAAATGTGAGTGGACTCGACGACTATAACGGATGTTCTGCCATTGTGCTTCCAAGAGGGTAGACGTCCGCCAAGCTTGTCTATAACACCCCACGTCCATTAATGTCACTCACAAAGGGAATGCATTAACTTCCATGGAGGTTTTAAGTGAATATAGAACAGAAAAATTACAACAAGACAGATAATAAGTGGTACTTGAAAAATCTAAAACTTCATTTTATTGCAGTGGAAATTAAACATGTTTGTTACATCACAAAACCATAAATCAGAGTCAAGTACAATATCCATCTTCATAAAACAAAATACATAATCCCATTACACAATAGCCATTAAAGAAGATAATAAGCTGGACTTTACTTCAAGGGTCCAAGCTTTCCAAAGAGATGAAGCAATCCAATCAAACTCCACTAGAGCTGGGCCCAACCCGAGGACCTAGAGGGGGAAAAAGGATAGAAATGGAGGGGGTCAGACATAAAGTCTGGCGAGTATGACAATTCTAACAATACTATTATCAAAATAACTAGACCAAGGCATAAGCTGGAAGACAAGTAAATGTCTATGAACTATTTGGAAGATAAAGATAGCGTTTAAGATAACGTTAAAGATAATGGTAAAGGCACACCTAATTACTAACGAATAATTACTACACTGCACCGCACATTACTACACTGCACCGCACCAGTCACCCTAAAGGTTGATCCCACTTGCTTCACACAGAAACAATATAAATAGCCTTACGTACCCCTAGTTGACTACATAGGTGCTGTCTGCCCCTATCTCCACTAGGTGTACCCCACTACCCACTTTCGATCGGCTCCCTACTCGTAGATACCCGTGCTGGCCCCACAGTGGGGTGTATCACTCCCCTAAAGTGGCAACTCGGTACAACTTGAGAATGCATGGCTTATACCTACACGATGCAACAACGTCTTACCTACCAGCCCGGGTCCACACACGCATATGAAACCTGTTGGACTTGCGTTGCCACCGCTCCCCGTTTTGGCCTCTTATAGTCAAACACAGTATGCGTGTCCCGTCCTCGACTTGGGTCGAGCCCGCAAAGATACATTTGGGATACTGGTTGAAATGGGCCCCCACAAGCTACCCACCTAAGCTTGTCAACAATAGTATATCCCACTTAACCCTCTTAGTCATGTTCATTTACATGTGTGTTTGGTTAAGTCTTACTAATCGTATTTCTCATGCCACTAAGGGCACCCACTAGATTCCTCATGCCACCCAAGGCACCTACTTAACCCCCATGTCCCACTTTACATGTTTACCTGGTTAAGTATTTCTTAATTCATTCAGGCCATAACCTCGTAAAGACCTCTCACATTAGACTGGCATTTATGGCAGCTGGATTTGCCGGGCGGGTCCGGGCAGTCTTACACCGTAAAAGAGTCTAACCTCGTGTCTTTACAACTGTTATGCTTTAGTTTAGGCCTAGGACCTCTCACATTGGGCTGACATTTGTGACCACTGGATTTGCCGGGCGGGTCCGGGCAGGTTTACGTCACAAACGAGTCCAACCTCGTGTCCTAAGCATTGATTATCACTTATAATCTTTTACCCCAGTTTTAATAATTCCCTATCCAAATTATTAATTAAGTCCACTTTTATTGATGTCCATAATTGACTCAATTATGGTCATCCACTCATGGTATGCAAAATCATATCAATTGCACCCCAACATCTTATTATTAAATCCTTAATATTACCCCTACCCCACGTTTATACGTTCGCTTATTGAACGCATAATATAGGCTAGACTTGAATAGTCTAACACATAGCACAAAGATAAATTATCACAACATATAGACAATTAAAATAAACCTAATCATAATAGGGGTGAAACTTGCATAAACTACGCATGTTAAGGATCAAAAGGTGTCAACTTGTTAAATGTCACAATTTACATGATATGATCCTAGCCCAAATCTATACATAAACTTGCATATGGGGTTTTTAGGCAACATAATGATGGTGTGAACTAGCATAGGGTATCACATATGTAATAGCATAATCCTAGATGTCATAATAGATGTCATGGCATATGTTCATAACTTTTCTAATCAATCTAACTTGCATATGTAACTTGTCATATAGATCAACACAGCCCAAACATGATGATTTGATTAACATGAACTAACTAGCATAGGCAATAACATCATGACTTCAAAGCATGTATGATTTATCACAATTTCTCAACATACATAACATCAACATAGCATGATTTACAACATATAAGATATCATCACCACATAGCATAGAATTTATAACATACATGGTAGCATAAGGTTTACAACAACATATATGACAATTCACATTATCTACTCATAATCCATTCATGACTTAACCTAATTAAAATGGTAATAATCTTGTTAAGACTATCATACTCACAATTTAGAGAAGAAGAGAGAGTTTTGCTTTTCTTTAGGGTTGGGAGAATTAGAATTGAATTAGCTTTTCTTCCTTCTTAGTTGGCGGCGGCTCCACTGATTTCCATGGCGGTAGGATGACGGTAACTATTCTATATTTCTTATGAATTAGGGTGCGAGACTAGAACTCATTTCTCAAATCTATCGGAAGATTTGAGGTTATAATGTGATGGTTAAGCTTGACATGGCGAAAGCTTATAACTGCATGTCTTGGTTTTTCATCATTAAGGTCCTCCATTTTTTTTGGGCTCTCCTGAGCCATTGGTTAATTTCATTTGGAGACTCATATCGAACTGCTGGTTTTCTGTTCTAATCAATGGAACAGCTAAAGATTTTTAACAATCAAGGAGGGGACTTCATCATGTAGATTACCTTTCCTCAATGCTTTTTTTCATTGCTGTTGAGGCTCTCATCAGAGGTGTGCACTCTCTAACGGTTGCAGAGAAGATTCATCGCTTTGGTATTCCAAGCGGATGCCTTATGATTTCCTCTTTGTGTTTTGTAGACGACGTCGTTATTTTCTCAAAAGGGAATCAATGATCCATTCGTCGACTCCTTTCCTTCCTTAATATATGCAAATGGTGCTCTGGGAAATTAATCCGTTCCTCGAAGAGCTGCTTCTCGTTCCTTCCAAGTCTATGACTTCGAGTAAGGTATCATGGATAGAGACTTTATCGGAGTCATGTGTCGCTTCTCTTCCTCTTGCTTATGTCAGTACTGTTCTTTAGTGAGTCTGTAACCTCAATAAAAAATTTGATCCCCTAACTGACAAGGCTAGGGGCAAGATATTTTAATGGAACTTGAATCTCATTTCCCAGGCCGGAAGACTTGCCCTTATCCTCGATTCGATGGGGTCTTATGTCTTCGCGGCCATAATGCCTACTGCGTCCTTCTTCTGTTCCTACTAATCTTTGGCTTCGTCCTTATTCTAGGGAAAAAGGGCGAATTAAAGAGGCATTGTTGGGTCTCTCGAGACACCATATATCGTCCCAAGCATGAGGGAGGCTAAGTCTACGGCGTCCTAAGGATGTATGTAAGGTGTATTCCTGAAATATTTCGGTTATGTTTCGATCAAATGACTGCATAAGGGGTCTCTTCTTCATGTTAAGCACCAGCGCCTTTTACCTTCTGACTTCATCGGAGCTCCATCTTACGCCAGTGAGACGTGGAAGGGATGCAATTAGTTAAAGCTTTTTCCGACTCTTACGGTCGGGGTTTTGATTGGAATGAGTACCTGTTGACCTCAAAGGGGGATTGGAATTTTGTTAAAGCTCTAGTACCTAGAATTCTAGTCTTCTTCTTTATTTGGGACAAGCGAATACCTCTCAAGGTATCCATTCTTTTGTGGAAGATACTTCATTAGGCTCTTTTGTTAGCTGCCAATATGATGACGATTTGCATCCCGCTTGTGTCGAGATGTCTGTGTTGTTGGTCTAGTTCAATGGAGTCGATAACTCACTTATTCTTGTTCGGTGAGTGTTCGAATGCAATATGGTCTTTTTTTGGGGACTTGGTATGTGTCCAGGGTGATCTTACTTCTCTGATTTCCATGCTTCGTTCTCGATGGGTTAGGGGAACTGCAAATCGGCTTAGGTCGATCCTTTTCAGGCTTATTCCATGTCTCATCTGTTGACATCTCTGGTGTTTTTGGAATAAGGTGGTTTTCAAAGAATCTCCTTTGTTGTCGGCTTCCATCATTTGAAAAGTTAAAGATGGTGTTTTTTGCTTTTAGAGGTAGGGCCTTTAAAGGCAACCTCGGCATTGCCTTGTTATCTTTAGTGTGTACTTTCTCTGTAACGCGGGGTGCTCGCCCTAAGGCGGATGTAGGGTGAGTGGGTTTTTTCTTCACAGGTCTCGGGGGACGTGGCCTCTAGTGAAGGCTTATGATCTTGATTTTGGATTTGGATCAGGTTCCTAAAGTGGCTTCTGCAGGTGGCCTTCGAGTTTAATTAGTTGGATGATGGTGATTGGCCGTTTCTTGTGCTGGAGAGGTGCTTGTCTGTTATGTGGTGGGTGGCTTGGTGTTTTAGTTTGCGCGGATAGGGTTCGCTATGAGGGATGGTCAGGTCTCTTATGTTTTCGAGGACCATGTTTTGACTATAGTGGTCTCTAGTGATTCTTGGTTTTGTTGTTTGGTCGTGTTGCCTTCTAGTTATTTTGTTTTTGTTGTTTGTGTAGTGCAACAAGCTCAATTGTGTGTTTTGCACTGTTGCTCTAATTTTGTGAGCCATCGAAGAATGGTAGTTTTTCTTCTTTGTTGATATATATGCCCTAAAAAAGAATGCAATGTAAATATAAGCTATAACACATACACACACACACACACAAAAGGACACAAATGTGGGTTAAGATACACAAACGAACGTTGTCCGTCTCGTGCAGCTTTCGCAATTGTAAAATGTGAATTCTGGACAAACAAAATCAGATTTTTATGAAATGGAAAATGTTAGACCACTCAGAGCTAAATGTAAAATCATTAAAAAAATTGAAAATTTAGATGGAGATGATCTCAGAATTCAATTCCATTTTTTCTTGTTGTAAGAAAGCTGCAATTTTCATTAACGGCGTCCACTCTCCCTCAGTCTCCTCCCTTTCTATCGAAATATCCATCTAAATATCGTCCTTTCCCGCTTCCTTGTTCATCTCTTTCATCTTCATCGCCACCATTTTATCCTGCTTCATCTTCTTCTGTTCAACCTAACCATCTATCGAACCCTAATCATCTCTCTAATCCTAATTCTATTCATGTTCGTGTCTCATCCTCTTCTTTTCGTGCCTCTCATTCTTCGTTCCATTCTAAACCTATCCCTGTGTCATCTCAAAAGTCATCTCGTCCTCATCAATTTCACCCATCTTTTCCTTCCAAAGATAATCGCTATTTGGTTCTATCTAGTTACCAACCAGACAATGTACCCAAGTCCTATGCCCCGGCAGCGGCTTCGCCACCGGCATCACCGCCGAAACCACCACAGAAAACAAGGTTTAAATCAACATTACCAAAGTTTGTCTCCATCTTTAACACTATTTCTCAACTGAAGAAAGAAAAGAGATGTTTACAATGTGCATGTAAAGGTCACGTGGCTAACACGTGTAGAGACCTAAAAGTATGTTTCAAATGTGGTTCATATGGCCATTCAATGTCTCGATGTTCAAAAAGAAGTAATAACATTGTGAATGCTTTGGCTTCTGTACACGCACACAAAGTGCACAGTAAAAATCATAATTCTCGCTAGGTCCTTAAGCAACATAATTCCACTGCATAATTTTCACATTAGCTATCCCTTCATATTGCCACCCGTCAAGATAATTATCATGTAAATTCAAGCATTAAGCAATTTGCAGAGACTAATTTCCATCACTCTCCCTCACTATCTCCACATTTGCAACAATTCAGAATGGCGGATTCTTCAAAATGCATTGTCGCGAAATCGCTTGCTGGAAAATGGAGTATAAAAATCCTTCATCAAGCATTAGAAGTTAACCTTGATTATGACTGTTGGCTTATGTCGATTATCTCTAAAAACTCCTTCCTAGATGATTGTCCTACATATGGTAAATGGAATCACGCTTTACTTTTGAAAGTTCTACCAAAGCCGGGAGCTGCGATATGTCTAGAAGCACGGGATGAAGATGAGAGAGAACCAGAACCTCTTTATTGTTCTGGTAATTCTCATTGGGTTTTACACTATCTTCCTTCCCTCAAAACATCTCCATTCTGGTCTGGAGTAATTTCGGTTATACCTCGTATTAAAAGTTTATTTCGTGTTAAATTCGGTAATGGTGAAGCTTGTTTATTCTGGTATGATATTTGGCATGGTCAGATCCCTCTTTCTCAAGTCTTTCATTTTCTCTTTTCCTTGATCTCTGATGATTGCCCTTCAGTTGCTAATGCGGTTCATAGTGATCCCTCTCATCTTTGTCCTCCTTGTTTATTTGATGTCCATATCCTTGCTAATCTCCTTGATGTCTCTAGTATAATTCTTCGCACTGATCTTTATCAATCCCCTGATACATATGTTTGGGCTTTATCACCAGAGAAGGGTTTCGTTGTTGCCTCTGTGTATCATTATCTTAATTTTTCAGGTAGATCATTCTTATTTTCCAGAATTTGGAAGATTCATTTTTGTTTTTGAAAGGCAAAGTGGAACTTTATTTACATAAACACCAATTACATGAGTTTAAGATAACAATACAACAAAATTGCATTTACAAATCCAAAATTTTCAGCATTGATCTATGAATCTGATTATACAGCTGATCGGTGTTCAGGCTACCATTTCCAAAGATGCGATTATTACGCTCTTTCCAAACCGCAGAAATGAGCTTCTTGAGAAGCTTGAGCAGAATACAAGTTTTCTTACTTTTCCATCATGTTGCCTTGAAGATATTGTACCGTTCTATATCGCTTGATAACGAGGGTCTATGGAAGCCACCAGTAGCCAACAATCTCCTCCAAATTAGATGCACGTAAGTACATTAAAAGAACAGATGTGTATTGGTTTCAGGCGCATTGTTACATAGAACGCAGGTGTCATTATCAAGTATACCATAAGAGAACAGCTTACTTTTGGTATTGATTGCGTTTTCCATTACCTTCCAAAGGAGCAAATTATCTTTCGTCGAGCTTCCACAGTTCCGGATTCATGAGTGCCATGGAAAATAAGGTTTGGGTGGAGAAACCAGTTTGTAAACAGTTCTGATAGAGTGCTCTTTACCCATCCAAAGCACTGAGTTATCTAAAGGAAACCTATATTGATCAGAAATATGATTCCAAAGCGCTCTCAAAGACGAAGAGCTACTATAAGGAAGATGAATAATGCCATCATGAAAGTAGTCACCAACAATTGCCGAATAGGGGATACCAGAGGTGAAAATGGCATTTTCCTCCACTACATCACTCAAAAACAAACCTGAACATGCCCAAGGACTGTGCCAGAACAATAAATTAGCTATCTTCTGATAATTACATTGCACATGATGCCTAAAGGTTTCTCTAAGCTTCAGAATGGATCTCCAGCTCCAACTGCAAGATTGAGGTATCGTTAATGACCAAAAATTCTTTCTTCCAATAAGATTGGCATGAACCCACTTAGCCCAAAGACCTTTGTTCATTGCAATTTATTTTTCATAGTATGAAGACGTAGCCGCACGGTTCCATTGATAAATATTGATGATGCCAAGTCCACCATTATTTTTATCATCATATAACATATGAAAAGCAAATGGTATCATTTTTTTAGAGAAAGGATCTCCATGCCACATCAAAATTATTCATCGCGCTTGTGATCATATCAATTAATTTGGTTGGAAGAATGTAGTGCCTCATCCAGTAATTGGTCATAGCAGTCACAATAGATTGGATAATAGTTAATCTCCCTGCTTGCGATAAATTACAATTCGGCCAATGTTGAAGTTTATATATGATCTTTTCATGGAGAGGAAGGCGTTGTTTCTTGGTTATTCTGGAGCAGATGAGAGGCATTCCAAGGTATGATGCATTGGGAGGCAATTTAGCAAGTCCAGAACAATTAATAATGAACATTTTTTCAAGTGTAGGTAAACCAGCAATTAAAATATGTGATTTACCCATATTGATTTGCAACCCAGTGATTCTGAAAAAACTATCAAGAGTATCAAAGATGCAATTAATATTCTGGATGGTAAGCTTTGTGAAAATGGTTAAATCATCAGTAAATTGGAGATGAGTGATAAGAGGACTTTTGCATTTAGGATGAATTTGCAGCCTTCCACTATTTACTTGCTCCAATAACAAAGAATTCAACAACTCCATAGTGTAATAAAAAGATTTGGTGAAATAGGATCTCCCTGTCTCACTCCTCTAGTGCCTTTGAAAAAGCCATGTAATTTCCCATTTCTTGAGATAGAATAATATGGCGACGATATACATGTGTAAATCCACGCAATGAAAGGAAGAGGGAAATTCATATGAGACAATATAGCTAAAATAGAATGCCATGAAATTGAATCAAAAGCCTTCCTAATATCCAATTTGAGCATGCATCTTGGAGAGATATTATTCCTATTATAACCATATAACAGCTCCTGAGTAATCAAAATGTTCTCACTGGTTCTCCTACCCTTGACATAAGCCGATTGATTTTCAAAAATAATGTATGGAATCACAGATTGCAGACGATTTGCCAAAATCTAAGAGACAATCTTGTATAAGATGTTACAACATGAGATAGGCCTGTAGTCTGAAACTGAAACTGGATTTTCAGTCTTTGGGATTAAGGCAATTGCAGTAGCGAATAAACTTTTGGCAACTGATTATGAAAAAAAGAAAAACTTGATTGCATTGATGATATCGTCACCAAATGTAGACCAACACTATTGAATGAAAAATGCGTTGAAACCATCAGGCCCGCCACAGCTGTCCGCATCAAGACTAAAGACTGCATCCTTGATTTCTTCACTTGTTATTTCACTAATAATGTTGTTTGACTAGTCCGAAGTGAGGAAAGGCAAGGTTACATTACACAATGGCTGCACATTGATGTTAGGCGGATTTGGAGAAGCAAGAATAGATGAGAAGTATTCCACAAACGCTTTGTTGGTATCGTCCTCTGAAGAATGAATGACACTAAACTGGTCCTTGACCATATGAATAGTATTACTGAATTTCCTGATCTTAATCGAATTGTGAAAAAGTTTGGTGTTTCTGTCGTAATCTTTCTCTCTTTTTAAAAAGGAACATTGTCATGATGCTTGTAGTTCATAATTAAGCGCATCCTTTAATCTTTTTTGCAATGTGTACTCTTCATGTAGCAATCCAGAATTAAGGGGACTGTAATACAATTGTTCTTGTACCTTCATCAATTCGAGTCTAATATTGGATGACTGTTTGGAACCAGATCCAAATGTGAAGGCGGACCAAGCTTTAAGTGAAAGATTGAGTAACTTGTGCTTGCATAAGATTTTTTCCAAAGGAGTTCCAGAAAAATGTTGAGACAATGCCTGCAAAAGAATAGTAGAAAACTCGACATGTTTAGTCCAGAAATTAAAAAATTTAAAAGAGGAATTACCACTGCTAATAGAATGATCCAATCCCCAATGAAAAAGCAAAAGAACAATTGTCGGAAAGAGAAGAATTGAAAGCTTGATAAAATGAATGAGGCCAAAGTTTAATGAATTGAAGGTTGGCAAATATATGATCTGGCTTACAGCGAGTATGATAACCAGACTGACATTTTTTGGACCACGTAAACTCATAGCCGTAACTAGTAATTGGTGTAAGGCAAGAATGAATTAAAGCTTGATTGAGTGGTGTTATGTCCTTGACAGAAATGGGAACTCCACCAGATTTATGGAGGGATGAAAACATGTAGTTAAAATTTCCCCCTATCAACCAAGGAGTAGAAGAGACATTCAAGGAAGGATGGTAATATAGAAAAGCTTGGCGTAAAGAAGTAGAATTCTGAGCATAAACAGAAGTTAGGAAAAACGTAGAATTCGATGGTAAGTGAAGGCATTGGTAGTGCAAGTAATGATCCGAAGAACTGATTTTGGTTAACTGAAAAAGGGGGGATTCCAAAGGGTTAGAAGATGACCATATGGAGCATCAGAAATGTTATGATCAAAATGCCAGTTGGGACAAATAAAAGAAGCAACTTTAACTGTAAGATTCAAGTCCAATTTTGTTTCAGAAAGACACATTACTTGAACTTTGTTTTCGCTAATAAAAGCTTTGACATCACTTTGCTTAGAGGCTAGATGTAAACCTCGGATATTCCAGAATGCAATATTAGGATTCATCATTGGTTAATAGGATTAATGGGATGTTTCCTGGTGTGGCGCTTGGAAGGATTTTTAAGGTTAGTGGCAAACTTTCGTCTATAGAAAAATCTTTTCCTTCATTAAGGTCTGTCATTTCATTTGCAGGCTGAGTTTTTTTCTTTTTTTCTCTCTTACCCTTTTTGCTGCTATGGGACGTGGTAGTATCAACTGGAGAAGTTTAGGTTGGCTTCATTGGCGGAGGTAGGGAAATATGAGGTGGCAATGCTAAGTGAGAGTAAGGAGATGAGGCAGGGGAGCAAAGCTTGCGGCGGGACATAGAATTAGGATCAACATTAAAAAGATAAGGTAGAATCCGGAGGCGATCTGGATGCTTGAAGAGGTGATGAAGTAATTGCAAGATCAAGGCCTGTTGAAGAGGACGTATTGACCAAGCCAGGGTCCAACGCCAGATTATCCAGAACAGAGAATTTGTTGTGAAGTTGTAAGTCATCATTTCCAATTCCATTGTCCACAGCGATTTGTTTTACTTTTTCCAAGTGATTTACCACTTCAGAGTTTACTTTCACCCCCATGTTCTCACGTTGCTCATGAATTCTACCATTTGTGTCAATGATCATCACTGTACTCACTCCATCATGCTTCTTCGCATTCTTTTCCACCTTGTTATTTTTACACGTATTCTTCTGTTCCACCTGGTTATTAACCGCCGATGGTTCTTCCTCACGCCACATTTCCAAATTCACTTTTCGGACACAAACTTGTTTCTTTTTATTAATAGCTTCCTTCCTAGTAGTATTATTGTATGGTTTGTCATCGTTCCTCCACTGATGCTTACCATTAATATCCCTATTTCCATGTTTTGATTCATTTTGTACAACAGGATAATCATCTTCCATGGCTTCCTTGCACTCATTGTGCTCACAGTCAAAAGTGGAGTGACCAAATTTTTTGCAAATAGTACATATAGAGGGTCTCCAGTCATAAGCAACCTTAACTGATGGACAGTTCACGCCCGGTTCCTCAATTTCAATGGTGTCTGGTACTTCAAAATCTGGGCTTATTTCTACTAAAGCTTTCGTGTATTTAAATCGCTGCATTTTTTCCATACTTTCATTAAAACAGATCAATCGACCAATATGACACACAAGCCAATTTATACCATAAAGTATCCACAAAATAAAGGGTATCCGATGTAAGTGAATCCAAATGGGTACCTTTCTAATCTGCGACTAAGAACTGCCATTCGAAGGATCCCATTTAGTGATGATAAACATTCGACCTCGAATGAAGATTGGATCAGCATGTAGTATCTTTTCTTTGTCTTGTTCATTCGAAAATTTGAAGAAGAAATTAAATCCATCTGATTTGATGTCTACTTCGCCATTAAGCTTCCAGTATTTATGTAAGAAATCCACTACCGTGGTGTATGATAGCATTCCATCCAGGAAAAAACCAACTACGTACTCACTCCAGAACTTCATGCCTTCTTGCTTGACTAAATCAGGGATTTTCCTCTTCGAAGCATCTCTCGGAATCTCAAACTGGATGGGTTTGAATGTGCCAGCGTTACGGGGTAATGATTTGAACAACGACACAAAATCAGATTTCATAGTTGAGGAGTTTTGATTGATGGAGTTAGAGGGGACTGCTCTTGAGGTAGATGAAGTGTTAGTTGAAAGGTTCATGTGAGAGTTTTCATTGGGTGCGGAATTGACATGATTAAGGGACAAAGATGGATCTTGAGATGGAATAGAGGTATTAACGACAGCAGATCCATAATTCGATTGAATCAGATTGGGATCGGATGATGATGATAAGCCAAAGGACTTATGCGAGATTAGGATTGGATTTGTGGATAAGTTTAGATCGGGTTCTGAAGGATTTTGAGATTGAGGTTGATGACCAGTGATGGAATTGGATTGAAACTGATTATCAGTGGAGGGAGTCAACGATGGACGGGGATCAGGTGGACGAGAAGGAAGAGGTGGGAAGGCCAAATCGAAGTTGAAAGAGGAAGCGGAAGGGGATGAAGAAGACGCCATTAGCAATGGTCATTAATTTTTCAAATTTGGAAGATTCATCTCCCACCTAAAGTAGTATTTTTCACTTGGTGCTTGATTCATGGAAAAATTAACTACAAAGAAAGGTTGTTTAGATTCAATCTTCTCTCTAATTCAACCTGTTCTTTTTGTTCGGCTCATGAGGAGTCTATTCAGAATTTGTTATTTGAGTGTGAGTTCTCATACCCAGTTTTAGCTGCAACCAGTTCATTTTTGCTTGGTTTCATCCCCAATGTCTCATTTATGTTTGATTATTGGCAGAACAGTCAGTTTAATTCTGCACTTTATTCGTTCTTACCAATATATTGCTGGTTTATATGGAAGGAGAGGAACGCAGTTGTTTTTAGCAGACCATTGAAGCATTTTCATGGCCTATGCAGACTGATAATTTACTGCATTCAATCATGGATAGGTCAATCAACTTTTCTCGTTTCAAGCTTGCTCTACCTGTCAACAGCAGTCCCGCTGAATCTATTTGTAACAACCCGTATTTTTATAACATGTTAAAACAAGAAATCAAGGCAGAATTAAATTTTAAAATTAGAATCAGGGAAAATGGGTTGCGCCATTGCGCTCATCTCGAAATTTTACATGAAATAGAGTCCGAATTTTCGAAAATCGGAGTCCGTATGAGGGAGATATGACCTCTAGAAGTTTCAGAAATTTTCAGAATAAAAAACGGCTCAAAATTCGAATTTGAAATTCAAATTCAAACCCCGCAGCAGGCAGGGCGGGAAAACTCCCGCCCATAGGCCAAGTCGACCTGGGGGTCGACCATAGTGTCGACCTCCCAGGGACCAGGTCGACCATAGTGTCGACCTGGGGGTCGACCTGCCTCCCGAACCACTTTTCTGAACCAGATGCATCCTGACGTATTTAGACTCGTTTTCTGACCAGATTCGTCTGCCTAACCCTATATAAACAACCCCCTAGCCTCATTCTCTCCACACCATTTCTTTCTGTCCTTATTGTGCTTCCAAGATAATCAAAATAATAAGATAAAAAGGAAGAAAAAGGACTGCTCCTTCTCCATCAAGACTACGCTTAGGGATTTGCAAATTGGGGGATTTCAATTAGAACACGATCGATCAAATAGAGATTCAACAATCAAATCTCTGCACTCTAATTCTCGATCCACGCTCTATAAGTTCTAGTTACTTTTAGATTGAAACTTGTTAAAATTGATATGGACATGGGATAAAATGAAACTGGAGCTAAGCTTGATTATCTATTTGGATCTGTTCTTGTCTCTTCTTGAATCTATGATTTTGGGTTATTTCTTATCGACTGAATCATGCCCATTCATGTTGTTGGACCTAGTTTATTATTCAAACGCTAGATTGTAGCATAAATTCTTGGATCTTGACTTGTGGAAATATTTCTATTTGAGGCCTATTCATGTTGTAAATCAAATTCTTTCAGGACTATAACCTTAATATGCCTATGACTCTTGACTATGAGAATTATTATGTAACACCCCGTAATTTTATAACATTAAAATTCACAAATTAAAGTATACTTAATTTTTTGAAAAGAATTAAGTGAAATGGGTTGTGCAGAGAAATATATATATTGATATATATATATATATAAATTAAATAAATAAATAAATATGCGAAAAAGTTCAAAACAGCGAATTGGGAGGGGAAATAACCGAACCGGCCCATTTTTGAGGTCGACCCTAGCCTCGCTGGGTCGACTAGGGGTTAATCCAGGGTGTTTGGCTGTCAACCCGTGGGCCGATTCGCTCAAATGCAGATTTTGCATTTTATTGGTTGTCATGGTTCAGGGATAATCTAATGGTGCTAAATAACTTCCTACACCTATAAATACATCCTAATGCTAACCCTAAACCTAATTAAAATAGAATAGTTACCGTCAAACCGTCGCCATGGAAATCAATGGAGCCGCCGCCAACTAAGAAAGAAGAAAAGCAAATTCAATTCTAATTCTCTCAACCCTAAAGCAAAGCAAAACTCTCTCTTTTCTTCTCTAAATTGTGAGTATGATGATCTTAACAAGATTATTATCATTTTAATTAGGTTGAGTTATGAATGGATTATGAGTAGATGATGTGAATTATCATATATGTTGGTGTAAACCCCTTTTCCTATCATGTATATTGTAAATCCAATGTTATGTGATGATGATATCTTATATGTTGTAAATCATGCTATGATGATGTTATGTATGTTGAAAGTTTCTATGCTAAGTTGTGATGAATCATACATGTTAAAAAGGCCATGATGTTACCATCTATGCTAGTTAGTTCATATTAATTAAATCATCATGTTTGGGTTATGTTGATCTATATGACAAGTCACATATGCAAGTTAGATTGATTAGAAAAGTTATGAACATATACCAAGACATCTATTATTACATCTAGAATTATGCTATGACATATGTGATATCCTATGCTAGTTCACACCATCATTATGTTGCCTAAAACCCCCATATGCAAGTTTATGTATAGATTTGGGCTATGATCATATCATATAAATTGAGACATTTAACAAGTTGACACCTTTTGATCGTTAACACGTGTAGTTTATGCAAGTTTCACCCCTGTTATGATTAGATTTATTTTAATTGTCTATATGTTGTGATAATTTATCTTTGTGCTAAGTGTTAGACTATACAAGTCTAGCCTATATTATGCGTTGAATAAGCGAACGTATAAACGTGGGGTAGGGGTAATATTAAGGAATTAATATTAAAAAGTTGGGGTGCAATTGATTGATTTTGCATGCCATAAGTGGATGGCCATAATTGAGTCAATTATGGACATCATTAAAAGTTGACTTAATTAATAATTTGAATAGGGAATTATTAAAACTGGGGTAAAAGATTTTAAGTGTTAATCAATGCTTAGGACACGAGGTTGGACTCGTTTGTGACGTAAACCTGCCCGGACCCGCCCGGCAAATCCAGTGGTCACAAATGTCAGCCCAATGTGAGAGGTCCTAGGCCTAAACTAAAGCATAACGGTTGTAAAGACAGGAGGTTAGACTCTTTTATGGTGTAAGACTGCCCAGACCCGCCCGGCAAATCCAGCTACCATAAATGCCAGTCTAATGTGAGAGGTCTTTACGAGGTTATGGTCTGAATGAATTAAGAAATACTTAACCAGATAAAAATGTAAGGTGGGACATGGGGGTTAAGTAGGTGCCTTGGGTGGCATGAGGAATCTAGGGGGTGCCCTTAGTGGCATGTGAAATACGATTAGTAAGACTTAACCAAACACACATGTAAATGAACATGACTAAGAGGGTTAAGTGGGATATACTAGTGACAGGCTTAGGTGGGTAGCTTGTGGGGGCCCATTTCGACCAGTATCCCAAACGTATCTTTGTGGGCTCGACCCAAGTCGAGGACGGGACACGCATGTTGGGTTCGACTGTAAGAGGCCAAAACGGGGAGCGGTGGCAATGCAAGTCCAACGGGTTTCGTATGCGTGTGTGGACCCGGGCTGGTAGGTAAGACGTTGTTGCATCGTGTAGGTATAAGCCGTGCATTCTCAAGTTGTATCGGGTTGCCACTTTAGGGGAGTGATACACCCCACTGTGGGGCCAGCACGGGTATCTACGAGTAGGGAGCCGATCGAAAGTGGGTAGTGGGGTACACCTAGTGGAGATAGCGGCAGACGACACCTATGTAGTCAGCTAGGGGTACGTAAGGCTATTTATAAAGTTTCTGTGTGAAGCAAGTGGGATCAAACAATAGGGTGACTGGTGTGGTGCAGTGTAGTAATGTGCGGTGCAGTGTAGTAATCATTCGTTAGTAATTAGGTGTGCCTTTACCGTTATCTTTAACATTATCTTAAACGCTATCTTTATCTTCCTAAGAGTTCATAGACATTTACTTGTCTTCCAGCTTATGCCTTAGTCTAGTTATTTTGATAATAGTATTGTTAGAATTATCATACTCGCCAGACTTTATGTCTGACCCCCTCTATTTCTATCCTTTTTCCCCCTCCAGGTCCTCAGGTTGGGCCCAGCTCTAGTGGAGTTTGATTGAATTGCGTCATCTCTCTTTGGAAAGCTTGGACCGTTGAAGTAAAGTCCAGCTTGTTATCTTTTTAATGGCTATTTATGTAATGGGATTATGTATTTTGTTTTTATGAAGATGGATATTGTGATTAATTGCTTAGGGTTCTTAATTATGAGATTTCTACCTTTGACCATGACTATGACTATCGGGGTTAATTACCTGGGACTATTATAGTTTATTGAAACCCATGTTGCATACCGAATTTGCAGTTTGTTGGATCTCATACCGAGGGTGTGACTTGCTTAGTTTATTCGCTATTATGTACCCCAAAACCATTGGATCCATTATCCTTGTATTTAGCTTGCTTTCACATACCTATTATTTTATGTCAGCGTTTACCATGACTATCGTCTTATCTTGCTAGATTTGAAACCCTTTATGCCAGTGATGTAGTGTCCAATTATCTCAAGTTATGTCATGCTAATCTTGTAACACCCTTTTATCATTTTATGCTCGTCCCTTTTGCCTATCATAGTTTTGATGTTATTCCCTTTATTTTGAGGTTTGGGTTTATTTGTGGTATGGATCGATTCACGTTTACGTGCGATGGGAATACGATTTGGGTAGAATAGGCAAAATATGAATTGGTTATGAACATGAATTACGAACCTGATAAAAGGCAAAACTTGAAACATGAACGCTATTATATCTTGAACCTGGATATGGACACGAACTTGACATCGACTTGATATGAAACTTGCCTTGAAAACTTGACACGAACTGGACATGAAACTTGAACATGGACACGACATTAGAATAAACATGAAAATGGCCAACTCGAGGTTGGGTTGAGTTTGCAGTGTAAATCTGCCCAGAACCGCCCGGCAAATCCAGTTACTGCAAACAATAGGATCCAATGTGGGTAGTTGGTCATATCGCACTTGAAACCCGAGGTCAGACTGAGTTGTGGTGTAAATCTGCCTGGAACCGCCCGACATATCCAGTGACCACAACAACAGGTCTGATGTGAGAGGTTGGGGTGCACTAATGAATTAATGCCACATGATAGGGTTAAGTCATGAACTGCTTGAATATACTTCACCAATTTGACACGATGATTTGATAGGGTTAAGTCATGAACCGCTTGAATATACTTAACCAGTTTAACATGATGATTTGATAGGGTTAAGTCCTGAACCGCTTGAATATACTTAACCAGTTTAACACGATGATTTGATAGGGTTAAGTCATGAATCGCTTGAATATACTTAATCAATTGAACACAATGATTTGGTAGGGTTAAGCCATGAACCGCTTGAATATACTTAACCAACTTGACACATGATTCATAGGGCTAAGTCATGAACTTAAACGACAACACTTAGCCAATTTGACATGACACGTAGATGGGTTAAGTCACGAACTTGAATGACAACACTTAACCAACTTGACATGCTAGACCGATGGGGTTAAGTCTCGAATTTAAATGACAACACTTAACCTACTAGACGGAAACCCTAGTTACGCAGTCCGTTTCAGCAGTAACCCACTAGATGTATCATGGTACCCTGGAACTAGGCAGGGTGGGGCACGATTACTGGGTTGATTGTAAGCGACCAGAACGACGACTGTGTGGGTGCGCCAGTGTAGGTTCTAACGGAGTGCAGGCGTGCACACACTCCGGAGCAGAAAAAGCAGGCATTGGGCACCAGTAGGTTTACACTGTACGTGCTTGATTCATGTCGATGGTTGGCACCATAGGGCTTGATACACTCTATGGTGGACCTAGCATAGGTGACTATATTTCGTGATTGGGCCGTATGACACAGACACATGAATGAGCTAGGAGTTGTAGGGAGCCGATCGATTAATAGATCGTTACGTGGAATTCGTTAGGTAGCATAATCCTTAGTGGTCCTAGGTGGCATAAACCCTAAACGAATCTAGTAAACGTTCAATAGGTAGCATAATCCCTAGTGGTCCTAGGTGGCATATCCTAGTTGAACGCGCGATAGTTCATGATAAGGAAACCTAGCCAGAACAAGGGTGGCAGTCCAAACGATTTCAAGAATGGTGGCACTACGTTGAAATAGTATAGAAATGTGTGATGAAACCCGTACGATATACGGCAAGGGACTGTACATATACATGGAAAGGATGATACTGGTTGGGGTACTAGTGCAGTTGGTGCAGAGAATGTTAAACATGCGATGCTATACGTAGCTTATCTTATTACCTTAGTTTCCTTGTGACCTTAGTTTATCTTATTACCGTAATTTATCTTGTCATCTTAGTTTAACTTGCCTATCTTGTCATCATTATTATGTTAACTTTCAGTCTATACATGTCATGTTACTTTTACTTGTTTCTTTGCTGAAAGTCACTAGGATTTACCAGTCTGTATGACTGACCCATTTTGTTTCGCCTCCTCTTCTTCCGTTCCCCCCCTCCCAGGTTCTCAGGGAGGAAGCACTACTACTTAGTTTGGACTTCTTTCGGCTTCAAGATCATCGTATATGGCTTGGACCTTTCTTGGCTATGGCTGCTTTACTGTTTTACTTGGGGAATGAATTATGACTATGGTTTTATGCTTCTTTACTATTGCAAGACAGATTTCGATGTAATGGCATTTTGATGTAAAAGGCATTAGACCTTTCTAGATTTTAAAGAAATGAAATTTGGTTTTTCTTCCGCTGTTTTATATATGTTCTGTCTTGTAATATTTCTGTGTATGTTTACCTAGATAATGCTCCACCAAAGCTAGTGCATTCCCTTTGTGAGTGACCCTAGCGGAGGTGGGGCGTTACATTTGGTATCAGAGCAGAAGGTTACCAGATTGGGCAAAAATTTCTTAAAACCTTCCGAAATTATTTTCAAAACGTTTACAAAGAAGCATTTTTCTAAAGAAAAGTTTTGTTTTACGAAAGGCATATTCCCCAAAGCCATATGCATTATCTTTTGATTCTCTTCTTGAGTCTCTTCTCTCTTTCTTTTTCACCATAGTTTGTAGGCATGCGACACATGTCGGAGAGCAAAGTAATGTCCAACCTCCATCTGTAGCCGCAGTAGTTTTACTTGCGACTAATCTTATTTCAAGCTTTGTAGGGTTGTCGAGCGATGGGGGTAGCTTTCGAGAAACTTGTCAACAAGCTATACAAGGATAGTAAGAACAAGGATAAAGAATATAAGCCTAAGGATGAGAAACTTGTTGATAAGGCGTAATCCACGAAGGAGGAAAAGCTAAAAGGGAAGAGGTCAAAGTAAAAGAATAATAAAACCCATGACAAGAAAGGACATCGTTGGTATGATAAAAAGGGACATGTAATTAAGTATTATAAGACAAGGAGAAGGGCAAAAACAAGATCATCGAGAGGGCAATTGTATGCTCTCACTACTAGCATACCTAAGAGAGGTGGTAACGTTTCCGTTAAAAGTTTAGCTTCTCTTTTCTATCATCCCGTTAGAACTTTGTTTTTGGTACATCGCATCCTTTTAATTCTGCCTCGATAGTTGAGTCTCTGCACCTTAGTACTAGCGTAGTAGGGGATCCCATTTTTTGTCTCAAATCCTATTGGGGAATCGGCTCATTTATTCATAACTTGTTTGGATTTGAGAACGTCTATGCTAAGTGTTGAGTTTAGAAGTAAAGCTTATGTTTTTGGGCTATGGGTTGATTCTAGGGATGGAGTGGTTATCCAGAAATGATACCATTCTCGAGTATGAAAAGAGGGTAGTTAGACGCTTGACTTGCCTTGGTAATGCCCTCGAAGTCTAGTGTAACCCTTAGGGTTCTGCCATGTTTAGTTACCTAGAATCTCTTGATACATTTGTTGGTCCGCCCGAGTAAGGTTCGCCACTAAGGCGGATGGTTCATTTCGCTTATGCATGAGTTATAGAAAATTACCTTAATAAGTACACTTGGCAACATGGTTGGCATTTGTTTATTTTCAAGAGATAATTCATTTATGTGGAATACTTTCTAGTAAGTGAATGAGATCCAAGATTCACTGGTGAATTTTGGAGAGCTTGCACGAAACCATGAGTACGCAGTTATGTTTAAGCCGAGTATACTAGAAAGAGAATAAGCGAAAGTGGAACGAGAGGCGACAGTGGAATGAGTTCCAACTCATATTCTAGAAACAAGAATTAAGGAACTACAAAATTGTGAAGTTAAAGACGGTCAAAGCACAATGGAGTTAAGCTCAAGGAAATACGACTTAGAAGATTGAAGACTAGACACGCGCATCATATCTCTTTTTAAGAGTATCTCCTTGATCCCTCTTTTCCTATAGAGCTTACTTGCATGCTATCTTTTATGTATATCCTCTAGGTCCTATTCTCAATCTTATTTCGGTTGCAAACCCCATAAGGAGTATGACTCATCTGGTTGTAATACATGTTGGGGCTTGAGGGTGTCCGTTGGGTTGACTAAACTTTTTGGGCTTTATAGGATATGGGCTGGTGCTTAGGGAGTTCTTCTCCTATTCAGTATATATGTGATGTAGATTTCCAGCTTTGACATTGCCTAATAGGCACAAAGTTTTTACTTGCTTCTATCATTCGGCTATATCTTTAGGTAGGAACAATTGAGTGAAACATGTGTTTGAGACATGTTATGATTGATGGTTGCAAGTGGTCGCAAGTGGTTGCTCATGGTTGCATAACACACATTAGGCACTAGATCGGCTCAGACACATTTTCATATTGCATATGCATGAGTGTTTATACTTGTTTATGGATGAAATTGAATGTGTTATCATGTGGATGTTGCATATGGATGGATGTTTGAGCACACATATAGTGTTTATGTGATTAGGGTTATTTGCATACATGTTGGATTCACGGCACTAAACATATTTTGCATTAAGAAGATCAATCAGGCCTGATCATTTGCATTAGATAAGGAACATATACACACACTTTCGGCATATGTTCATACAGCATTAGAAATCTCTTAAGGACGATGGATGCCTGTGATTGATGATTGAGTAGATGGATGATTGGATGGTAGGACACATTCTTCTTAACTTGAAGATTTCGGGGACGAAATCCTTTAAGGAGGGGAGAATGTAACAACCCGTATTTTTATAACATGTTAAAACAAGAAATCAAGGCAGAATTAAATTTTAAAATTAGAATCAGGGAAAACTGGTTACGCCATTGCACTCATCTCGAAATTTTACATGAAATCGAGTCCGAGTTTTCGAAAATCGGAGTCCCTATGAGGGAGATATGACCTCTAGAAGTTTCAGAAATTTTCAGAATAAAAAACAGCTCGAAATTCGAATTCAAACCCCGCAGCAGGCAGGGCAGGAAAACTCCCGCCCTTAGGCCAGGTCGACCTGGGGGTCGACCATAGTGTCGACCTCCCAGGGACCAGGTCGACCATAGTGTCGACCTGGGGGTCGACCTGCCTCCCGAACCACTTTTCTGAACCAGATGCATCCTGACGTATTTAGACTCGTTTTCTGACCAGATTCATCTACCTAACCCTATATAAACAGCCCCTAGCCTCATTCTCTCCACACCATTTTTTCTGTCCTTATGCTGCTTCTAAGATAATCAAAATAATAAGATAAAAAGGAAGAAAAAGGACTGCTCCTTCTCCATCAAGACTACACTTAGGGATTTGCAAATTGGGGGATTTCAATTAGAACACGATCGATCGAATAGAGATTCAACAATCAAATCACTGCACTCTAATTCTCGATCCACGCTCTGTAAGTTCTAGTTACTTTTAGATTGAAACTTGTTAAAATTTATATGGACATGGGATAAAATGGAACTGGACCTAAGCTTGATTATCTATTTGGATCTGTTCTTGTCTCTTCTTGAATCTATGATTTTGGGTTATTTCTTATCGACTGAATCATGCCCATTCATGTTGTTGGACCTAATTTATTATTCAAACGCTAGATTGTAGCATAAATTCTTGGATCTTGACTTGTGGAAATATTTCTATCTGAGGCCTATTCATGTTGTAAATCAAATTCTTTCAGGACTATAACCTTAATATGCCTATGACTCTTGACTATGAGAATTATTACCTATGATTAGGAACATAAGGCCATTATCTATGACCATGACTTTGAAACTATTACTGTTAATTGCCTATGACTATTGCCTAGAACTATTTTTGATAATTAACCATGACTATTGTGATTAATCGCTTAGGGTTCTTAATTATGAGATTTCTACCTATGACCAAGACTATGACTATCGGGGTTAATTATCTGGGACTATAATAGTTTATTGAAACCCATGTTGTATACCGAATTTGCAGTTTGTTGGATCTCATACCGAGGGTGTGACTTGCTTAGTTTATTCGCTATTATGTACACCAAAACCATTGGATCCATTATCCTTGTATTTGGCTTGCTTTCGCATACCTATTTTTTTATATCAGCGTTTACCATGACTATCGTCTTATCTTGCTAGATTTTGAAACCCTTTATGCCAGTGATGTAGTAACCAATTATCTCAAGTTATGTCATGTTAGTCTTGTAACCCCCTTTAATCGTTTTATGCTCGTCCATTTTGCCTACCATAGTTTTGATGTTATTCCCTTTATTTTGAGGTTTGGGTTTATTTGTGGTATGGATCGATTCACATTTACGTGCGATGGGAATACGATTTGGGTAGAATAGGCAAAACATGAATTGGTTATGAACACGAATTATGAACCTGATAAAAGGCAAAACTTGAAACATGAACGCTGTTATAACTTGAACCTGGATATGGACACGAACTTGACATCGACTTGATATGAAACTTGCCTTGAAAACTTGACACGAACTGGACATGAAACTTGAACATGGACACGACATTAGAATAAACATGAAAATGGCCAACTCGAGGTTGGGTTGAGTTTGCAGTGTAAATCTGCCCGGAACCACCCAGCAAATCCAGTTACTGCAAACAATAGGATCCAATGTGGGTAGTTGGTCATATCGCACTTGAAACCTGAGGTCAGACTGAGTTGTGGTGTAAATCTACCCGGAACCGCCCGGCATATCCAATGACCACAACAACAGGTCTAATGTGAGAGGTTGGGGTGCATTAATGAATTAATGCCACATGATAGGGTTAAGTCATGAACCGCTTGAATATACTTAACCAATTTGACACGATGATTTGATAGGGTTAAGTCATGAACCGCTTGAATATACTTAACCTATTTGACACGATGACTTGATAGGTTTAAGTCCTGAACCGCTTGAATATACTTAACCAGTTTAACACGATGATTTGATAGGGTTAAGTCCTGAACCGATTGAATATACTTAACCAGTTTAACACGATGATTTGATAGGGTTAAGTCATGAACCGCTTGAATATACTTAACCAATTGAACACAATGATTTGGTAGGGTTAAGCCATGAACCGCTTAAATATACTTAACCAACTTGACACATGATTCGTAGGGCTAAGTCATGAGCTTAAACGACAACACTTAGCCAATTTGACATGACACGTAGACGAGTTAAGTCACGAACTTGAATGACAACACTTAACCAACTTGACATGCTAGACCGATGGGGTTAAGTCTCGAATTTAAATGACAACACTTAACCTAGTAGACGGAAACCCTAGTTACGCGGTCCGTTTTAGCAGTAACCCACTAGATGTATCATGGTACCCTGGAACTAGGCAGGGTGGGGCACGATTACTGGGCTGATTGTAAGCGACCAGAACGACGGCTGTGTGGGTGCGCCAGTGTAGGTTCTAACGGAGTGCGAGCGTGCACACACTCCGAAGCAAAAAAAAGCATGCATTGGGCACTAGTAGGTTTACACTGTGCGTGCTTGATTCGTGTCGATGGTTGGCACCATAGGGCTTGATACACCCTATGATGGACCTAGCACAGGTGACTACATTTCGTGATTGGGTCGTATGACACAGACACATGAACGAGCTAGGACTTGTAGGGAGCCGATCGATTAATAGATCGTTATGTGGAATTCATTAGGTAGCATAATCCCTAGTGGTCCTAAGTGGCATAAATCCTAGTTGAACGCGCGATAGTTCATGATAAGGAAACCTAGCCAGAACAAGAGTGGCAGTCCAAACGATTTCAAGAATGGTGGCACTACGTTGAAATAGTATAGAAATGCGTGATGAAACCCGTACGATATATGGCAAGGGACTGTACATATACATGGAAAGGATGATACAGGTTAGGGTACTAGTATAGTTGGTGTAGAGAATGTTAAACATGCGATGTTATACATAGCTTATCTTGTTACCTCAGTTTCCTTGTGACCTTAGTTTATCTTATTACCGTAATTTATCTTGTCATCTTAGTTTAACTTGCCTATCTTTTCATCATTCTCATGTTTACTTTCAGTTTATACATGTCATGTTACTTTTACTTGTTTCTATGTTGAAAGTCACTAGGACTTACCAGTCTGTATGACTGACCCGTTTTGTTTCGCCTCCTCTTCTTCCGTCCCCCCCCCCCCCTCAGGTTCTCAGGGAGGAAGCACTGCTACTTAGTTTGGACTTCTTTCTGCTTCAAGATCATCGTATATGGCTTGGACCTTTCTTGGCTATGGCTGCTTTACTAGTTTACTTGGGGAATGAATTATGACTATGGTTTTATGCTTCTTTACTATTGTAAGACAGATTTCGATGTAATGGATTTAATGACATTTTGATGTAAAAGGCATTAGACCTTTCTAGATTTTAAAGAAATGAAATTTGGTTTTTCTTCCGCTGTTTTATATATGTTCTGTCTTGTAATATTTCTGTGTATGTTTACCTAGATAATGCTCCACCAAAGCTAGTGCATTCCCCTTGTGAGTGACCCTAGCGGAGGTGGGGCGTTACACTATTGGCTCTAACCATGGTGATTCCAGTCTGATCTTCATTAAGATGGTTCTTAAACTTGTTTGCTTATTTTGGTTGTGTATTCAATGGGTACTTCTTTCAGCTTATTTATGTATATATATGGTACGATGTCGCTATGTTGTTGTTTTGCTGTACTGATGCGTACCTTAGGGTATTTATGCTGCTGATGAACAACTATTTTTCAGACTTTGGGCCACCAGTTGGGCTTATCAACTGGATTATTATTATACAATTAATATATATGCTTAATTGGCTGTGTAGTCTCGCGCTACACATCCGTCCTACTAAAAAAAATGAAAATTTGAAATTTTAGTTTTTCATTTCTTCAAATTTTGACTAAATTTGACCAAAATTGACTATTTCTGATAAATTTGTATGATAATAGCTTTGGTAAATCCTATTGTTCGGCAATTCAGTTTCATTGTTTAAATTATGATTTCACATTTTGATTTAAAATTAAAATCGTTTGAATTACTAAGTCATTACAGTAATGTTAATTCATTTGTATTTTTAGATGATGTAATTATAACATGGATATTTTAATGTCGGTCAATAAGCTATAATTTTCGTATAGTATTAAATTGAATTATTATACAAGGAAAAAATGCATATTTTTTAATTCTTGTTGTACATTTCATTTGTATTTTTCTTCTTTATCATTGTAAACACATTAATATTTGTATTTAATGAGTTATTTAGTAGCAATAAATATAAATAAATAAATGTTCATTGGTATACAATTTTTAATCACTAGGTAGAGCCTCATCGAGCCTCGAGATGGGATGGATTTTGCTCTGATTCATATATGTTTCTACTTTCGGATAAATTTCAGATTCGCATTGGGTCTATGAAATGGGTCTGGAATGAGATCTCAATTAGAACCCGAGATAGGATGGGGACATATGTAGTATTATAGATAGCACGCTCCACTGTCATTCTTAACCATATTTTTTGCTTTGCACACTTTTACTCAGTACCTCGAAAGCAATTTTTTTTTTTTTTTTTTTGTCCGCATGAAGTTTAGATTTCATATGTAGTGTACTGTCTAATACATTTTGAAAAAAATAACAAGTACAGTCTTCTATGTACTGTAAAACAGCTTCAGTACCGTACAGATTCGTTTTGCACATCCCAAACGTGCATGGCTCACATACTGTGTTTCCTTTGCAATAATATTTCCTGCAAGTTTGAACGTTGAAGTTCCGATTATTATTGAATTTTCTACGTTGTTGACTAAATTATATAATACACAAATTTGACATCAAAATTTAATACACAAATTTGACATCTGTCTAACAATTGCGCGCAGAAGGGTTGGCCCAAAATAATTAGCCGCATAAGCCCATGTACCAAATCTCTAATAGACCAAAAATCCAAATTTAAATGGCTAATCCTACCACTTATGAACCAAATCATCAGACCACAATCTATTTCATTTACCACTAAGTTGCGCGTATTACTTAACAAATCATATAGTTTGCATTTCATATGTTAACTATTTATTGCTCCATCTATGTAGATTGATTTGATGGGCTGTGCTCTAAGCCAGACCTACACGCAGAGAAGGAACTGGGATCATAGTAAAATGGATACTTGGCCAAAATGCAGAAAATCATAGAAAAAGTGTATAAATTGAAAAATCTAAGAACATAACGTTCATATATGAAAATAATGGAATTAAATGTTGCAACATGAAACAATTTAAATTCTAAACACCAGGTCAAGAACAAGGGTAAAACCAAGACAAAATAACGAATAAAAGATTGTGCTTAAATCGGTCCTCATGACTTGCATGAATCAATTGTCTAGCATCAAAACTATAACTATACACTACAATTGGTTTAGAGCCGGATATTTTTATCATACTAACGCTTGTAATCATTACCAAAATAATACCAAAAAAATTGATAATCAATTTAATTGGTACGATTTATCGAACGGCATGAAATTATACGGTACGTTAATGATAACTAATTACTAAATATCATAATTAACATACATACCATATATCTTGATACACATAAACATATATACATACGTATATGCGTGTGTGTGTGTGTATTATATTCTTGAGCCTTGGACTGTTTGCGGTTTGTTATATTCTTAAGTTTTCTTTTGATTTTATTATTTTTTATGTAATTATATGTATAATTCTAATCAAGTTGTACTGTTAAATGTCGAACTTATATGTATTTTTTTCCCTTGCAAAGTACTCAGTAGGGGATTGTAAGGTTTTGATAAGGCACAGAAGCATATGATTAATCATTAACAAAGCATTCCAATTTTCAAAAAAAAAAAATTATATTTTTAATATATAACATCACATTTGAAATATGATAACTTAATAAAAATATCTAGCAAAATACCATAATGTTATCAAATTGAACTCAATCCTTATCATATAGTTTTTAAAAATAATATGATTATAACGTGTTATAAAATAAAACAAAACGTATAATAAAAGAGAAGCCATTAGAGAGAATAGAAGATATAAGGAGGGACTTTTATTTCTATTGATTCAAGTATGTACAATTTCTATTACATTGGCTCATTTATAGGCTTTGAAGCTGATGTTAAACTTATTCTCATGATGTGAGACTAAATAAAATATTACAAAAGCATATTCACTCTTATATAATACAACAATTTTGTATAGTATTTTAGCTTCTTTTTCCAAATTTACTTATATTCCTCGTAACACAAAATAAAATTGATAAATATAATCAAATAATAATGAATAACAACTCTTAATACTTGCCTTTTCAACATGGAAAATTGTAAACAACTAGATATTATACTTGTACATAGTAAAATCAATTGTCAACATTTACCAACAAAAAACGGAATTGTCGGTCTACCAGTTACTTTGATTGGTAATAGAATGGATTTTTCTATTATCATATATATCTATATTGTAATGGTTTTGAATATGAATTTTCGGTACGAACAGAATCCAGCCCTAATTTGGTTTGTTTTCTGGTTATGGAAAGAGATAAAGCTACTTTAAACCTTTAAGAATTAAAGGAAAGATGACTCATAAACTTAAAATTGAAAATTCAACATTTAACAAAATATAAGTGAAGTCTATTGAATCATATAAAACAACACAATTGGTGACACAAATCTTCATGTTGCCTTCTGATTTTCACATCTCATATAAAAGACAAAGTAATTCAACGATCGAGATTAGTGTCCTTCAATTTATATCTAATTTTGTGCTTAAATAACCGCCCTATATTAAATAAATTTAGTACTAGATGTACACAAATATTAATATGTAATATATATCTTGCAAACCAAATTCTTTTTGGTTCCATTAGGATGCACGCATGCGTGTATATTATGTATATGTATATATACACACACACAAGTGTTACAACACACGATTTGTGTGTAATCATGACACGCTCTTTCAAATTATGCATGCTTGAGACATTCGAGTAAAAATAATTTACATAATTATTAACCATATTTTTTGGTTGTTAGTTTGAAATTCTATATTTACATTAAAATGTTTAACTTTTAGTAATCTGATTTTATTTTTATTACCAGTCAATGTGAAGTGAATTGATAAGAAAAAAAATTATTTGTTAAATCGTATTTTAAAAGATATAATCAGCTAACATTTTAGTTGAACATTTCGAATTTGTAAATTAGAAAACCCAATTTTTAGATCCTGTTTTTAAGTTATTGATACATATTGATGTTTTGAATTCATATAAGAAGGAAGATTTGTAAGATCTCATTTTTAAGAGATATTAATATTTGTATTATATAAACTAAAAAAATAATACAATTTTAATTCACATCAAAAAAGGGTGACATCATATGTATTGCAACTATTAATAATTATATTACTGAATGTTTTGAATTTGTAAATAAAAAATTTAAAGGAAAAAAATAAATTTTAATTCTGTAGAATATTAATAGTTGTAATATACGTGAAAAAAGATTTCTTGATAGCTTAGGCTTATATCAAAATAATGTGATATTAGTTGTGTTACAACTAGGGGTGGAATCGGTTCGGTACCGGAACTTTTTACTCAAAACCATTACCGTACCGACTTTATATGGTAATAGAAAAATCATACCATTACCAGCCAAAAAAATCGATTACCAATAGTTCGGTTTATGGTTGGTAATGGTTGGTAATGAGTTTTTACCGTTCATTAGTATGAGATCTTTTTGCTTACAACACGTTAAAATATTAAATATTAATTTTTTTGTTATTATATTATTATTTATATATTTTATTTTACGTAGTCAAATATGCATGAAAATTTTATGGATGAACAAAAGTACCATTTAAATTATACTGTTTCTAAGATATATAATAAAAATTGCATTCAATCTTGTATCGTAATAGTATTTTTCTCGGTATTTTATTAAATCATTACATATTAAAAATTCTTCGTTATGTAATAAACATATACTCCCTCCAGTTCAAAATACATGTTGTTTTAAGGGTGATATCATTTTGCTAAATATAAGACGTTTAAGAGAAATAAGACTTTTCATATCCTTTATTAATACTCATGCAGCTTTACCTTTATGGTTCCAACGCATGCATGAACCTCCATCTGAAATTTAATTGGTGGAAGCTGCATGGACACTACATTTTTTGATGAAAACTTAGAGTGCATTTAATAAGTAAAGATTAATTAAAGGGTTAATAAGTCAGTTTATGGTTGTCTTAATTTGTGTGAAAAAATGCAAAACGACATGTATTTTGAACTGGAGGGAGTATGTGGTAGGTATGGTAATTACCATTTTCAATGCTCAATTACCATTACCGTACCGCATATTTTCATGTGGTTTGGCATACCGTACCAATCAAATTGGTACCGGTTGTTCGGTACCACTTTTGTTGGTAGCGGTTGGTAATGGTTGGTAAGTGGTAATATGGTAAAAATTTCCAGCCCTAGTTACAACTATTAATAATGATATATTCCATTCAAGTTAAATCGATAGATAAGTTCATAAATCAATTTAACATGCTAAACCTTGTCTTAATTTTGAACTTAGATGTTAGGACTAATCATCCTTTAACTAATTAATGCTCCATGTCCTTCACGTTTCACTTATTATGCCATTTAAATTTACATATAATCCAAGAACTTCCGTTTCAAAGGCATCACAATCATTATGCTCTTTTAGTCCGTTGATGTTACAATCGCTTATCTTAATGTATTGTATATAGCAAAACATGATAACGCAATGTGGTGTAGTTTAAGTGTGTTATAATTAACAATTCAAGCATAAATGGATTCAAGATAAGTAGTTGTGAAACCTACCATATAGCTAACGAATCTAAGTGCTCTATTTGATCCAACGACCTTCATAAAATATTAATCCTTATGTTATGCACTATTCATCATGAATGCAACTTATAACTTATGTATAGCCTACCGTACTTATCTCAATGTCAACATGGTAGAAACCACCCTCAAGTATTCTAAACTAACTGCAACTTGTTCCTTTATATTTATATTAATAGTATACAGTTGCCTTCAGACTCGATGTTTTTTATTAGCTAAAAGCTGATTACATAACTTGCGCTTATCTTAATTACTATGTGCGTTAATGTATACTGTACGGTGCTATGATATTTGATGGCTTGCTAATCAATGATTATTATTCATATTTATAAACATTAGTTGGTTGGGGCATATACATCAAAATTAGAATTCAGACCTTACTTGAACGGAATCAAAACTGGAATTCAGAAGATAGCCAGTGAAGTTGCAGAATTCTATATCATACCAAAAATTCATTCTTTTCATGCATACCTATCTATGGTCCGACCTCAAATAACAATCTCAACCAAAGATCACTACAATCCTAAATCATGGATCATCTATAATTCATAAATGTTGCACTTTTATCTATACGCATAGGTTGTGAGATATATATATATATATATATATATATATATATATATATATATATATATATATATATATATATATATATATATATATATATATATACACGATGAGGGTTCCGCTACACCTCTTATATTGCACGTGAACTCTCCCCATCTCCACCATCCATTTCCCCACTCATTCTCTTTCTTTCCACTTAAAAAATAATATTGAAATGAGAAGAGAGAAAATGAGTTCACGTGCAATATAAAATATGTAGCGGAACCCTATATATATATATATATATATATATATATATATATATATATATATATATATATATATGAGCGTTCAATGGCACCCCAAATAGTGTAGCACCCCTTTAGCCTCACTGATTTTCACCACATTCCCGTTTCTTCCTCCTTCCACTAATTCTCTCTCCCTGCACTAACTTATTTAACTATAAATACTTAGCTATAAATGAGATGCAAAAGAAAGGCAAAAAAATGGAGTGCTATATAACCCTCCTCATATATATATATATATATATATATATATATATATATATATATATATATATATATATATATATATATATATATATATATATATATACACACACACACACACACACACATAAATAACACGGTCAGACTTGTTGAAATATCAAAATCTTATCCATGGGTTATCACTGTTGAAGTCATGGTATGGTTATGAAAACTACAATCACAATTCACAAATGTCTTCTAGAATCAAACATCGTAGAATCCAAGAACAGAAGAATAAAACTTGAAAAGTATTTTGGTATATATCAGCTGATGTTACTGGATTAGACTCAAAAGAATCCAAGACTGACTTTTCTAAGAATACAAGGGCACGTAAAATTGGACATAATCACGGCTTCCCTTAAAATTACCAGAAAATTTAAAGTAAAAAACGTAAAACGTTCTTGAAATCACTGCAGATATAAGCTTGAAAGTCGATAGAAACTAACAAAACACCGGATAAGTGACTTTTAAGCAAAAACTTCAATAAAACGTACGCCTAAAACATAGGCTTATTATTACAGAAACATACAACTCAACATAAAATCAGGTACTGGTTATTTCCATCAAGAGCTTCCAACGTCTCCATCACTGGAAATTAACCGAACAAAACATCAACATCCAAAGGATCTAACGAAACCATCTAGAACTATACATAAAAAGTATGAAAATCAAACGAGTGGATCGATAATTCTAGAGCATCAAATTATCCAACATAAACAAACCGATCATTTGGTTCATGCTGATCAAACCACACTCGGTTTATTGAAATTAAGACCTGGTATGGGGCCAGTGGTTCATTTCTTGAACAAATGTTCTTCACCTGTGTCTCTATCAATGTGCTTTATCCATTTCCACCTTTTACTAACGGTACCCCCACCACTCCCAATGTGCAAAATCTCGATTCCTTTACCAACTGGCAAATACACTTTTCTAACTAACCTCATCCCTTCCCGCACAATTACGTTTTTGCCCTTGACGTCCTCCATGTTCACGCAGACAACCACCATCCCTCTTCCTCCCACTTTCACACTCTTCATGATTTTCGCAAGGTCCTTCCTCCTCATATCCATCACCATGAAATCGACGCCTTCGATCGATTTCGACTTGTCCTCGCTTTCCCCCACTATTACAAGTCTGCCACTGGTGTGCTTCATCGCGGATGCAACGGCGATCGCAATTGAGGAGCCTCCACGTGTAAGTGCCTGGACTACTGTCTGAGATCTCCAACCCCCCGCCATGGCAGCGATTAACTCTGCCTCGTTTAGATCGTCCGTGTCGTGGTCAGAGAGAGATCGTACGGCATCGATGTACGATTTGGACGCAGTGTCTGGACACCAAACCAATTTCATAATCGATTAGGTTTTCGGTTCGACTTGATATTTTCCTGAAATAGGGAAATGATATAATAAATCTTAGAAGTAATTTTGGGGCTTTGGCTTGGAGATGAAGCTATGCGAGATGCGGGGCATTTAAAGGCGAAAAAGGAGGAGTACGAGGGGTGACGTGGCGATTAACGTTGACATTTCGTGTTTTAAATTTATTTATTTGTGAGAACCTCTATCCACCTTCCAATTCATAGTATAAGAAGTTTTAGGTAGTTTGTTTTGTTTCAATATATAAGATGTTTAAGCTTGTTATTCCAACTTTATCCCTGATCGATAATAAATGTCATAAATCCAAAAGCCACTTTATGAGTATTTTTATGCATGAAAAACAAGAAGTGGTTGATGAGAATAGAAAAAGTAGTTGACAACACATGAAAAGAGAAATTAATGTAATTTACGTATGGATTAAAATATCATTTGAATTTTTTTAAATTCTTGTGTCAACCTCTAAAACTTCTTATATTATGAATCGGAGGAAGTATATAAAATGAAAAGTTTTTATGCGGGTATTTTATTTTTCGGTTCATGGTATCATGCAAGATTTTCAGCAAGAAGCATTAAATTTTGTACTTAAAAAGCCGCGTTTGTTATATTCGTTACCATATTAATCTACACACGCTAAATACCTGTTGCCTAGAGCCAAGCCACATATGTTCTACGGGGTGAGGCCCAACGAAGATCTCAATCTATGATCTACTCTTATTTTTGAAGAGCTTTTATTAACGCATACTCTCAAAAAGCAAAATGAAAATTAAGATTGTCAACAGATATTTGAAAATTTTGTGATTCATCTGCATCTGAAAACTAAAAAAAAAAAGTATCTGATATTCAGAAGCGAGACGTAGATATAAATGCATCCGAAAAAGTATTCGTCTTCTTTTGTCAAAAAATGTAGATTATTTTATAGTTTAGCATAATAAATAGTTTAAATTTATAATTTTATCAACCTAACGGTTTATATTTTATGTATTTAATGTTTATTAATTGCTCAAAACTATTTACAATCACCAGGGTCGATTCTTGAAGTTTTGTTACTAAAGCCAACTGTAGAAGTGAGGCCTTATACAAAAACTAATGTTAGTATTAGGCAATAAAAAAAATTGTGTTATTAAAAATTAAAAATGGAAAAAGATAATTTTATTCGTAACAATAATTGAAGTCGTACAAAAAACTAATATTAGTTACTTGTAGATATTTTTCTTGCTTTCTATCTTGCAAAATCACTAATAATATAACCATTTTTTGAGTTCATAGATTGTATCTTGTTCAATCAATAAAAGTGAAAATTACTAATAAAATTATCATATGAACATAGTGGAACGATAATAAGACTTTATAAACTTAAACTTTGAAAACCTTCTTTCGGCAAAGGAAAGTGCAACTGGTATAGTTTGAATTATACAATAAGCAATGCAAGCGTCTGGAAAATTCTGCATTAACTTCCCAGGTCAATCTCCCATCCTGGTACTATTCTCACGATTTTCCAAGCTCTGGGGGTGGTCGATTAGTGCGCACAACTTTTCCCTTACATATGTGAAAAGTCAGGGACTCGAACCTGCGTGCTCCAGATTACCAGTCGGGTAACCTTACCGCTGCGCCAGGCACCACCTTTTGGTAAAATAACCCTCTCTCCAAAAAAAATTGTTTTTTTCCACCTACTCACATCAATTTTTAACGGATTGGATAATTATCCTTATCCATCTATATATATGAATGTGGATATTCGATACCCAAGAATGGTTACTAACATAGACGCCAATATGACACTATCTATAACAACCCATCTCCGAACGAATTTAAATCCTGATGCTAAAAAAGACCATCAAAACTTAGAGTCATTCTAAAATAGGTTGATAGTTTTTATAAAAAATAAATTTAACAGAGTGAGCTATTACGAATCAGAACTCATAATGGAATGGATAAAGTATAATTGCAAATAAGATGTTTATCTCATTAAATCATGATGATGACAAATACAATACTACCACAGTGCCAAAAGTTCTAAGTCACAAATGTAGGTACATCATAAATGTTATACTAATGTCATACACAGTAATTATAATAAATAAGAGACAACTACCATCATCACCATGTCTTCCATCTTCTAGCTTGAACTTCGAGGTCATCCTAAATAACATGTAATGTCAAGAAGATAAGCCAGAACAGCAAGTTCTAGTGAATGAAAACTTTAAATTTAACCCTTCTATATATACTTGGCCTATAACGACCCGACGAAAGTTCGACGCTCAAATTCGACAATAATACATAATCCTGTATTACTGGCTAAAATCTGAGTATCAAAAACACCGAATAGTTAATAGAAATAAAATTAGAGGGTGAGAAAAAGAAAGAAAGAAATATTAGAATATAAGAAGAAGAAGGATCACAACATAGATTCTCACATCGCAGCGGAATACATACAATATGGAAATAAATCTTTAAAAAGAACTTGAATAAATACTTACAATCATCAGAGTATAGCAGACAACCATTTAATCTGGACAGTTATAACAATATGTCCTCATATACAACCCACAGCGGAATAAGTACTAAATACATCTCAACTCCTCCAATATGTCTTTTGACCTTCGTAGCATCCTAACCTAAACCTGTAAAACTTGGTCTGACCTGAGCATTGTAAACACCACGAATCAGTCCGGTGAACCAACATGAGAAAACTCACTAAGTTTAGATAGCATCCAATTGATTTAAAGTAAAAATCCTTTTTGAAAGAAAAGAATAACAGTAAGACCAGTCCATACATAAGCATAGACGATTTTTACCTTATGATAACCCGAAATCACTTTTTATATCAAAACCCAGTGATATTATAATAATGTCTATCAAATCGCAAATAAATAAGAATATAGCAGGAAAGCTTGCATTCCACTTTCCAACAAAGTTGGTATACATTTAAAAACGTACGGGTCATATTGGAGTTTGGATTTCTAACATAATATGGTATGAGACCACCTTTCGATAGTGTATTCTAAAGAGGATACACTTGGGGTTCAACAAGAACATCTTGCAACCCGTCCATAAATGGCTGACCACACATTCATCTTGAGTGTATCAAATATATTTTCACCCACGGTTGTTACCAACATAACCGTTTCCCGGAGATACAGAAGCGATAGAAGAACAAAATGAATTTTCTCTAGATGGTGACATTGCACTCTAATAGGAATGACCCATATAACCATGCCGCCTGATTGATTTCTGCCATTTTCTCAGTTAATGAGGCTTGAGGTCACGATTTACCTTTCAAAGAACAACACATTAATTTTTTGAATGTCACATCGTCAGAACCGTCAAATCACTAATTGACGTCCATAAATACACTCTGGGTGTTAAGCTAAGAGAAGTTTCCTTCTCCACCACAAACTTGGTATATTTGTAAAAATCAACGTACGTGACCCTTAGGAAATACTCTATCGGACATTCGTTTATACAAGTCATCCAGGAACATGATAAACCGAAGATACCCTCCTACCGCATCCTATATAGGAATTACCCTTAAGATTAGTAGCGAGAAGTCCTTGCGATCCGTAGATTTCAACTACAACAGAATCACAGTGTATTTCTGGTTGTAAGTCATATATTATAAGTAGTTCTTCCATTTTATGAAAGTCTACGGTCTTCAATTGCTCCATTTTTATTTCCTGCAAATTAGTTTCAAACGAAACGTTGGTTCGAAGTGGTTTTGGATTTTGTTTCCATCCCAGTCTCTTCGAAACAACACGTTAAAGGTCCAACAATATATTTCAACTATAGTCGGGGTTTTGACTATTAATTCTAACAGTACGGTCAAGTACATTGACAGTTCAGACCTATTAATTAAAATCATTCATTAAGACCCTTTCTCAATCTCTATATTCATCTAAAAAAACTCTCCTGTTTCATTACTTTAAAACATTTACCATAACTTACCGTTTTAAAATAAGTGTATTCGCTAAACCCCTTCTTTATATTTTTCTATTTCGAAAACATCGCTATAATTTCCATCATAATCCTTTCCATTTCCTTTACCTTGGAAATATTACTTTATATTCAAAGTCTCCTTTATGTTTCCTTTACGTTGGAAAATATTACTATATAACTAACTAATTGGTATCAGAATAATTACCAACTTATTTGGGTTAAAATAAATGTTGAATGATTTATTCTTTACTACTAACCTAACAGTTTTATTAAATTTCAACTTTGAAGATTATCATTGAATAATGACCCTCATGGCAATGTATAATAAAATTTCAAATATTCGTTTTCGTTTCCTAACCAATATGACCCTTTTCCAGTTCTTCGAAAAAACCATCATCGTTTATTTATTATTTAAAATAGGTTTATTTCAAACAATACTATTTCCATTATCCAGAAAATAGTGCTATATATTTAACCAAATGGTACAAATACAATCTCACATAAAAACTTGGGCCCAACAATGTTAATATATGTATTGTTTACTTTAAAACCCAATAATCTTATTTACATTTCAAAATCTTGCAAAATATCCCTTTTTTGGAAATAAAAAACTCATTTCAACATCCTTTACCGTTGCAAACTAATACCATCCCTTGATAATAGTGAAATCGTTCAAGTTAGGGTATTTACTTACCTCTCAAAACATTGATTGACAACGTTCTTATCTTAAGATAAATAAAAGTTGTAACTCAAAATCCCATCTTCTATTTCATCAAAAATATGGTTTTATAAACCATACTTACTTTGGACAAAGCTCTTTCGAATCATATTCATTTTCTCTTATTTCATCGATTAAGGAAAATTCTTACTTAACAAAAACTTTTGGCTTTAAACTCCTTTAAACGATTTATTTGATAATTCGGATTTATTTCCATATCCGTACCGAATCTTTTATCCAAAAATCATTAACATCTCATTATATGCCTTAATTTGAACTTTAATCCCTTAAAACCCTTTATCTAATTCTTTTCCAAAAATCTTATTAACGCCTTTTCTTTTGCATTGGACAGCTCTTATCAACTATAATTATTTTACTTAATTTAATCCACTAAGTAAATGTTCATTTAAATTATCTTAATAGCTTTTGTAAAACTTCTTTCATAGTTCTATTTATAAAATTTGGGTAATTAGAAACCCTTTTGTGATGACCCACTTTCCCGCTCAGTCTTATCGATCGCTAGAGCTACCTAAATCGAACAAGAAGGCATATTGTCACGAGAACACGGCTCATCATAATATAACACAAGAGAACTTTTTATTTCTATTACAACAATATTACATCATAGTATAAGAATATTAGAGTATGAAAAACATACGGCGGAAAAATAAACATCAGAGAATAAAATACAATGCAACAAAATACAAAAACATAAGTACAATGATATAATGCACAATGGATAACAACTAACACAGCCAAGGACCATAAAAATATCCATAATACAGATCCAGCCATAATCCAGAGTACTATGAATAGAAAATCTGCGAAACCAAAACTACTGGCTGCCCGTGTGGAAAAAATGGGCTCCTAGAGTTTAGATGGAAAATAATAAACTCAAGGTCAGTCATGGAAATGGTGTAAGAACAAAAAACAGTTATTAAAACTTTATTTAAAATGAGGCATATCATGGGACCACGCCGTATAACACGGAACAGGTTTCCTCCACATAAATGTCATTTTTGAAACAAAACAATGTAATGTTTTTTGAAAAGTGAAGCTGTTGTAAGACTCGGGTCTCATCACACAATGTAAGCGCAAACCGAAGGATAGAGTTTTAACTTATAATGTCCAAACGTGCTTGATACGCAGAATTTTCTTTTATTATAACTATAAGTGCATAGTGCAGAAAACTATTTCGAACATAAATGTATTAATCCTAGATGGCATAATACCTCGTCCTATTATGTCACCAAAGAAATACAACTAAAACTGTAAGATCGCGTATTGAAATTTGGTTTTGATCATGAGTCGAGGCAAGGGATCCTTCCTCATCCGTGCTTCATAACATCTTTAGCAAAATGTCTAAGGAACAACGTACCCCTTTGGAGCGACAGGGTCGGTCAACAGTACGTCGTTGGTTGGCATTTCCTGAACAATACGTTTCCATATCCTATCAGACCTCTTGGTTAGTATGTCGACCACCATATCTTTGTACAAGCATATCCGAGGGCCCTCGATTTCAACATCCACATAAGTAAAATTGCTTGGGCTCCATATCATGGCAACACTTCTAGGTAGAAAGGAACACATGCCATCCCTGCTATCCTTTATCCCATTTTTGACTAATATCGAGGTGTAAAGCTTGTGAATTAACGCCATAACAAAATGCTACGCCATATCATCCATGCTTAGATCATCATCCACAAAGGTCTACATTTCAACAGAAGCTTTGATCCATGCATCTCGGCATTGCACATTGTCAATTCATACTATGAAATTGATGTCCACCAATATGTAACCTATGAGCTTGTACGTCTCAAAGAAGGGTGTTAAGCTAAGAGAATAAATTCTCCACAACCAAATATATATATTCAGTAGAGATCAATTGATATATCATAAATTACAACGTCAGACACACAATCCATTTGCAAGTTCGTTCTATGTCTAAACGAAACCGGGGCACCTTATTCCTCGTCCCATATGTCCAATACAGGAGAGTGGTCCTCGCGTATCCTGTCGATCTCTAAGTACATCTGGGCAACCACCACTTATTACCTCGTCTTGGGTGTACGGCCCAATCGAGACATCAGTAATAGCCCAATAAATGTGAATATCTTTGGCCTTCAACCACCGTCTTCAATCTTTGACTTTGAATAGAAATCGTATTGACCTATATTCAATCTCAAATTCTAAAACAAACAGATGCTGTATTGGAATAACAATATCTATATCTTCCAAATTCTTCAACGATATCTGCATAATTACGGAATTCAATTTTGAAATATCCGAAGATAATTTCTGTTCAAATCCATTTCAATTTATATGTTAGAAACCTCTGGTTATACTTAAACCATTTACAAATCCAATTTATTAATTTAAAATCATTGGATCTAATTTACTTATAAAACATCATTTGATCTTCATTGAATATCCTATGTTCCATTCGGTTCTTCCCACCCCTCGCTTAATGGAATAATTTCTGATCAGATCTCACGGGTAACACTAGACTGTACTCTCAGGAATCGTCACATATTTCTTTTGTTTCTTTACTCTATTTGTTAACCAGTTCATTCATATAAAATATCTTTTATTTTTCAAAACTTGGAGTATTTCATCTAAAATCTTTTCAAGACATTTATTATTATTTTACATAATTTATTTGTACTTTTAATAATTTATTAAGGCCCTTGCAGTCGGTTTCCAATTTCGATCACCGACCTGCATCGATAACGACCTTTTCCAAAACAGATTTAGAATTATTTTAAAATAAAACCATTTGATCTTAAAAATTCTTATTTTATTTGAAAGCTCGTTTCATTACAAATCTAACGCTTCCAGTTTTAGGAGAATCCGATGGTCGGATCTCATGGTACGTCTATTCGAAGTTATAGGCTGACGTTCGCGAACCGTCGCTGCACAACACATCCTATTCAAATCCGAATCGATTTACAATTTAAAAATATATCGAGACGCCTTGGGAAATATTTCATAAATCATATAGAATATATGTAATTAACATTGGAAATCCTATTTTCATGTTTTCTTTACAAAATCACATATTTTAACATTATGTCATTTTCAATATTATTTAAATCATTAAAATAATATTATTTTTTTGAAACTCGTTACTTTAAGCTCAAAAATTTCTATTATTCATAATAAAAATAAATAAGAAACTTTCGAAAGAAAACTTATTTTAAAACGTTTGCTACGTAGCCTAACTGAACAACTTTAAAAAGTTACTGTTCATTTCAATTTGAAAACTTCGACATGTCATAATCGAATGAAAATTAATATAAAATTATTTCGTTCTATTACGAATATTCATCCATATTTTAATAACTTTGCGCCCATCCAAAATCGGACGTCAAAATCAAACTTTCAATATTCATCGAATATTATATTATTAAAATATTCAATTTCTTCCGAATTGGAATGAAATCACAACCAATTTCCATATAAATTGATTTTTTTGTGTTTTTATACAACCTATGTACTCAACAACAGTTGTAAACAACTATCAAACATCCTATTCTAATCCAAAGTGCAACTATACTAGTATAAACCTTAAATATATAACTAACGCTTATATCGGTCTGTCAATCAACTGACTAACATAAAACTTAACACATGGGATTTGTGTACAATCAAATATAATCCCAAGAATTGTGTGAGGTATTCAACCAATACTAGTGATTATTATATACACACTTGGGAGATGTGTAAAATTATTATCTCAATACCCGTGTGGGGTTACATTGCAATCCATGTAGCTTATATACACACATGGGAAACATGTAGGCTAACTGTCATCCCAATACCCATGTGGGGTTTCTCATCCAATAATAGTGATTATTATCTACACCCTTGGGAGACTTGTAAAACTATCATCTCAATACCCGTGTGGAGTTTACATTACAATCCATGTCGTTTATACACACACATAGGAGACATGTGGGCTAACTGTCAACCCAAGACCCATGTGTGGGTGTTCATCCAATAAATAGTAATTAAATGAATTTCCCAATCAATTCATATTAACCACAAATTCATGAATCAATCATAAGTTATTCAATTCAAGTTACTATTTAATCTAATCGATATCACTTAAATAGTTGAACGTAAACAAGTCGTTTGACAAATAAATGGGTGTTTAATCTAATAACAACTACTAAAAATATTTTAACATCATTTCTAACATGTTAATTATTTCAAACTCACGTTCAAATCATAATGCAATCACTTATCCATTCATCCGTATGGTTTTCAAACAACTTGTGAAGTGAGCTACCATATACCGTATAATTATCTGTGATAATTAACCAAATAAAATTCATACTTCACATATAATCTATCATCAACATATTAACAATGTTATAACTTGTTAATTAACTCAATTTCAACTAATCAATTATTTCACAAATTAATTCTTACTTCATTATTTATCTAACCAAATGATTTATGGTTAACTAACAAGCAACCTACATTTAACTTGTCTAATTAACTAATTAAAATTAAGTAGCCCTCACCCCTGCCATCTTAACGCAAGAATCTTCAAAGATTAACTTGCAACCTTGCTACAAACTAAAGATGCCACCTTTTCACTCGAACTTTCCTACGAACACACTCAAATTCACACACACTAGGGTTTTAAGTAGGAAAGTTACAATTTTTAGTGGTGTAAGGTCTTGTAGGAAGGGAGGAGGTCATGGCCTGGGCTGTCCAAGGTGGTGCAGTGCTAACGTGGTAGGGTGGGGTGCTTGCGTGGTTATGTGGGGCCCATATGAGGAAAATTGAAGAGGTTAACTTAGGTTTAAGGTATAAAAGAAGTATCTTTACAAATAAAAAAGGAATGGAAGGGTTAAGGAGGTTGAGAGGGGCCCACATCGATCATAGGCTGGGAAGGTCAGAGGATGTCGGCGCTGGCTGAGGAGGTGCGGTAGTAGGGCCCTAGGTGGTGGCATGATTAGCTAGAAGGAGGGAGGCCATTAAAATGTATTAAAGCTTTAGGAAATGTAGTTTAGGAAATAAGAAATGTAATTGAAAATTAAATTAAAATACAACTTGTGTCATAAGTCTCATGGAATGAAAATTTAAGAAGAAATGGACATGTGCCATTAAGGATATCTCGTTGTCTAATTTTAGTTAGTTGTAGGAATTAGTGTGAAGTGACTTGTTTAATCCATGTATTAATTATACTACTCAAACTTCGTTTTGGTTCTGCGATTACATACTAACCCCAAAAGTTTCTAAATTTGTAATATCTCTACGTTATGGAATTATGCTTCCAACGAATCAAGTCTCATTGAAATCTGAGTTCGTTTGAAAAATCACCTTATTTTTAGCTTAAATTGAATTCTGACTGAATTTTCAATATACATTTATATATCGTTCTCTCACATATGAACTCTATTTAACTTGAAATGTTAAATCCTGACGTATTTCGACATTATGGACCCAATGAAATTGGTTTCGTAGGATTTCGAGACTATCTTAAAAATGGTCCTTTTTTAGGTCGTCAAAATAGCTTTAAAATATCGATTTTCAAAATCTTAACTTTTAAATTGATTTGAAAAGTTAATTGGCCATGTTTTAAGTAAAATAGAATGTAAAACTAAATTTGAAAATTATTTCAAATTTTATCGATCCAAAATCAGCATTTCTTATTTAAAAATTCTTCAAAATAGACAAATTCAAATTTTAAATTGACCAAAAATACGAGTTGTTACAATCTCCCCTACTTAAAAACTTTTCGTCTTAAAAAAAGAATGAGCCAAAGAAGAGAAAATAAAAACGATATTAAAAAAATATTGAAACATTTTAAACAAAAAGTTTCATGTCATATATATCGTGTCAATTCAGAATAAAATATATCAACTATATCACAGACATAACATACACCCCTAGTGTATAAATCCACTTAAGGTATAGGCCATGTATATGCATCTAACTATACCCAAAACATCATACCCAAAATATATAACCTGTGCCTAGATCGCACCAAAATGGGATCTGCTATATATATACTTCTTATATACAAACTAACAACCATCCTACTCATCACTGGAGCTACATACTGGTGGTCCAGATAATATCATCTCCTCAGGGTCCTGAATGAACTCATCACCTACACCAAAAGGCTCATCAGCCTAGCCTGGATCTATCTCTTCCTTAATCAAGAAGGCATCCAAATCCTCATCATCACTCTCGTTGTCTTCTAATATTTGACCATGTTATCATCATCATCGTCGGCTCTATGGTCTGTCTCCTTAATCTCAAGCTCAACCGACAGCTTTATCTGTGGGTCGACGACATTCTCTATCTACATGTCCTCGGGCTCTGGCAATACTGGTGCAGGCTGCGGCTCATCTGCATCTGGTAAAACTAGAGCCACTGGCGGCTCATCATCATCAAGTAATTCGGGGGCAAGATCCTAAAGAGGAGGCTCCACATGTATCATTTATCGTGCCAAATCGTCCATAACAACATCCATCTCAGGATTTAACATCATATCTTCCCACATAAGTGAATCCAACTCAGGGTGGGGCAAGAATGGAAAACCAGGACCAACATCATTAAAAACTATATCTAGATCAGTCTCTGGAATATAATCTGCAATAATATGTAACTTAGAGGTGGATGCACCTCAACTTCTAGAGGAGGAACATGGACTGGATCTCCTATGACTACATGCCCATACTCATCAAATATAAATCCATCGTCGTCCTTAAGCATCCAGGCATTATAATGTCAAGAATTTTCAGACTCGTGAGAGACTACGTCCATGAAGGTATCTTCAGAACTAGAATCATAATCTGTATCCAAGAACACAAGAAGTACATAAGCGGAGGTAGCATCCGACATGTAATCGCTATCATTACCATAATCAGGAATACTCTCAACACTATCGGGATTTGATGAAACTGTAGAGCTGCTATCTGAGCTGTTGGGTGGACTATCACTATTAGTACCATAAATATTATCTATGCCATGCAGCGACGCTGAAGAATTGTCACCCAAACTATAGGATGGGCTACTGCTAGAAGAAGAAGATGAAGACTGAATAAACTGAGCCATGTACTGTTCGACGGGATTATGTTGACCTGTCTACAATTTGAAATAAAGAATTTCAAATTAGAACATAAGTTTAAACTGACTCCTTTAAGCAAAACGCTTAATGGTTTATGTATATCCGCTGTCCAAAATCACGAATATAATTTCTGTAATAAACTTAACCAAAGTTATGTTAGAATTTATCGACTGTCCAAAATCACCGAAAATTCCATTTACTTATCCTAATCAGACATCCTAAATTATTAAACAAGCAATCAAACATCACTTCAAACAACCAATTGATTAATAATTTTCAAATCATATATGTTATCAAAACATAAATTTCTTATACCAAAAATATACTTTCAAATTCAGATTATATATATATATAATAATCACGATATGTTTCTTGTTAACACATAACTTTCAACTCATTCTAGGATACTACTGATCCAATCTCTAATGAGTATTCTTTTATAGGATGTTACCAACCCTACCTCTTATGAGTTCTTTCATCTATTTCTAATAATTCTCAAAGCTTTGTAAACCAAAGATCTGATACCACCGGTGATGACCCACTTTCCTGCCCAGTCCTATCGATCGCTAGACCAACCTAAATCGAATAAGAAGGCAGATTGCCATGAGAACATGGCGCATCAGAATATAACTTAAGAGAACTTTTCATTGCTATTGTAAATGTTATTTTCCTTCAACACCTGGATTAAGTTATTTGGGATATGTGTTCCTGGGATTTGACTCCATCATGATTTAGAGTTATTGAAGGTCATTCCGAAGCCTATGAATCTAAACTAATCTACCTTCTCTTAGGCATCAAAATTCCGATTCAACGGTTAATTATCTTTCCCTGAAGGATGGATTGTGTGGCGGTGTTGCGAAATGACCTTAGGAAGTTTATTTAGCTCGATATTGCTAGGTTTTATGAAATCAGTTGCTCCCTAAATTATGAACGTGATGATATGTACTGTTATAAGAAGAAAATAGGCTAATGTGTCCTTCTATTCAGGAAAGAAGGCATCACAATGTTCATTAACTCAGACAATCATTCCGCACCGGACCATCATATAAAAAGAAAAGGTCCGGATTGCGTCAAAGATCGAGTCACAAACTCGTAGATGGCCCCCTTCCTTTGTGGTTAGGAAGCACTAGACTCATCATAAGAGCGTTTATTATCATGGTAAAACACCATGATCGATTTTCTCATAAGAAAGGTTAGTGTTAACTCACTATTTCGTCATGATGGCACAATAAGATTATCAAATTGCAAGACGTTTAAGACTCGGAATTCTCCATTCATAAATTGTATATGTATTACAAGAATTGAGGATTTTCTCATTCAAGAAGAGAAGAATAATATGGAGAAGTAAAAAGTTCGTCCCCTTTTATGTGGCTCCTAGGGTCTTATTTATAGAGAATTCAGGGGCCCCCCTGCTGCTAGACTATTGGGCGTGTATGGGCTCCTACCGGCAGGTTTTTCCTTGGTCTTGGGCGTTTGTCTCTCGACCGTTCTTATGGTGCTAATTATAGTCTTCAAAGTGAGGGTCTCGGTCAATTGGGGCTTCTCCGAGGGTGATATGGGCTTGTTACCGTGGTGGTTTTCGGATGGCATTTGAACTCCCGAAAGCAGCTACTGGGTGAAGGCTCCCGGATGTAAGCTTCTAGATGTAGGCTTCCGTCTTTATCTTTAATACTTAGAGGATCTTGCCTTCGTGACGTATGAAGATAGATGTCGGTTCAAAACCGCTATTGGTTCCTATACTAGGTTAAATTAATACGAATAGCTTGTATCTCCACAACGGTCCCGGTCAGCCTTCCGGTGGAGCTTTCGGGACGATCTGGTTTTCTGGAAAATAGCTTTTGGTGATGTTTCCATTGTCTATCGATGTGACCTTCCCTTGTTCATGAAGTAGCTATTTCGAAAGCTGGTTCCGGATAATCTTTACGTACTTCTGGCTTGATACCTTTCGCTTCAGGACTCTCTGGTCCGGTAGACCCTATCGGATAGACTCGGTCGGATAAACTTTGATATCATTTTGTTAGGCTTTGAACTCCTTTCTTGGAGGGTGTCGATTTATGTTTTTCTCAAATCATTCTTTCCTGCTTTCGGTCTTCTCCATTTGTTCTTTCGGAAGGTTTTCCTGTGTTTGTGTTCCTCCGATACCCATTCATTGTCAACCTATGTTGGGAGTTCATTTTAGTAGTAACATTTGCTCCTCTAGTGAAGGGGTGTTTTTGACTTTCCAACTCAAAATTTTCCTTCTAGAGATTATTCTTCTTCTATTTTTAAATCATTCCTTAATGCTAGTTTTCATTATGAAACCTTGATAATAGTTTAAACTAGCCCTTTCTTGGGTAACTTGAAGATTGAAGATTAGAGCTTTCCTTTCGGCATTTGTGGAGAATGAAATCGACCCAGACTAGGATATTGTTAGAGGACCGGAAGTCCCTTCCAGTATTTGTGAAGAATCGAACCAACCCAGATTCGGGTATTAGTAGAAGATCGGAAACCCCTTCCGGTTTTTGTGAATTGAAGTCCGGAAGTCCCTTTCGGTATTGTAAACTTCCAGTATTGTAAAGAGCCGAATCAACCCAGATTCTGATGTTAATATAGATAGAAGACCAGAAACCTCTTCCGATATTTGCAAATAACTGAATCAACCCAGATTCGGGTATTAATATAGATAGAAGACAGGAAACCTCTTCCGATATTTGTGAAGAACCAAATCAACCCAAATTCGGCTGTTAATATAGATAGAAGGCTAGAAACCAAGTCCAGTATTTGTGAAGAACCAAATCAGCCCAGATTCGGGTGTTAATATTTAGAAGACTAGAACACCCTCCGATATTTGTTGTTTTGGCGCCCTTTTTGGACTTGATTTGTGAAGCAGAGGTTATACGTGCTTCTTGAGCCACTCCTTGGGCTTTTAATGTCAATGCAGAGGATGTACATGCTTTGTTGGCCACTCTTTGGGCCTGCGCGTTCGGTTCGCTTATCCACAAGTAGGGCCTAAAGACTTACATGACCTCCCTCCAGGAGGCGCCTTATCCTGACCATCGTGATAAGGTCCTAGAAACTTAGACGGGGTCGTCTTAGGCACAGAACTAAGGTTTACTCTTTTGACGCTTGACCATCATAGGTTCTGATAGAGGCTTATACGCCACTCCCCTCCGAGGGGTGCCCTATCCTGACCATCGTAGGAGATTATAGGGGTTTGTGCTCCCTTCTGTGGGTAACGCGGAACATAAGCAAAGGTAGGACGTGCTCTTCTATGAGCAGATGTAGGATGTGCTTAGTTCTACCACAGGCAGGGCATACTCTTCTTTGAGTAGAGGCAGGGCATACTAATTTTAGATGCACTACCATAACCTTTTCTGGTGTGAAACAGAGGATTACGCTTTTGATGCTTTAACCTAGCCCCCTATGAGTTGGGCATGGAAAAAGGCTAACACAACACCCCCCCCCCCTCCGGGGGATGCCTCGTCCTAACCAATTTTGGCGATGAAAAGGGATTTGATCCTTTTATTTTCCAGCTCAACCCCTTTTAGGTCTCTCTTGAGCTTCTGGAAGGGTTTCTGTGCCCTTATTTACGTAATCATCTTTAGAGGAAAGTCCTTTTTCCTTATTCCTTTATCGTTTAGAAATATTGTCTTAAACGTTCTGAGTTCCATGTTCTCGGAACAAGATCACCATTGGGTCTTCATAGTCTATATATTCCAGGCATAACTTCTTGATGGACAATCAAGGGTCCTTCCCAATTTGGAACGAGAGGGCCATCCGCTGGGTTCTTCGTTTTAGCCACCACTCTTCGTAACACTAACTCTCCTTTTGCGAAGGTTCTAGTCTTAACCTTTGAGTTGTAGTATTTCGTAATCCTCCTTTGATATTCAGCGATTCTGATTGCAGCCTCATCTCTTAATCCTTGTATTAAGTCTAGGGATTCCTTTCTCAACTCCTAATTGGGGTTAAACGCATATGCTATCCTTCTATGCAATGGGATTTCAATCTCAACTGAAGCATAGCTTCACAACCATATGTTAAGGAGAAAGGAGTGTGTCCCGTGGCTATTTTAGTAGAGGTTCTGTACCCCCAAAGCACTAAAGGCAACTCTTCGGCCCAATTTCCTTTGGCTTGATTTAGGTGCTTTTTATGAATGGTTTTTGTGGTTTTGTTGGCGGCTTCCACAACTCCGTTAGCTTTCGGATGGGTAACTGAGGTGAAACTTTTGACGATTCCATTTTCCTCACAAAACCGGGTGAATTCTTCACTCTTGAATTGTGTTCCATTATCTGATATGATTTTGTGAGGGATTCCAAAGCAGGTAACGATATTTTTTATTATGAATCTTAATACCTTCTTAGACATGACCGTCGGAACGGGTTCTGCCTCCTCCCACTTGGTGAAGTAGTCGATAGCTACTACGACATACTTAGCTCCACCTTTGGAGATTGGTAAGGTTCTTATTAAATCTATTCCCCATACATCGAATGGCCAGGGGCTTGATATGGTGGTCAGTTCGCTAGGAGGAAGTCGACGGTACCTTATAGTACTTTTGAAACTTATCACATTTCTTGACGTACTCAACTACTTGAATAATCATCCATGGCCAGTAATAACCTTATCGCATTACCCTTTTGGTCAGCTTAACTCCGCTGGATTGGTCTCCACATCATCCACCATGAGCTTCCTCCAATAGGATAAGCCCATCTTCGGGACTTACACATCTTAAGTAAGGGAGCGAATATCCCTTTTTATAGAGTATATTATCCGAAATCACAAATGTAGGAGCTTGGTGCTTTATCCTTCTCGCGTCTTTCTTACTAGGATGCAAAGTCCCGTTTAGGAGGTAATTTACTATGGGAGTCATCCATGTAATTTTGCGATGACAATGCGTTTCCGTTAAGGGTGGTTTCTCATTGGAGTTTCCCTCTTTGTTTCCTTCGTTTCCCATTCTCAAGGCTTGGCATCTAGTTAAAACTAATAATCTTTCCCCATTTCCAATTCCTCATGCTCGATACTGGGTCCTTCCTGATATCCCACGGGAATTATTCGAGTTTCAGGGGTCCCCTAGGAACTAGCTAACTTGGCTAGTGAATCTGCTTGAGTGTTCTCCCCATGGGGTATTTGATGAACGGAGAAATCCTCAAATCGGGAAAGCATTTTAATACCCTTTTCATATATAGGATTAGTCACTCATCCTAAGTTTGATATGTCTATTTTATTTGGTTTACCATTAGGTGTGAATCACTAAAGATTTCCGTCCGAGGTATCTTCAACTGTAGTGCCAAATTCAAACCAGCTATTATTGATTCATACTCAGCCACGTTGTTAGTTACCAGAAGCCCTAACTTTATGGCATAGTGCAAGCGGAGTCCATCAGGGGTAATTATAACATAACCTGCCCTGCTCCTTGTTCGTTATAAGCTCCATCTACAAAGAGTTGCCACTTGGTCTTTAAGTCATTCTCTTTAACTGATTGTTCTAAAATGAAGCTTGTGCATTCATTCACGAAATCTACGAGAGATTGTTGTTTAATTGCTGCTCGAGGATGGAACTCAATCTCGTATTGGCTAAGCTCGACACCCCATTTGATTAGCCTCCCTGAGGTTTCCGGTTTACTAAACACTTGCTTGAGCAGAAAACTAGTTAAAACCCTAACGAGGTGATCTTGAAAGTAGCCTCCGAGCTTTCGCGCGGTAAGGATTAGGAAATACAATAGTTTCTCTATTATAGGGTATCGGGTTTTTGCATCCTTTAGCCCTCAACTAATGTAGTAAATGAGGTGTTGAGTCTCATTACTCTCTCTTATCAGGACTGAGCTTACCGCATGTTCTGAAACCACCATATATAGGTATAGTTCTTCTCCCTTGTTGGGACTAGATAAAACTAAAGGTGTTCCCATATGAACTTTTAATTCTTTTAATGCTTTCCTACACTCTTCATTCCATTCGAAATTCTTCTTTTTCTTTATAACATCGAAGAAATAGACACATTTGTCATTGGATTTGGAAATGAACCTACTAAGGGATGCTACTTTCCTGTTCAGACTCATGACCTCTTTGCTTGTCCTAGGTTCTTCCATATCTCTTATGGCTTGGATTTAGTTAGGGCTGGCTTCAGTCCCTTTCTCACTTACTACATATCCCAGAAACTTTCCGGATTGAACTCCAAAAGAACACTTTTGAGGGTTTAGCTTCATTTGGTAACTCCTTAAGACATCAAACATTTCCTCCAAATCCTTTAGATGGTTCTCTGTTTTGGTGGACTTCACTAGCATGTCATCCACATATACCTCCGTATTGCGCCATATTTGTTCTTGGAACATCCTGTTTACTAGCCTTTGGTATGTTGCTCCCGCGTTCTTCAAACCGAAGGGGATCACTTTATAGCAAAACGTTCCCCAATCACTGATAAAGCTTATATCTCCTCGTCGAGTTTATGCATTGGAAATTGGTTTTACCCCGAGTAAGCATCCATAAGGGATAGTATCTTATGACCATTTGTGGCATCAACTAGTTAGTCAATCCGTGGAAGGGGATAGCAATCTTTCAAACAGCCATTATTTATATCCGTGCAACACGCGTCCTCCACTTACCGTTGAACTTCTTCACTAGTACGGGTTGGCTAACTATTTTGGGTAAAGGACTTCTCGAATAAACCCATTAGTTTCTAATCTTTTGACTTCCCCTTTCAAGGCCTCTATCTGGTCTCTATTATATTGTCTTTTCTTTTGCCAGACCGGGGTTACTGAAACGTCAATGTTTAAGAGATGGCTCATAGTAGAAGGGCTGATACCGATCATGTCTGAATGCATCCAAGCGATGACATATTTGTTGAGTTGTAAGAACCAAATTAGGTCGCTTTTGAGGGATTCTGCTAGCCTTTTCCCTATGTTAACGACCTTTGATTTATCCTCTGAATCAACATTTACTTCTTCCACGTTTTCTATTGGTTTTACTCTTTCAATGTCCCCTCTAGAATCCAAATCCGTGACAATTTCTTCCTCTTCAGTCAGATTTACATCATCAGACCTTTTCCTTCTCAAAGAAATGTACCTACCATTTGCACGTTTGTTAGCCTTATCAATTTTTATCTTAGCTTTGATTGTAGGATGTAATGATCCCTTATCCGAAGGTACAGAAACAATTGAAGAATCAAAGTACGAAGAACACTCCCTTTTGCAGTTCTCAATCGTTGTGAAGTACAATTTGTAAGAACTAAACTGTTCTCCCTTGATGGTACCCCATCCCGGTTTGGTTAGGAATTTTAACACTTGGGAGAAACAAAAGCGTCCATCTCCTCCAATGCCGGTCGCCCAAAAAAGGCATCGTAATAGGATGGTTAATCGATCACAACAAAGAGGATTTCGAAAGTTCTGTGAAGCGAAGATAGTCCATCTTGAACCAGACGGTTGATCTGCCTTACTGGAGTCGATCCTTTATTGTTGAAGCTGAAGATCGGTTCATTGCTTGGCTCTAACTTCTTCTTCGAAATTCCCATCTGATCGAAAGTGTGCTTGAAGATGATGTTGACGACACTCCCAGTATCCATAAGGATTTTGGAAACAATAGAGAGCCCTATCTATACTGTTATCATATGGGGATCATTATGTGGGTGGCAGATCCCTTTCTTTATTTCTTCCAAAAAGACCACTAGGTTGTGCATTTTGAGAGCATAAAATGCGTTTTTCAATGATGGCTCTTCTTGAATGGAGAATATCCCCTCCATGGCTTCCTTCAAATATTGACTCCTAGCTCTCGGACAACTTTCAGTAGGGTGTGGTCCTCCATGGATCACATTGATTCAATTTATGGGTGGCCCCAAGTCTAAGTTACCCTCTTCCTTAGAAACTCCTATCGCATTTACCGAAACCTTCTGCCATCCACTTGCATGTTGAGTTAATGTTGTCTTGTTTAAAACAAATTCCTTCAGATGTCCCTCTTGGATCAACTTCTGAATAATTCCATCCAATGCCTTGCACTCGTCAGTCTTATGTCTGTTGGTTTTGTGGAATTCACAATACTTATCGTTGGAATAAGGTTCAGGGCAATTTTTTGCTTTGAACAAGACGGAGAAGTTATTAACCCTTTCTCTTGCAACAACATACACATATGAGATGGGCTTGTTTAGAGCAACCGAGTTAGTATTAGAATCTTCCCACCTTGACTTCATTTGATTTCCTTCTCGGAGGTTTCGTCCAAAGTTCGGCCTTCTTCCTTCCCCTCGAGGCCCGAACTTTCTCTTTGTGAAGTACAATTCGTCCATTTGAATGAACTTATCGGCTTGGAAATGAAAGTCTTGCGAGTCTTTGCAGCCGTGAATATATAATTCTTTCTAGAAGGGAGTATTTTTGATTAACCCTGAGTGTACGATAATCAACTTGTCATGGTCATTCATATCCTTGGTTTTCAATGCCTCGATGTTGAACCTTTTCAGGTAATCTCCCAAAGACTCCCTTGTCTCTGTTTGATGTTAGCAATGGCTGTGTAGTCAACTTTCGGATCCTTGCAGATGCAGAACTGCGCGGAAAATTCGTAGGAGAACTGTTTCCAAGAGTAAATGGTGTTTTCTCTATACTGATGATACTACTATGCTGCCTCCCCTTGAAAGGTCATCGGGAAAAGGCGACACCTGATAGCTCCGGAGGCATTGTAGAGGTCCTTCTGGCTGTCGAAAGCCATCAGATGATCATCGGGGTCGGTTGTCCCCAGGTACTTTATGGTTGGAACCTTCACTCTCGGTGGTATTATGGTATTCGTAATTTCATCGACAAATGGGCTAACCTTTCATTGTCGTTAACCATGTCATCTAAGGTCCTCTTCCCCTTGCTACCCAGCAAGTTTTTGACGGTCTTTTGGGTGAGGTCTTTAATATAAGCTTCTATGTTGTCATAGTTTACTCTCTTGGGATCATAATCTTTGGAGGTGGAGCTCCCGGACTGTTCCTGCTCGCATTGATTCCCTTGATGGTCCACTCCCGTCAGATGGGACTTCTTCTTCTAGGAAGAAGTCGCCTTAAGCTTTTTCTTTGCTTCTAAGTGCCAAATGGGAGCCTTTCTTTTTGGAGATTCATTCGTCTCTCTCTGACTAGATCTGGTGAGCCTTGAGGACCTCTATGCCTACACAGCGTTTAATTGAGCTTGCATTTCCTGGAGTTGCTTCTCCAAGACCTAGATTCTTGCAACATTATCTTCCATGGTGTCTGAGTTTGGTGGTTGTTGTGGATTGGATGTGGCTCCTCTTTCGTTATTGTCTGGGTTAAGCGTTAGATCCATAATTCCTTCAAGGGTTGTATTAGGATCCAGTTCCTTGTTTCGTTCCTCTAATCCTTTCGATTTCATCTTTCCTTCCATGGAGCAATAAATTCACCAAATTAATTTTGACAAATTAACCACAAGGTCGGAGGTTCAGGCCCTCCTTCTAGCGTCAAAATGTAAACGTTATTTTCCGTCAACACCCGGATTAAGTTAATTGGGACATGTGTTCATGGGATTTGACTCTGTCATGACTTAGAGTTATTGAAGGTCATTCTGAAGCCTGTGAATCTAAACTAATCTACCTTCCCTTAGGCATCAGAATTCCAATTCTAACGGTTAGTTATCTTTCCCTCGAAGGACGGATATAACACATGCTATGCGGCAGTGTTCCGAAATGACCTTAGGAAGGTTAATTAGCTCGATATTGCTAGGTTTTATGAAATTAGTTGCTCCCTAAATTATGAACATGATGATACATACTGCGATTAGAAGAAAATAGGCTAACGCGTTCTCCTATTCAAGAAAGAAGGCATCGCAATGTTCATTAATTAGACAATCATTCTTCATCGGACCATCATATAAAAAGAAAAGGTCTGGACCGGATCAGAGATCGAGTCACAAATTTGTAGATGACCCCCTTACTTTGAGGTTAGGAACCACTAGGCGCATCATGAGAGCGTCTATTATCACGGAAAAACCCTCAAGACAAAGAAAAGGGGGACTTCGAATTTCTACTAAGTCCTTTCTCCATTACTAAGGTACCATAATAGATTTTTTTCATAAGAAAGGTTAGTGTTAACTCCCTGTTTCATCATGATGGCTCAACAAGATTATCAAATCGCAAGATGTCTAAGACTCGGAATTCTCCATTTATAAATTGTATATGTATTGCAAGAATTGAGGATTTGCTCCTTCAAGAAGAGAAGAATAATATGGGGAAGTAAAAGGTTTGCCCTTTTACGTGGCTCCTGGGGTCTTATTTATATAGAATTCGGGGCCCCTTCTGCTGCTAGGATATTGGGCCTATATGGGCCTCTACCGACCGCTTTTTCCTTGGTCTCGGGCATTTTTCTCCTGACCGTTCTCGTGGTGCTAATTATAGTCTTCAAAGTGAGGGTCCTAGTCAACTGGGGCTTCTCCGAGACTGACATTAACTTGTTGCCATGGTGGTTTTCGGATAGCATTTGAACTCCTAGAAGCAGCTCCTAGGTGAAGGCTCTCGGATGCAAGCTTCTAGATGTAGGCTTCCAACTTTCTCTTAAATACTTAGATGAGCTTGTCCTCGTGACGTGTGTAGATAGCTGTCGGTTCGAAACCACTATTGGTTCATGTACTAGGCAAATTAGTACGGATAGCCTGTATCTCTGCTAGGGTCCCAATCAGCCTTCCAGTGGAGCTTTCAGGACGATTTGGTTTTTTGGAAGATAACTTTCGGTGATGTTTCTATTGTCTATCGATATGACCTTTCATTGTCCATAATTTAGCTACTTCGGAAGTTGGTTCCGAATAATCTTTACGTACTTCTAGCTTGATACCTTTTGCTTCCGGACTCTCTTACTGGGTAGACCCTATCGGTTAGACTTGGTCAGATAAACTTCGCTATCATTTTGTTAGGCTTTGAACTCCTTTCTTGGGCGGTGTCAGTTTGCGTTGTTCTCAAATCATTCTTTCCGGCTTTAGGCCTTCTCCATTTGTTATTCCGAAAGGTTCTCCTGTGTTTGTGTTACTCCGATACCCCTTCACTGTCAGTCTATGTTGGGAGTTCATTTTGGTAGTAACAACTATTACAATAATATTACATTAGAGTACAAGAATATCAAAGCACGAATAAATACATGATGGAAAAATAAACATCAGAGAATAAATTACAATGCATTAGTAATATAAATACATAAGTACAATGATACAATGCACATCGAAAAACAACTAACACAGCCAAGGACCATAAAAATATCCAAAATACAGCTCCAACCATAATCCAGAATCATGTGAATAAAAAATCTGGAAAACCAAAACTACTGGCTGCCCATATGGAAAACATGGGCACCCAAAGTTTAGGGGAAAAACAATAAACCCCAGGTCAGTCATGGGACTGGTGTAAGAATTAAAAACAGTTATTAAAACTTTATTTAAAACTGAGACATATCACGGGACCACGCCGTATAACACGGAACGGGTTTCCTCCACAAGAATGCCAGTCTTAAAAAAAAACAATGTAATGCTTTTTGAAAAAGGAAGCTATTGTAAGACTCAGGTCTCATCACACAATGCAAATGCAAGCCAAGGGATAATGTTTTACCTTATAATAGCCAAACATGCTTGATACGCGAAATTCTCTTTTATTATCACTATAAGTGCATAGTGTAGAAAACAATTTCAAATATAAATGTATCGATCTTAGACGGCATAATACCATATCCTATTATGTCGCCATAGGTATAAAACTAAAACCGTAAGATCATGTATTGGAATTTGGACTTCCATCAAGAGCCAAGGCAAGGGATCCTTCCTCATTCAAGCTTCGGAAAATCTCTAGCAAAATGTCCTAGGGAACAACATATCACTTTGGAGCGGTAGGGCCGCTCAGCAGTATGCCGTTGATTGACATTTCCTAAACAATACTTTTCCCAGTCTTATCGGACATCTTGGTCAGTACATCGACCATCATGGCCTTGTGCCCCCATATCCGAGGTCTCGCGATTCCAACATCCACATACGTAAAATTTCCTGGGCTCCAAACCATGCCAATACTTCTTGCTAGAAGGAAACACATTCTCTCCCTACTATCCTTCACCCCGTTTTTGACTCGAATAGGGGTGTGAAGCTTGCTAATTAACGCCATAACACAAAGCTACACCATATTATCCATACTTTGATCATAATCCACAAAGCTCTGTTTTCCAACGAAAGCTTTGATCCATGCATCTCAGCATGCCACATTGTCAATTCATACTATGCAATTGATGTCCATTAATATATAACCTCTAAGCTCGTACGTCTCAAATAAGGGTGTTAAGCTAAGTGAATAAATTATCCGCTACTAAACAGGTATATATATTCATTAGAGATTAATTGGTATAGCATAAATTACAACGCTAGACATACAATCCATTTACAAGTTCGTTTTGGGTCTGAACGAAACTGGAGGCACTTTTTCCTCATCCCATATGTCCAATACAGGAGAGAGGCCCCCGCATATCCGGTCGAACTTCAAGTACGTCTGGACGACCACCACTTATTACCTTATCTTCGGTGTACGGCCCAATCGAAACATCAGCAATAGCCCAAACGATATGAAAATCTCTGTCCTTTAACCACCATCTTCAATCTTCGACTTTTAATCGTTGAAACAGTTATTCAGAATGGGTTAAACCCGGTTTTCCAAATAACTCACGCATCTTTAAAATCAAGTGATAAATACTCATTCCAATCTAGTATATTCTTTATTCAAATATTCATTACTCTAGGAATGATTCCCATTAACTTTATCAAAAATTCATATCATTTAAACTTTTGTTTAAATATTTCTTGGGAAATCATTTCAGAAGAATTCGTAATATCTTTTCATGCTTTAAGGTTTATAAACCTTATCGGGATAAATGGATCTTACACGCAAAACAATATTTTATATCCATATCCCCAAATCCTAACTTATTCATCCTATGGAGTAAAACTGGTAATACTCCATTTCTAACAACCATCATGTTACAGTAAACTTAATTACCCTTTACATTTCAAATTTAATAAAAGATTCATTAAAAATATAATTTTGTTTTAATATCATAAATCATTACTAATGATTACTCACTTTAGGAAATAAATCTTGACTTTTACTAGGGTAAAGAACAAATGTCATTTAACACATTGTTCACGACAATCCTAAAATAAACTTCCATTTAATTCCAATTTAATGTATTTAAATTAGAAAACTACATTAAATCTAAATTAGAAGATTTATTCAATAATTTCCATTTTCCACCGAGTTTAAGAACAGTGTTATTAAAGACACTATCCACAACAAACCAAAATTCCAATTTGGTATTAAATACAAGGCTTTGAATAAAAATTGTATAGACTTATATTCAATCTCAAGTTCTGAAACCAATAGATATCGTATCAGAATAACGATATCTATGTCTTCAAGATTCCTCAAGAATATCTGTATAATTATGGAATTCAATTTTGGAATATCCGAAGATAATTTCTATTCAAATCTATTCCAATTTATATGTTGGAAACCTTTGGTTATGTTAAAACCATTTACAAATCCAGTTTATCAATTTTGAAATCATTAGATCCAATTTACTTATAAAACATCGTTTGATCTTAGTCGAATATCCGATGTTCCTTCCGGTTCTTCCCAACCCTCGCCTAATGGAATAATTTCCGGCTAGATTTCATGGGTGACACTAGACTGTACTCTCAGGAATCATCGCATATTCCCTTTGGTTCTTTACTCTAGTTGTTAACTAGTTCATTCAAATAAAAATATCTTTTATTTTTCAAAACTTGGAGTATTTCATCCAAAATATTTTCAAACCATTTATTATGATTTTACATAATTTATTTATATTTTTAATAATTTATTAAGGCCCTTACTGTTGCTTTCCAATTTCAGCCACCGAACTGCATCCATAACAACCTTTTCCTAAACAAATATAGACTTACTTTAAAATCAAACCATTGGATCATAAAAATTATTATTTTATTTGAAAGCTTGTTTTATTACGGATCCAACGCTTCCAGTTTCAGGAGAATCCAACGGTCTGGTCTCCTGGTACGTCTATTCGAAGTTACGGGCTAACGTTCGTGAACTGTCGTTGTACGACACATCTTATTCAAACTTGAATCGATTTATAATTTAAAAATTAATCGAGATGCCTTCCAAAATATTTTATGAATCATATAAAATATATACAATTGACATTGGAAATCCTATTTCCGTCGTTTCTCTACAAAATCACATATTTCTACATTATGTCATTTTTAATATTATTTAAATCATTACTTTTTTTTAAACTCATTGTTTTGAGCTCAAAATTTCCTGTCATTTGTAATAAAAATAAACAAGAAACTTTTGAAAGAAAACTTATTTTAAAACGTTTGCTACGTAGCCTAACTGGACTTTACTTTAAAAAGTTACTATTCATTTCAATTTGAAAACTTCGACATGCCAAAATCAAATGAAAATTATTTCAAAATCATTTCGTTCAATTATGAAAATTCATCAATATTTTAATATCTTAGCGTCCATCCAAAATTGGACATAAAAATCAAACTTTCATTTTTCATCGAATATTATATTATTAAAATATTAAGTTTCTTCCGAATTGGAATGAAATCACAACCAGTTTCCATATAAATTAATATATATGGATTTTATACAACATATGCATTCAAAAATAGTTAAAAACAACAATCAAACATCCAATTCTCATCCAGAGTGAACCTATATCCTTATAAGCCTTAAATATATAATTATATGCTTGTATCATTCTGTCAATCAACCTATTAACATACAACTAAACACATGAAATTAGTCAAATATGATACCAAGATTTGTGTGGGATTTTCAATGAATGCCACTGATTATTATCCACACACTTGGGAGACGTGTAAAATTATCATCCCAATACCCTTATGGGGTTTGCATTGCAATCCACGTAGCTTATACACACACATGGGAGACGTGTGCGCTAACTATCATCCCAAGATCTGTGTAGGGTTTTCCATCCAATACTAGTGATTATTATCCATACATTTTGGAGATGTGTAAAATTATCATCCCGATACCCGAGTGGGGTGTACATTGCAATCCATGTCACTTATATACAAAAATGTGAGACGTGTAGGATAACTGTCATCCTAAGACCCAAATGGGATTTTTCATCCAATAAATAATAATTAAATGCATTTCCCAATCAATTCATATTAACCACAAATTCATCAATCAATCATAACTTATTCAATTCAAGTTACTATTTAATCCAATTGATATCACTTAAATAGTTCAATGTAAATAAGTCGTTTGACGAATAAATGGGTGTTTAATCTAATATTAAATACCACAAATAATTTAACATCGTTTTTAACATGTTAATTATTTCATAATTACATTCAAATCATAATGCAATCACTCATCTATTCATCCATATGGTTTTCAAACGACTTATGAAGTGAGCTACCATATACCACATAATTATTTGTGATAATTAACCAAATAAAATTCAGAGTTCTCATATAATCTATCATCAAAATATTAATAATGTTTTAACTTGTTAATTAACTTAATTTCAACTAATCAATTAGTTCACAAGTTAGTTCTTACTTCACCATTTATCTAACCAAATAATCTATGGTTTAACTAACATGCAACCTACATTTAACTTGTATAATTAACTAATTAAAATTAAGTAGCCCTCGCCCTTGCCATCCTTATGCCAAGAATCTTTAACGATTAACGTGCGATGTTGCTATGAACTAAAGATTCCACTTTTTCTCCCGAACTTGCCTACGAACACACTCTAATTCACACACACTAAGGTTTTAAGTAGGAAAGTTGCAATTATTAGTGGTTGAGGGCTTGTAAGATGGGAAGGAGGTCACGACCTGGGCTATCTTGGGTGGCACAGTGCTGACTGGCAGGGTAGGTTGCTTGCGTGGCTTTATGGTGGCTATATGAGGAGAATGGGAGAGGTTTACTTAGGTTTAAGGTATAGAAGAAGTATCTTTGTAAATAAAAAAAGGAATGTTAGGGCTTAAGGGAAGAGGAGGGGACCTACATCGGTCAGAGGCCGAGGGAGGTCAAAGGACGTTGGCGCACGTGGAGGAGGTGTGGTGGTGGTCCCCTAGGTGGTGGCGTGAGGAGCTAGAAGGAGGGAGACCATTAAAATGTATTACAGCTTTAGGATATGTAGTTTAGGAAATAAGAAATGTATTTAAAATTTATATTAAAATAAAGCTTAAGTCTTAAGACTCACGGAATGACAAGTTAAGAAGAAATAGACATGTGGCATTAAGGACACCTTGTTGTCTAATTTTTATTAGTTTTAGGAATTAGAGTGAAGTGACTTGTTTAATCAATGTATTAATGATACTACTCAAACTTCGTTCTGGTTCTGCGACAGTATACTAACCCCAAAAATTCCAAAATTTGAAATCTCTGTACGTATGGAATTACGCTTCCAACGAATCAAGTCTCATAGAATTCTGGGTCCGTTTGAATAATCTCCTTATTTTTGACTTAAATCGAATTTTGATTGAATTTTCAGTATACGTTTATATATCGTTTTCTTACATATTAACTCCGCTAAACTTGATATTCCAAATCCTGACATATTTCTATTTCGACATTTCGAATTAAGTGAAGTGGTTTCGTCGGATTCTGAGACTATCTTAAAATGGTCCTTTTATAGGTCGTCAAAATAGCTTTAAAATATCGGTTTCAAAATCATAACTTTTAAATTGATTTGAAAAGTTTACTGACCTTGTTTTAAGTAAAATAAAACATAAAAATAAATTTGAAATTTATTTCAAATTTTATCGAGTCTAAAATCAGCATTTCTTATTAAAAAATGCTTCAAAATAGACAAAAAATTAAATTTTAAATTGACCAAAAATACAAGTTGTTATACCTTTTTCTTTACAATACCCTTTTTACTTGAGCAACCCAAATCTTGACTTGAATCTATTTTCTAAAATTCTTTTGATTAATCAAGAAAACCTTTTGTCCAATCCTTTATCCCAACCCGTTCAATATTTTAAAATAAAACTAAAATTTGATTTTTATTACTAAAATCCATTTACCAGACTCTGTTATCCAAACCCCTTTAACATCTCTTCCCCTTTTCCCTTTTGGTACTTCGATTCTAATCATTGTACTTAATTCAGCAATAAAGTGAGCACTTCTTTAAAAATTTGCACTATAGCTTAGAATTTCTATTAACTTTCTTTTCCTATCGCTTGGATTTTTATTCAAAATCTTTTACAAAACCTTTCACGAATATCCAATTAAAACTGAATACAAACCAAGTTTCTTTCTTAAATGAATTCCATTTATGAAGTAATCATTTTTAATTATTACTCATTAAAATAATAATTAATTTCATCTTTTACTGAAGTAAAAGTAATTTACTTCATCATTAACTAAAAGTTAATCACTTAATTAAATTATTAAACAATATCTACTTGTTTTATAATTCGATAATCATTTTTAAACATCGTTAATTAAAAAATGAATTATATTTTAGAAATCTCATTAAATTAAAATAATTACTTGTTAATTTTTTTAGATTAATTGAAGACCAGTTAATCTAATAACCGCTTTCAATTAAAAACAGTTGACTTAGACAACTTGAAATCAAAGGTTAACTTGCTAACTGATTTCACTTATTTCTTCCATTAGATTAATATAAAATAACATTGCTTATCTTTTTAGTTAAAATTGATTATTCCCAAAACATTAACTCGTTGGTTAAATTCCGACTTCTACGGTATTAAAACTTATTAAAACATTAAAATTATTATCCATAATATTATATAACTATTTTCATCGACTTATTTATAAACTTCTTTTAAATAAAAATATAATTTAAAACTTCGTTTCAGTTATAAAAATAAACTTATAACTTTAAATATGTTGATTCACCTGTGAGTGAATTAACATCTTAAAAACATGATTTTTTATACTATTTGCTGCCAACCACTTAATTAGTACTATTTATGTGATGACCACCCACAACCCCTGCACTAAACAAGAGGAAAAGTGCGCTGAAAGGTGTGCCTGGGAGCTATGGACGATCACCAAGGTATTTTAACACAAGTGGAACTTGTCGTAAATCTCACAACGCAAGGATGAAATATAATAGAACATATACAAGTGGTAATAGTGGTGAAGCATATTTGAGCAGAAATCTCAAATTTTCGAACAATAAGAAAGTATATCCTTACATCAGGATTGCAACATATGTCTGTAAAAATTTGCCTCACTACATCACTCAGAGAAGAATATCAAACAGTGGAAAACCCAAATACTATATAGTAAGAGAGATAGTTTGTCATCCTCCTGCTCGTCTACCAACTGCCACATCGCCCTTACTAAGCTATCACCCGTCTCCTACCACCTAGTATGCCCACCCAAAAATGGATGAACAACCCAAGGTAATAAGAGGGAAACATAAAACCTTGAGTTAAACAACAGTCTTAGTGAGCGATAAAACAACGAACAAACTTCATCAATGAAGCACATGAGGATAGGAGCAAACCAATCTACCAAACACCAGAGAAGAACTCAACTCCCATCTTCCCCCACATCGGACAGTGATAGCCTTTACAACAAACATTTCAACCATGCGACCAAGGTAATCCAAGTAACCATTAAATAATGGCAAAAGAAGTAATCAACAACAACATTTATAACATCCAGATTATAAATCTCATGTAAACCATCCTAATTGAATTTAACATCCCTTAAGCACAAGCCCCAGAGGCCTAAACCAATATCAGATAAGCACCCAAGAAATATCTCTTTCGACGTTGGACAATCTACATGAGACGATACAAACAAAGAAACCAATCATCCATGACGAACTATGGCTATCACTGCCAATCCCGCTTTGAAACCATCGTAATCGTATGACTGGTCCATACTGCCATCCGTCAAGGGCTAATGTTAACCCCGGTCCTAGGAAAACCCCGTACGTATTTGCATCGATACTACTTTGGCCTTTTCAACAATACCCAGGGTACTCGATCTACATTCAGTCTATTAGGTGCCCCTATTATACCCCTGTTTTGGGCCTGCTAGAACCTAGGACATGATAATTCCTCGGCCTTCACATCTTTAGTCATCATCCATTCAACTATCCATAAGCTCATAACAACTTAGAGCAGCCAATACCCATAAACTCAATACATACTTGAGTCATTCTTTCACATGAACTCAATACATCCTTGAGTCATTTCCACATTCATTTTATACAACGAACTAATCACATCACTTTGAACATCCTCATCTGGACTCTTGTCGAAGCCACCATCACCATCAAACCAAACAACTTCAATATTAGGTTCAATATAGTCTATAGCATTATCACCCCACTTAGGACACCTTTGAGTTGTCATACCATTCGTTGTTCTACACCGATCAACGAACACATTCAACACTTCGAATATCCCGACTTGAGTTTACTTCGAAGTCACACCATCATCGAGCTAAATTTCATCACTGCGCTGCGGCTTGAGTAGGGTTCGAGGGGTTTCCCCCAAAAAAATTTTCGATCTCTTTTCTTCCAACCCGAGTCATGCCCGAAAAACGTATTTTTTTTAGAAAATGACCCTGTGTGATCCTGGCTTCATTCGACCCAATATGACCGACCAGACCACTCTGCTCGACCAAACATGACCGACCAGACCACTCTGCTAGACCCCCCCCCTTCGCGACCGACTCGAACCCCTCACCAGAATATGACCAAACCGATCCATGTTTGCTCCATCCAAAACATGACCGACCCGACCACATCATTGTGCGATCAGACCGCTGCTTGACCCGTGTACGACTTAACCCAACTTAATCGACCCCATGCTCGACCAACCCGGTCCTCCGTGCTCGACCTGAACCATTCCTGTACAACCTGATGCACTTCTGCTCGACTCAACATCCACGTTCGACCTGACCAGAAAAAGGCATGACCGACCAGCCAATGCACGACCGACCCATCTATGTTCGACCTACCCATTTTCTAACTTATTCTCCAAGACATGATTTAGGCCAACCGACCCAACCATGGCCGACCGAAAACCTGCATATTGCAATTCAACTCCAATTTCGACCAAAACTTCGCCAAATGATTGATTCGACGAAACCAACTCATCCAAATCATTAAATATGACCACAAACATGGTATGAACCCATTATCAACATGAATACAATAATTATTACTAAAATTACACAAACCACTCCAAAATCATGATAAATTAACATATGAACTAGATTGCGTATCTAACTTGCATAATCATATGAAATGGCATAGTAATTACCGATTTAAACTTATTGAATTGGATCCTATGGTGATTTATATGAAAATGGACTTATCAGTGCATTGATCTATGAAAAAACACTTGCATATGATGAAAAACATGCACAAACACTCACATACTTCATTGAATCCATGTGAAAGATGTATATTACCCACGAGTCTCCAAAACAAGCTAAAATTGATGAAATAAGAGTCCGGACAACAAGTACCTCGCACCAAACACCTTGATCCGATGAATCCTTGCCTCAATTGATGTAGATCTAGCCTCCAATGGTATAGATCTATGATTTCCCTCATTGGATTATGATTTCTAATGGTGGAAAGGTGTTAGAGGTTGGAGGTGCACAGACACCAAATGGGAGAATGAGAAACTAAACTATTACCCATATCCCTTACCCCCTATTTATACCCTTCCATTAGCCCACTAATGCGCTTTCCCCAAATCAGCCCATTAGACCCCCAAAACTTGGACAATTAACTAAAAAACATTAAAATAACGATTTCTCCCAAATCGCTGAGCTAAATCCTTAATGCAACCACTCTACGAAAAGGCAATCATCAATTCCTTTCCAATGGCACAGGTCTCACCCTCTGATTCGACCTGAGTCAAAACTTATGCCCTGTACAAGACTGATAGGGGTAAAATGGTCATAAACAAAATCGATAAAAAAATGTGGACATGCCTCACATCCCCATAAGCAACATGTTGAAAGATGAGAATGATCCAACCCTCAGGGAATAAAATAAAAATATTTTACGATCTTCCGATACATAAAATGCGGGCTGTTACAGTCTATTTATTAAAAACCCAACAATGTTGAATTTCAATTCAACGTTCAAAATCCAAATGGATTTAATTGTCATTGGGGTTAAATAGTTCATATATACACGATATGAAAATAAATAACACACAAATGTGGAGGAATCCAATTGGATCTCTCCAACCTGTTTTTCCCCGCATCCGAATGGGTTACCTCAAATAAAATCATCTATTCAATATGAAAATATATTTATCATTGTCCGTATCAATAGTCAAAAATAAATATCAACTAATAATTTCCACAATCAACCAATAGCAACAATCCAAGCGTCCAACTACTAATTTTATATGTTTATACTATAATAAACATGACCAACAAGGTAAGTTACCTCAATTGGTTATGATCATGAAAAATAACGATTAATTTTAATTAAATTAGACAAATGTCTAATTTAAACAGTTCAATCAATACATATAAATATTATTAAGTAATCATCCAACAAGAAAAAACCATAGCACACAAATATTAAACCCAACTTATAGTTATATGAAATACAAGTGAGACAAACTAGGTGAGTAAACTCACATTGATTCCGGTTGCTAAGGGATTTGATTTAAGTTCAATTAAACAGGTGTTTAGTTTAACTAGAAATTCTTGCTGACTCCAGCTCTGTCCAATATAGTTCCAGAATGAAATGTTCAGCAATACAGTGCCAACGCCTCTTTTTTGGTCCAATTCTGATAACATATGCATGAGTTATACAAATTATAAGATTCACGATTTAATTAAAATAATTAACCTCTTAATTATAGTTAATTATTCCTAATTACTTTGGTTATAGATAATCGGTTGATTACTTACTTTCGTTCCCGTTCATTTCCAAATATCTCGACCTTACCATGCACGCAATCATCGATCACCGCACCATATTCCGACCATCGGAGGCCCATCGGAAATCGGCGCTGCACGCGCCTCGATGTCATCACTCATCGACCAAAACGCCATCCTGTCCGGCTTCCTCTATCACTTAGAAAAACCCTTAAACAACTGCAACTTCATAACCATCTTCCGACCTCCACGTCGAACCAAATAATATCGCCCTTGTTCAGATCAGAGAGCTCACCCAGCAAAACAACTTTGCAGTTAGGGGTTTTTGTAATCGATCGTTAGATTTGAAGAATTTTAAGGGTTTGATCGAGAACATTTCAGCCGTTTAAAACAATGGTGGAGGCATTACATGACTTTAACCACGCATACAAAGTTGATGCAAATATTAGGGTTTTGTGGGTATAAATAGAGATAGTTTATTATTATTTTTCATTAACAAAATTCACGCCCTAAGTTTCATGCAAAAACTATCTCATACGACCTCCGATTGCGATAAAAATTGAAATCTAAACATAATTAAATATTCCAGACACGATGGATTTGGTTTCATCGAATTTCGAGATCATTTGTAAAAATTCTTTTTTAAATTCATAACGTGAATTGACATGCATTTAAATTGTGCACGATCAAAAAATAAGCCAATTGACTTGAAACTAGAAATCTCACAATAATTAATGACCGCGAATTTAGTAAAATTAGTTTCGTTGAAGTTCAAGTTCGTTTTGAAATTGGTTATTCTTAAGTTTCATATTAAATTGATAAAATGAGTAATTAAAAATATATGTGTCTAACATTCACACGATCAATGATAAGTCGGATCAAAATGAAAATTGAATCCTATAATAGATTACTAATATGGATCCAATGGCATAACGTCACATTTCTTGACTATCCTCCCGAAATGATATTTTACACGCAAAAAGATGCTATTTTGGACACTAAAATAATCGGTCTCCAAAAATTATGAACCACACATCCGGACTCTAAACGTCAGTACAAATTCAATGGACAGGTGTCACGTCTTAATTCGATCGTTATCTCAAGTTACATACAAATTCCTTCTAATCAAATTTGCTGCGCAAACTAGCTGCGCGTTTATGGCTATCGAAGTCACATACGATATCGGATCGCCACAAAATTAATTTTCATACAATAATTTAACATTACGGATCCAATGAAACTGATTTCATTGAAACCCGTGACTGTTTCAGAATTGACTATTTTTAACTCGATTAAATTAATATAAATTCACATTTTCGCCAAATCAACATTAAACTAAATATTTTATCAATTTCCACTATATTCGAATAGCATATAAAACTAGTCGAAACCCATTTTTATTAAATTCAAGGTTATAACGATATTCAATTTATTTAAACCCCATTTATTTTATTAAATAAACCATTATGGTTTATAAACGATTCCATAGCGACTTCCTGAAAATTTTATTTGAACATAGCTCAAAATCTGTAATACGAAATCTTGATTTTTCTCTTCCATTAGAAATTATAATCAAGTAGATATGGAAGATTCTTGTTTCAAAGAATCTCAGCTTATATTGGATCATGTACATTTAATTAAAGTTCAAAACGTAATATTACGAAGTACCGCTACATCATGAGTTCTTTTTTAATTAAATATAATTTATTTGTTCAAACTTTGTTTTATAAATAAATAAAATCCTTTTATATTTTCAAAACAACATTGAAAACCAATTTTAAATGTTCAAACTTAATGATAAAAAATCTGGGTTGATATGAGGCCGGTATGAAAACTATCTAGGATATGTCTGCTGCAATTACACACATACACGAATATTTGTCTACTACTCAAAATATATACTGGAAAGATGCAGACATGACGATTACTTAATACCAAATATGGGTGGATTCCAAAAATCACGTAATACCCAAGGATAGATTCTGATGATCACTTAATACCCCATGGCTGATCTAGTCAATTGATATATAATTCATAGTAGACATCACAAACACACACATATACATACATACATACATACTCACAAGATAGTACGAGATATGATATGCAGCCACTTACTGTCGGGAAGGCAGATGACTCCTCGATCATTTATTACCTTACCAACGGTGGATCCCTCGTTATTATTAGTTGGCACTAAAGGCTAACTCTTAGCTGCTTAGATAGGTGGTCCCCATACATGTAAGGTAACTCTATTAATATGTAGGAAGCGCACAACTTCTGGGGAACTACTTACTCTATTCAAACCAATTTAATATTTCAATTGGAGAAAGAAGGACATCACTAAATTTCTAATAAGGAGGGCAATATGACTATAGCCCGTATTTCGAGAGACAAATCAATAATGAAAGGGTGACTCTGGTGATGGGCTTTTTGGACCTCCATCAAGGCATAATGATGTGGCATGTTCACACCCGAAGTACTCGAACTGGACCAATCAATAATGCCCGCTCATTCCTCTCATCAGGCGCGGCCCAGAAGGAGTCTGATATGACCAAGCATGATCCGCCGTGTTACATTCGGCTGAGGTCCGAAAAAACTGGCCTAAAGACTAGCTCGTTCCAGATCTTTTCTTTTAAGTTACCTAAGTTAGAAGGATCTAGTGCCAATTTACACCGATAATTCAAACAGAATACAATTCTTTAGGAGATACCGATTCATTCAACAACGACTATTCTTTTGGATCTTGCAGCACGTGTCCAAGATGGCCAGATACTGTATCATCTATAAATACCCTTTTTAGTTTATAAGGGGGATCTTTTTTTCTTTGGGAAGAATTGTGAAAACTCTAACGATTTGTGTATCTTTCATTCTCTCATTCGGCCATTTCTTATCTTTGGGCGTTGTACCAATTTTCGGTGTCAACATTTTGGTGCTTTCACCGAGAAGTTACATTCGCAGGTCAATCCAGATTTTTTGCTCAACTTTCGGATCACCAAGTCTGAGACGAAAATCCTACTTTAATTTCTACATTAATTTTTCTACGGTCGGAAAATCAGTCTGCAATACTAGAAAACATCTATAGGTAGGAACGTCTACCGAAGCAGCCGGTAGGTCGACCGCCCATGAAACTACTCCAGATCAACCTGCATTACCCCCCGGGATAGACTCAGCTCCATCTTCTGCTTTTGCCACCTGAGATGAGTTTATGGCAGTGATAGATCGACTTAAGGAAACTACGGATGCCTTAAAATCCCACGCTCAAGAGAATCCCGCGATGCGACAAGACATGACTCGCATGGCGAGACAGTGGGAGGAGTTCAAAATCCAAGCCCACGAGGTCCGAGACCATCAGCTCCCTCCTTCTCAACTAGAGCAAGTGTCAGAAGGCTCCTCCTCGTCTGGGGAATGCAAAGACCCACGTAGGTATCGACGCCCGTTAGAAAGAGATGAAAATGTCCGACTGTTGCGTTTTAAGAGACATCAAGACCTGCCAGGGGAAGGAAATTGAGCACAAGCTGACCAAGTTGAGGTGGAAATCGTTGATCCCATAGCTCCGCAGAACCGGGAGGCATCCCCTCATATGAATGAAAATGCTACTCGGGAAGATCGGGTCCCCATTCATCCCCCTCGGAATCTTGTGATTGACCGAAAAATCCGAGGAGGAAGAAGGAATGCCCGGACGGCATTTCCTGATGAATGGGCCGAAAGAGGTCAGTCCGTTGAGGAAGCCGACCCAGACTCACTCATTCTACCAAACCTAGCCGCCATGGTAGGCAGATTATGAATGACAGTAGCAGACATAGGAATGAAGACTGGGGGGGTCGACCGAAGCCATACACCATTCACTAACAACATTTTACAAGAGGAATTCCCCAGGAAATTTAATATGCCCCATATGAACCAGTACAATGGAACCTCTGATCCACAACAGCATCTAATGAGATATTCCTCGCACATGGAAGTAGCGGTGGCCCCTGACACTATTAAGTGCAAGGCCTTTCCAATCTTTTTAAGCGGAATAACAATCATGTTGTTTGTATGCTGCCCACGAGGTCGGTCCCCTGCTTTAAAGATCCGTGTGAAAAATTTCTTACTCAGTTCCGCCTCTATGCTACCAAATCGAAAAATGTTATGGCTATTTCAGCAGTTAAGCAGGGAAGAGGTGAGTCCCCGAGGAACTATCTTAATCGATTCAATTGGGCTGCTACTGAAGTTAGCAACCCCAACCATGAAACTGTTTTGATGACCATGGTCGATGGCACTGGCAAGAAAATGGAGTTCGGAAAATACTTGATTGGAAAGCCACCAACCACGATTGAGGCTTTTTTGAGAAGGCCCACATCCGACTAAGGCAAGAAGATGCATAGCTAAAAGAAGAGGATGGGTCAAAAAATACATTTGCTCCGTCAACCCAAAACAATGTCGTAGTCAATCAATCTGGAGATAACTCGGGGAAAGTGGAAATTAATGTTGAAAACCGCGGCAAGCGAAGCAACGAAGGATCAAGGAGACCAATGGGAGTTCGAGACAACGAGGGAGCGCTCGGAAGCGCCCCCAGTTCTAGGTATTTGATGTATACACGGCCTTGAACGATACAATGGAGAATATTTATGTCGATACCTGTTGTACGGTGCAATATAAGAAACCGCCCCCACGAGAGCCTACGGAGAAAGAACGGATGACCAGGAAATATTGCCTATTCCATGATATTTACGGGAATACGACCAACGAATGTCGACATCTCAGGGACATCGTTGAAAAATTAATTCGAGAAGGAAAGTTGGATGAGTACAAGACGACTCTGAGGGACAGGGGCAAGGAACTTCGGTGCCCAAATAGAACCAAGCTGCATCTCGCGCCACCCCCCAGGAGAAAGGAAAGGGGATTGTTATAAACGCCATTGTTGGAGGATTGCATCCGGCAGGCCACGGTATTAGAGCCATGGAACGATACGTCAACTCTGCGAAACACCTCGATGATGAAGAAGAAAACCCCCATGAGGCTGCAATCCTGTCAAACAAAGAAGAACGATGGGCGATGATATCGTCTTCCGCCACCGGGAATCGGTTGGCATAGAAATCCCAATGGTCGATCCGTTGGTAATAACAACCATTATTGGATCAGCCACGGTCCGAAAGGTTTTGGTCGACAATGGAAGCTCAGTGAACATTCTATTCAAGCAGGCCTACGACCAAATGAAATTGGAACTAAAGGACTTGGAGCCGTATGACCGCCAGATACACGGTTTCAATGGAGCTTCCATCGAACCCATCGGCTAGGTCAAGTTGTCTATAGAACTGGGGGACGTAGATCGTCGAAGAGTCAGATTTTTTCCCTTTTTTGTGATGAATATCAACTCGCACTATAATGCCTTTTTGGGGTGACCTTCACTGGCGGTATTTAAGGCATGCATCCCCCCTGGTGCTTGCTTTTGAAGTTTCCCACCGATTGTGGAATTGGAATGGTACGAAGATATCAGGTAATAGGACATGCTTGTTACTTGGTGGAATCGAAGGAATTACGGAGTGGTGGTGGCAAACAGTCTGAAGAATCCTCTTCCCTCGAGGAGGGGAAAGAAGCATAGCAATTAAAGAGAATGCCCCGACCGGGACCATCCATTTGTGAAATCGAAGACATCGACCCACGCGAGGACGATGAGACGGGGTGCAGAAAGGCGTCCCTCAATGAGGCTACCATAGATTCCGATTGACAAAAGAGACCCCACCAAGGCCTTAAAGATTGGATCCCATCTTGATTCCCTCTAGACGAGGGAACTGGCTGAGCTCCTTCGAGCAAACCTGGACGTGTTTGCATGGACCAACGCTGACATGCGTGGGATTTTACCTTCCATTATAACTCATTCCCTTAGCATCGACCCAAAATATACTCCGATAAAACAAAAGAGGCGAATGCTTGGCCCTAAAAGGTCGATGGCCTTGAAAGAGGAAATCGGGAAGTTGCAAGCCAATGGATTTATTCGGGATTCGACCTATCCTGACTGGATAGCCAACTCGGTACTGGTGAAGAAGGCTAATGGGAAGCGGAGAACCTGTATTGATTTTTCCGACTTAAATAAAGCCTGCCCTATGGACAGCTTCCCATTACCTAGGATTAATCAATTAGTCGACTTGATTGCCAGGCATGAGCAACTTTCTTTTATGGATGCCTACTTAGGACACAACCAGATAGCCATGCATGTCCTTGACCAAGAACGTACCGGCTTCATCATTAACCTTGGGCTATACTGTTATGTGGTAATGCCCTTTGGCCTGAGGAACACAGGGGAGACCTATCAAAGGCTAGTCAACCGGATGTTCCATGACCAGATAGGAAAAATAGTGAAGGTATACATGGACGATATGTTAGTAAAGTCAAAACAATCGTTTGAACACGTGAATGATCTCTCCAGGATGTTTGGCATTCTCCAGAAGTATGGCATGAAACTGGATCCTTTAAATTGCTCTTTTGGAGTAGCTTCGGGCAAGTTCCTGTGTTTTATTGTGAGTTCCCGCAGAATCAAAATTAACCCTGACCAGATTTCGCACCTCAAGGGAACTCATGAAACTCGACGGATCAAGGATGTTCAAAGTCTAGTGGGTAAGGTAGCTGCAATGGGTCTGTGCATTTCGAAAGCAACTAATAAGTGCCTACCCTTCATTGAATTAATTAAAAGAGGGAAGCGAAACTTTGATTAGACGCCCGATTGCATCGAAGCTTTCCAGAATCTGATCGATCATTTGGAAAAACCTCTTATTCTCTCTTAGCCTATGTACATGAAGACTTATTTATTTAGCAGTATCTGCACATGTATTAGCTCGGTCCTTATCCGCGAAGAGGAACGAGTACAACGATCGGTTTACTACATAAGCAAAAAATTGATGGGAGCCGAGCGTAATTATCCGAAAATCGAAAAGTTTTCTTATAGCTTATTGATTGCGTCAAGGAAGCTTCGACACTATTTTGAATCCATTCAATTAAGATATTTACTGACCAACCCCTTTGGTAAGTCTTGCAACGACCTGAGGCAAGTGGGAGACTACTAAAATGGAACATTGAATTGAGCCAGTTCGACTTGACTTTCATTCCACGAAAATCGATCCGTGGGCAGGCCTTAGCCGATTTTATAGTACAATTTACTACCTCGAAAGATGAAGATCAGGGTGATGGTCCAAGCCCTCGAAGGCTAGACCGGAACCTGTCATTTGGAAGCTATATATGGATGGAGCCCGAAACAAACGGCGCTTGGGAGCCGGCATAGTATTGCTATCTCCCGAGGGACGGTCGGTTTACTATGCTTTGAGGTTAGATTATCTAGCGACCAATAATGATTCTGAGTATGAGGCCTTGATTGTCGGGCTTAAACTCGCAAGAGACTTGAAGATAACATCGCTCGAGATTTTTTGTGATTCACAACTTGTGGTTTGCCAAGTTCGAAAGGAATTTCTCACCAAGGGAGATCGGCTAACCTCTTATCTTAAGGAAGTCGAGAAATTGTTGCAAGGTTTCAACCGGTATAGCATTTCCCACATTCCCAAGGTGAGAACCAAAAGGCAGATAGGTTGGAAAAACTAGCTGGTTAAGACCACTCGGGCGAGACAGAACTGGTTCCTATAGAAACCTTGAGAATACCAAGTATCGAGCGGATGGAAGTCAACCAGGCTAATGCTGAACCCGAAGGAGAATCATGGATGACTCCCATCGAAAATTTCCTCCTCCATGACACGTTACCCGAAAGGAAGAACGACAAACGAGCTTTAGTGCGGCAAGCTTCCAGGTACATTATTCAACAAGGCCAGCTATATAGAAGAGGATTCTCAGTCCCCATGTTTAGGTGCATGGCCAATAATGATATCAAGAGGATACTAAATGAGTGCATAAAGGAGATTGTGGAGCACATACACGGGGACAAATCCTCTCCAGGAAGATATGCGCTATGGACCTTTCTGGCCCACTGTCAACAGAGATGACCCTAATTATTCCAAAAGATGTGACAAATGCCAGAGGTTTGGGCAGATCCCGCTAGCTCCCCCAATGGAGATCATCCAAATGGCTAGTCCTTGGCCATTCATTGTCTGGGGAATATATATTATTGGAACTTTGCCTTTTTCAAAGGGGGTGCCAAATATGCGATCGTGGCAGTAGACTACTTTACAAAGGGGGGGGGGGCAGAGGCGGAACAGAGGACTACGATCACAACGAAGAAGGTCATCAACTTTATCGTTAGAAACATTATATGTCGATATGGGGTGCCCTAAACCATTATCACAGATAATGGAACTTAGTTCGATAGCCTAATGTTCAAAGATTTTCATGAGAAATATCATATCGAAAAGAAATATACCACAGTAGAACATCTCTAGTCTAATGGTCAGGTTGAGGAGGTTAATAAGATCTTTAAAACCATTCAGAAAAACGGTTAGAACAAGCTAAAGGAAAATGGGTCGACGAATTGCCTTTGGCCCTATGGGCATATCGTACCACCCATAAGACCGCTACGGGTCATACTCCCTTCGCCTTATTCTATGGTTCGGAAGCAGTTCTCCTGATAGAGCTTGAAGTCCCATCTCATCGGATGACTTACTATGATCCCTTGTCTAATAAAGCACTTCTGTTGACATCGTTAAACACGATTGATGAAAAAAGAGAAGAGGCGAACCTCCTGCGTCAGCCCATAGGCAAAGGGTCGCCCGATATTACAATAAAAAGGGCTGGCCAAAAACTTTCGAGGTAGGCGATCTTGTTTTGAAGCGAATCTTCCCAATCCCCGTCCATACGGGCCCTAGGTAGGAAGGACCCTATGTTATGCAACGAAAGCTCGATAACGGAAGCTTCATGCTAACAACTGTGGATGGCGAGCCATTTCAAAGAGCATGGAATGCAGAGCATTTACGACTCTATCTTTCTTAAGAATTTTCTGAAACATTTTTGTTAGTTCATTTGTTTTTAGCATTGTAATAAGCGTTCTTTCATACATTGCAGTATCATATGAATAAAAGTCTCTGTTCTTGCTCTTTTTTGTTATTGTCGTAAAAACTAAGGGCTATGATTTAACCAACCATGGCTTACGCCTTGACGCTCTAACATGACGGACAGAGACGTTGCAGGTCGACCTAATTGAAGGAATAAGGGCTCGACCACATCGATGGTACCGACTTCAGACTTTGGCTGATCGGGTAGTTTTTTGACCTCTACTTTGATTGACTCAAAGTAAGATCGATCCCAGTTCAATCCTACTGACTGTAGGGATTCAACTCTTAACCTTATGATTTGAGGATGAGTATAAATGAAGAAAGAGCATGAATGGTTGATATACACGTAAATGTGTATATTTTATCCGCTTATTTATCTAGTTTTCTATTTAAAATAATTAATATTGTGTATTTATAGCCGTGTTTTCAGATTGTTGATAAAAAGCTTGGTTTAAAGCAGTTGATGGATAAAGCATGAAGAATTTGCTTAAAAAGAGTTGAAATTTCTAAAGCTTGAAGAGTTAAAGCTTGAAGAACAGTTGCAAATAGAGTTTTTTTGGGTAGATTTGGCTCGCTAAAGACTCATATTGTGTTCACATTGGCTCAATTGCAGACCATTTCACTCATGTAGCGTTCACATTAGCTCCTTTGCAAGGCTTCTCATTCATGCACTGCACGCGTTCACACTGGCTCACTTACAAGGCCTCTTACTCTACAACCCCGTTCACACTAGCTTATGTGTTATTTGGGCTAATTCTTTAGTCCCACATTGTGGAATTTTCCAAGTAGCCTTTGTCATATCAGCTATAAATACACTTTATCTCATTCATTGTAAAACACACTCAGTTTTATTCTGTAATCCTTTTCTTGGAATAAAACTCTTCTTTCTCTCTTCTATTTAGTTTTTATTGTATTTTATTTATGTCGTTTATTTTCTTTTCTTTTAGCTGTCTAGCTAATCCTCTTTAATCAGGGGGTGATGACGCTAATAGTTATGATTCAATATGAATCACATAGCCAAAAGATTAGAACTTCATGTATGTAGATCTAGATTTGAACTAAGGGTTAGATCTGAACCTTCATACCCTGTGTCGTTTAAGAGCTGTGCTCCTTCACAGGGTATATTCGAGTTTGATCTAACACTTATCAGATTTAGATTTAATATTTAGGGTTTTAGAAATAAAATAGTGAATCTGTCCTGGTAGCCTATGGTTGTTTAAGAGCTGAGCTCCTGCATAGGCTATACTTGTTGTTATTTACTTATTGGTTTCTATTAACCCAATTATCGTTGATTCATGTTTGTGACAGAAACATGAATTAGATCTGATTAATCTGTTTGGCTATTGATGAATATTAATCTAATTTATGTCATCGCTCCCTAATTGCTTTCACTTATTGTTAAAACTCTCTTTTATTTAATTTCTGCTATTTTCTTTGTTTTCAACCAATCAAAAGTTAGGGATAACTTGATTGGATTTATTAATAAAATAATTTGGTCCCAGAGTTCGACACCCTCTACAACGATCCTTGTTGTTTAGGAAAGACGAACGAATTTTACAGTTGTTTACAATTGTATAATTTGTTCGCAAACAAATTTTGGCGCCGTTGCCGGGGAAAATGAAGCTAAGAAATCAAGGATTCATGTTGTCAATGGGTTAGTCCGATTCATGTTGTACCTAAGAAATCAGGGATTACTGTGGTTCAAAATGAAGCTAACGAGCTTTATCCCAACCCGCACCCAGACTGGTTGGCGTGTTTGCATTGACTATAGGAAACTTAACGCTGCAACACGTAAGGATCATTTCCCTCTGCCATTTATCGATCAAATGTTAGAACGACTAGCCGGTCACGAGTACTATTGTTTCCTTGACGGGTACTCGGGATATAATCAAATCCCTATCGCTCCTGAGGACCAAGAGAAAACCACTTTCACTTGTCCCTTCGGTACATTTGCGTACCGTCGTATGCCTTTTGGTCTCTGTAATGCACCGGCAACCTTTCAGAGGTGCATGATTAGCATTTTTTCTGATATGATCGAGCGATTTTTGGAAGTTTTCATGGACGATTTCTCCATCTTCGGGGATTCGTACACTGAGTGTTTACATCACCTGGATCTTGTTCTTAACCGTTGCAAAGATAAACACTTAACGCTTAATTGGGAAAAGTGTCACTTCATGGTTAAACATGGCATTGTTTTGGGACATGTCATATCTAACAAAGGAATTGAAGTAGACAAAGCCAAAATCAAAGTTATCTCGAATCTTCCCATTCCCAAATCCGTTAAGGACATCCGATCCTTTTTAGGTCATGCTGGTTTTTACCGTCGCTTTATAAAAGATTTTGGCAAAATCACTAGACCTTTGACCAATCTTCTTGGTAGGGATGTTCCTTTCGACTTCAATTCTGATTGCATTTCATCTTTTGAGCGTCTTAAAAATGAACTTGTCTCTGCCCCGATCATTTGCTCTCCTAATTGGAAGCTGCCTTTTGAAATCATGTGTGATGCCTCGAATTTCGCTGTTGGCGCTGTCCTAGGACAATGTATCGATAAAATTCTTCATGTCATTTACTACGCGAGTAAGACTCTGAACGATGCCCAAATCAATTATACGACCACTGAAAAAGAACTTTTGGCAGTTGTTTTCGCTCTAGAAAAATTCAGGCCTTATCTAGTTGGCTCACACATCACGGTTTATACTGATCATTCCGCACTTAGGTACCTTTTCTCTAAAAAGGATGCTAAGGCTCGTCTCATTCGTTGGATCCTTCTACTTCAAGAATTTGACCTTACCATTAAGGACAAAAAAGGATCCGACAACGTTATTGCGGACCACTTGTCTCGTCTTCCAAATGCCCCGTCTTCTTCTCTTCCAATCAACGAGAATTTCCCTGATGAACAGTTGTTTTCTCTATCCACTGATCCTTGGTACGCTGACATTGTCAACTACTTAGTCACCAAGCAGACCCCTTCCTTTTGGTCTAAGCAGGATAAACACAAATTCTTTTCTCAAGTGAAACATTTTTATTGGGACGACCCCTATCTTTTCAAGTATTGTCCCGACCAAATCATTCGAAGGTGTGCTCCCGACACTGAAACTCACAGTGTCCTCTCTTTCTGTCATGACCAAGCCTGTGGTGGTCACTTCGGTCCCAAAAAGACAGCCGAAAAGGTTCTCCAATCGGGGTTCTACTGGCCCAACCTTTTCAAAGATGCATACGAATTTTGCAAAACTTGTGATCGATGTCAATTCTTAGGGAAAATTTCTAAACGGAATATGATGCCCCTAAACCCCATTCTAGAGGTCGAAATTTTTGATGTTTGGGGTATAGACTTCATGGGACCCTTCCCTAATTCTTTTGGGAACCTATACATCCTTTTAGCTGTCGATTATGTTTCTAAATGGGTCGAAGCTGTTCCATGCAAAACAAACGATAATAAGGTTGTTGTGCGCTTCTTGAAAGAAAATATCTTCTCTAGGTTTGGCACTCCTCGCACAATAATCAGTGATAATGGAACACACTTCTGTAATCGTTCTTTTGAAGCTCTCATGAGAAAGTATTCGATAACCCACAAGCTATCCACTCCTTACCATCCTCAAACTTGTGGGCAAGTTGAAGTATCGAATAGGCAGATTAAACAAATTCTTGAGAAAACTGTGAATCGAAATCGTAAAGATTGGTCCCAAAAGTTAACCGACGCTCTTTGGGCTTACCGCACCACTTTCAAAACCAACTTGGGTATGTCCCCTTATCGGTTGATTTTTAGTAAGCCATGTCACTTGCCAGTTGAACTAGAACATAGGGCGTTATGGGCAATAAAAACTTTGAATCTTGATTTAGAGCAAGCAGGTGAACATAAAAAGCTTCAACTTAATGAACTTGATGAAATTCGAAATGATGCCTATGAAAATGAACGAATTTACAAGGACAGAACAAAAGTTTTTCATGATAAATCAATTTTACGTAAAACTTTCATGCCAGGTCAAAAAGTTCTGTTGTATGACTCAAAACTGCATTTATTTTTGGGTAAGTTAAAATCTAGATGGACAGGACCTTACACTGTACGGACTGTTTTTCCGTATGGTGCGGTAGAAATTGAGAATCCAACCGATGGATCATCCTTTAAGGTCAATGGTCAACGCCTTAAACCTTACTTGGAACCAATACCCAACCAAGAGGAAGAGCTCATGGTCCTCCATGAGCCACATTACATTTGGTAAGACGCACTAACCCTCTTTTGTACATATGTAAATAGTCTCTTATTTTATTTTTCCTTTCACTAAGATATGTCTGATTAACGACTGTGAGGACACAGTCACACTCAAGTGTGGGGGGAATTTAAATTACATCAGCAATCAAATTTTATGATGTAGGTCATTCATTGAACAAGGATTAACTTAAAATTCATAAATAACACCTTGGTTCTTGTTTGATAAGTTGAATTGTTGGGTGATGAGAATGAACATTATTTATTCGTTGAGTCGTAATGTGTCTTTTTAAGATGCTAGCTTGAGACTGTGCAGACGTTAGTTGTGTTCTGGAGTAAGGGTGTCAACCTTTGTTATACATGTTAGAATGTGCAAGTAAAAATAATCAAAAAAAAAATCAAATAATAATGATTTTGCCCTTACATTTGTTGGATTTTCTGAGTTCGTTTTCATGCATAATATTTTTCTCACTCAAATTTTCACACTCGTAAGTTCTAAAATCCACTTGGCCCAATTAAGGAGAAATGACTCATTGTAGCATTCTTCTTCGATACCCCCACATTATTCAAACCCAAGTTTTAGTCGAATTACATCCATGTTTCGACAAGTTTTTCTTATATTGGTATACTTAAGAACCGTGTACTGATTTATTTTCAAAGGTTCAGAAATGTCACTTTTTATACCAATATTACACCACCCACTCTGTACTTGTTTTAAGGTAGGATAACCATATACCACATCTTATTTTATATGGGTTATCTATCTTACGAAACTTTGCTTATCATTCCTTTCAGCTTTTTGTATAACATCAATCTAGACTTGTATGTTGAATTAAGGTTATAGAAGTAGAGTAACTAGGGCACAAAACTTTCCTTTCATGAAGTGTTGGTAATAGAGGAGGAATCAAATGAAATCATGTACGTCATCATTCCATCTCCATTCATCATTCATCATGCAAAAGGAAAAAAAAGAAGAAAAAAAAATGAAATAAAGAGAGAGTCTCTCTGAATAAAATAGTCATTCATCATTCTTGACTATAAAGCATCCATTTCCATTCCATCCACATCCATTCTACTGTACTTGGAAGTGAGGATTGTAGTAGACGAGATGAAAGGAAATAAAAATGTTCATATGTGCCTTAGTATTACTTTATTATTTGTAATCTGAAGTTCAACTAATACACTTGCCCTCTTATCTAGAATATTTTTAGAACTTACAAAATTTTCCTTCATCTATGCATAACTCATTCCAATACATTACAGTTACATTGGTGCAAAATGATTCAAAAAAAAAAAAAGAGGAAAAAAAAGAATAAAGAAATGATTGGGTGCACATTGTCGATGTGTAGAACTTTGGTTGACACCACACTCTTAACCTTCAAGACAATTACAGTGTTATCAAGGAATTACGATTCAGCTTGAAAAATTCTGTTCATTTTTGCACTAATTATGGGATGGACAATTTGGGGCTAAACCGTTATTATTGAAGTTAGGTGAAATCCTTGGAATGTAAAAAACCTTAAATATATTGTTTGATTTATCCACGTACACAAGACGCTTGGATTTTGTGGGTAGTATCCGCTGAAAACCCTCACGAGACAACACTCGTCCTACTGGGGACACCCAGAGGTTTAACAGCTTGTTGCATACGCTAAATGCAATCGTGTTTCCTACGAAAGTGTGACATATCTTAGTTTAGTTTATTCGAGGACGAATAAAAAGATAAGTGTGGGGGTATTTGATACACACGTAAATGTGTATATTTTATCCGCTTATTTATCTAGTTTTCTATTTAAAATAATTAATATTGTGAATTTATAGCCGTGTTTTCAGATTGTTGATAAAAAGCTTGGTTTAGAGCAGTTGATGGATAAAGCATGAAGAATTTGCTTAAAAAGAGTTGAAATTTCTAAAGCTTGAAGAACGGTTGCAAATAGAGTTTTTTTGGGTAGATTTGGCTCGCTAAAGACTCATATTGTGTTCACATTGGCTCAATTGCAGACCATTTCACTCATGTAGCGTTCACATTAGCTCCTTTGCAAGGCTTCTCATTCATGCACTGCACGCGCTCACACTGGCTCACTTACAAGGCCTCTTACTCTACAACCCCGTTCACACTAGCTTATATGTTATTTGGGCTAATTCTTTAGTCCCACATTGTGGAATTTGCCAAGTAGCCTTTGTCATATCAGCTATAAATACACTTTATCTCATTCATTGTAAAACACACTCAGTTTTATTCTGTAATCCTTTTCTTGGAATAAAACTCTTCTTTCTCTCTTCTATTTAGTTTTTATTGTATTTTATTTATGTCGTTTATTTTCTTTTTATTTTCTTTTCTTTTAGCTATGTCTAGCTAATCCTCTTTAATTAGGGGGTGATGACGCTAATAGTTATGATTCAATATGAATCACATAGCCAAAAGATTAGAACTTCATGTATGTAGATCTAGATTTGAACTAAGGGTTAGATCTGAACCTTCATACCTTGTGTCGTTTAAGAGCTGTGCTCCTTCACAGGGTATATTCTTGTTTGATCTAACACTTATCAGATTTAGATTTAATATTTAGGGTTTTGGAAATAAAATAGTGAATCTGTCCTGATAGCCTATGGTTGTTTAAGAGCTGAGCTCCTGCATAGGCTATACTTGTTGTTATTTACTTATTTGTTTCTAAAAACCCAATTATCGTTGATTCATGTTTGTGACAGAAACATGAATTAGATCTGATTAATCTGTTTGGCTATTGATGAATATTAATCTAATTTATGTCATCGCTCCCTAATTGCTTTCACTTATTGTTAAAACTCTCTTTTATTTAATTTCTGCTATTTTCTTTGTTTTCAACCTATCAAAAGTTAGGGATAAATTGATTGGATTTATTAATAAAATAATTTGGTCCCAGAGTTCGACACCCTCTACAACGATCCTTGTTGTTTAGGAAAGACGAACGAATTTTACAGTTTTTTACAATTGTATAATTTGTTCGCAAACAATGGTGCACCCCGACAAAAGAACGCTCGGTCCCTTAAAAAAAAGACTTTACCCTTTGCAGACTAAAAGATGATTATAAAGGACTAAAAGCGCTCTTGCTCAAATACGCTCGACCCCTGATCAAGGTTGGAGCCACTAGAGTATGACTGGAGCGATCGCTACTCGAACAACTTTCCCCGACACCGGGGACGAGAGGATTGATGGATACTCCCGAATAGAGTAGCGTTCAAGTCATCCTTAATTACTGAAATGAAACAAGAAATTCACATGACATTTTTTGCACATAGATGACCTAAGTATTTGCAAAACAAGTAAATTTTCATTTAAAGTATCATGGCATGATTACAAAATATTATTGCATGGCAGGTACAATTCAAACATCTTCTTCAGGAATATAGAATTTGATGATTACAAAAGCGCGAGGGCCGAACTTGCATGAAACTTTCCAGAGGGCCTTAAAGAAAAATACAACAAAAGAATTTCTAAGATGGAGGTGGCATTAGTCCTTGATCAATCATTTCTGCAAGCTCTTTTTGCTTGATCACCTCCAATGCTTCCTTGGTGTTCAACATACGTCACGACCCCCAAAGCGTGCTCCCAAAAGAGCGAAAAGCTAGTGCTAAGGCTTGTGGATTAATGGAATCCATGGAATTTGGAGTTGTGATTGACGAAAGAATGGTTGTGGGAATTGATCGAGTAGGGTTACTGCTCAATTAACCTTTGGATGGTTCAGACTTCAAAGAAGAAATTTCCTTATCATTCCGGGATTTAATCTCGGCTAGAGGAGGGCAACCCTCTCTTTTAGATTCCCCGATCATCTCGATGTCCTTGTCCTCGGACGATGCAGTGATAATCCTTTCCTCTATGGGGGCTTGATTTGTTCCCTCAGCGTTGCCTTCCTCTCCAACAACAGGTTGTACCTCCATTCTCTCCCTTGCCAACGAGACACCTTCAGAAAGAACACACAAGTTGGGGTAGGAGGGTAAAACTCATAATTAGTGTAAAAGCTTACCTCCAATATTGGCTCCGATCACTGCTGCTCTGCGACCTTGATTGGGTCGGATGGAGGAACAGATGATGAACCCTTTTCAACCACCACGTGTGCAAAAGAAATGGGTGTCTTGGGCCGACTGCCTCCGATATCACTCTCGAGGACTGACTTCCCCTTCAATCTATGGCGTTATGCCTCTGTCGCTTTCTTCTCTTGATTCTTCACCTCAACCACAATCGCTCATTCCTTGTCACTTAAAATTTGAGTCATAAAAAATGCCTTGTCCACTGGCTGCCCCTTCGCTGCCTTTTTCTCTTCCCACAAAATTATCTTCCATGTATCAGTCAATAGTTTGGGTTATCCCGGCATCCAAGACAAATCCCTTTGATGAACGAACCTTGCAAAAAACGAAAGAGTCTTACGAGTATGCCCTTTTTTCAGTTCATCTTTCTCCTAGGCATGCTCGGCTTTGATGGTCTCAATGTCGATGTCATGTTGAAGTTTCAGATTGTTAGTAGACTCAATTTCTGCCGCAACATTCTCTTCAGCCTGATTCTTGGCCAACTCAGATGAATGAAGAGCGCCTTTGAGGTTCTATACTTCGAGATCCAATCGAGGCCTGTCCTTCTTCAAAGATTCAACCTCCCCCCTCATCGAATCACACTCCTGATCTTTCTGTTAGACCTGGGTGTTCAGGTCCTTAATTTATTTTCCATACTTCTCTTTGTTGGCTACTGCCTATAGCTCCTGATCTTTAATTTTCTTCTCAAGAAATCCAATGGTTTTCTTGTCACTAGCAATGTCTCTTTTCAGATCGACGATTTTTTCCAGCCTATCCTTCAAAACTCCGCTTACCCGCCTGGCATACTCGCGCATTACGTCGTATTGGGAAAGAGCGTATTCGAGGTTATTGTGCATACGACGACGAAAGCTGTGCGATAATGGTTGTAGCTCGGGGGCAGGCTCGATGCCTGAAAAAATGAGGTATGAGAAATCCTGTTCCACCTCGTGAACTCGATCAATGGAGGAAGGCCCGATCGAAGGCCTGGAGTGACTCAACACCACCCGAGAGTGTTCAGCTTCCTCTCCCCTCTTAGACTTGGGGGACTCATCCCTTTTCTTGTTTTTGGGCATGCCCCCTGACTCTTCCATGTCTCCCGATGCTCGATCATGTTTTCTCAAGCTTTTTTTCTTCCGCTTGCCATGATCGTGGGTCAATCCTTCATATTTCTCTCCCTTTCCTTCGCTCCTTCTCTCTTCCTCCTTCTCCTTCTCTTTCTCCTTATCTTCTCTCCTTCTATCACTGTCTTTGTTTTTATTCGCGTCCTCTGGCCTCGTCTCCTCCTCCCTCTTACTGTTTTCATCTTTGCCATCGTTTCCTCTCCCAACATGCGACAAAGTGGGCTCATCCAGCCTAATGTCCATCAGGAGAGAGGTGAAAAGGTCGCCATAAAACTCTTCGTTAATGTCCTCTTTAAAGAAAACAAAAGTCGTAAGTGAGATGAACGACCTTCAATTTATACATAAGAAACATGATATTGTGAAGTGAATAAACCTCACGCCAAAGAGGGAATCATACCTTCGATAACTTTTTGTTTAGTTGGGAAGGACATTCCCTCAGATTGTTTGGCAAAAAATTGATTTGGGTCTAAGCTCTATGGTGAAAGGATGATGCCAGAAATTTGTAGTTTTTCTAAGCTTGGAAGGGGAGATGCACCATGCTTCTCCTGCAGATCATGGGCCATAGGAGAGTCTCTCTCGATATCGGAATCTCTTGAGAGTGTCTCAGTAAGATTCGCTTTGTCTGGTTCTCTCCGCAATGTTTTTGAGATTTTCTTGGCAGGAACTTTCTCTCTTTGTTGATGTTTGATCTTTCTACGCTCGGCTTCTCGGCGCTCAGCCTCTCGGACCCGCCTTTTGAAAACAAGTGTTTTTTGGAACAGATTTCTTTTTCCTCCTGGGCGAGGGATGAGAAGAAGATCCCCTGGTCGAGCATGTTGTTTGTGCATCTCCCGATATATTCTTAACCGTGGGCACCACATCCTAGTCAGGTGCTGCGGATTCGGACCCCTCTTTCACTAAGGTGACCATCCTACTTTGGTCAAAGAGAGCACATTGGTGTAAATTCTCATCGGTCGGACATTTCCAAAATGACCGCTGCTCCAGGTCTAGCACGATCAGCCACTTATAGCGTTTCTCAAACACCTCCTCCACATGCCTTGCAGGGTCGTCCCCTAAAGATAGAAAGAAGTATGGCGGTCAATATAAGAAATTTTAATACGAAAAGTGTCAGATGGTGGAGAAACTCATTGCATTGAAGCCAGTGTCTGGCACACCCCGGCTTCCCTTTAATCCAAAACCATTCCTGCCTTACATTGCCCACCTTGCTCGAAATATCTTCAATAATCTTCCAATCTCGAACAACCTCAAAATAAAGCAGGGAAGGGGACTTCTTTTCATTATTTTTAAAGTGAAAAAGAAAAGCCAGGTCATCAAAGGATGGAGGATAACCCAAGTATGTCATATATAGGTAGTAAATCGACAAGAGGTTGCTTTAAGCGATTTGATGAAATTGCATCGGAGCTGAATTCATTCGACATAAGAAGTTAATAACAAATGAAAATAAAGGGGGAATGACCCCCACATTGCACATTGGAAGAGAAATCGCCATGTAACCATCTGGGGGGTTATGAGGCTGGTCAGTTTTCTCAGGGATTAGAACGTCATCAAGAGAAATATTATGTTTTGCCGTCAAGTCTTGCAACCGTTTATAAGTGATTGTAGAAATTTCTACATCTGGAGGATTCTCTAAAAACTTCCGCACCCGGAAGCATGTCAGGTGCTATAGGAATGGGTATCGCTTCAGTTAACATGATCGCTATTGGACGAACAGGTAGTGGATCTGACAACCGACTCCGAGGGTCACTATCAAGAACAGGTCCTGACCGATCCGATGAGTCGGAAGTGCTATCTACCCTAATGGAAAAGGACAATTCTTCGTCTAATTTCTGCTTATAGATGTCGCATGTTTTAACCATTAGTATATGATGGGATTATCGAGCTTTAAAAAAAAGAAGAAAAGGGGTTATGTACTCTATACAGTGCAATCCCAATAGAAAACGAATCATAGGTACTACGGTCCAGATTAGACAAGTATTGATATCTTTTCACTATCCTACCAAGCACTGTCACGTCTCTAAGGGTTCGAAGACACCCTGATGCATGAAGTGCTTTGAATGGGCGGGAAACCCTTCTACATCCACGATGTTGTCAAATCAGTGGATCTGACATTAACAAATCCTACCTAAAAGACACTGGTATCATCATAGGTAACCGCATCGCCGCTGACTCCGGCAATCCGACGCTGATGAACTCCATCATTGGGTCAAATCAACCTTAAACTATGGCAAGAGAAAGAAAGATCCGGTGCAAGAATGATGTTTCAATATAGGAAAATGATTCATACCAGAAAAAGATAACTTTGGGGGAGGATGGTGTTTGTTAACCTCCCTTCTTTTAGAGCAGTAAATTGGTCTCCGCCATAGTAAAAGTAAAAAAAAGAAAAGGATAAAGGGAACTTTCCTTTTATAACAAGAAAGAACGGCTATTCAAATTTGGCTGATGCGCTTGGACTTGATGTGTAAAGAAGTTGATGAGCCAAGGACTAGCCGATGAGATGGAAGACAGTAAGGCATCATCATTATCTAAACTCGTTTATAATTTCAAAGCGGTTGATGGGATTTAGTGCAGTTTACGAGACTCATTAAATGAACGGATTAACCCAACCCGTAAAGTTCTTCGTGTGATATAGAGAGGTTTGTTCAAGACATATAATCACAAAATATTCCCCGTTTCCCAATGAACCATACTTTGGGGGGCAAAGTGTTGATGGGCCTTTCGGGCCGCCCATCAAGGCATAATGATGTGGTAGGTTCACACCCGAAGTTCTCGAATTAGACCAATCAATAAAGCCCATCATCTCAACTCATTCCCCTCGTCAGGCGCGGCCCAGAAGGAGTCCGATATGACCAAGCATGATCCGCCGTGTTGCATTCGGTTGAGGTCCAAAAAACTGGCCTAAAGACTAGCTCGTTCCAGATCTTTTCTTTCAAGTTACCCAAGTTAGAAGGATCTAGTGCCAATTCACGTCGATAGTTCAAAGAGAATACCAATTCATTAGGAGATACCGATTCATTTAACAATGACTATCCTTTTAGATCTTACAACACGTGTCCAAGATGGCCAAATACTGTATCGCCTATAAATACCCCTTTTTAGTTCAGAAGGGGGATCTTTATTCTTTGTGAGAATTGTGAAAACTCTAACGATTTGTGTATCTTTAATTTTCTCATTCTGCCATTTCTTATCTTTGGGTGTTGTACCAATTTTTGGAGTCAACGGATTCACAATTACTTAATACCCTTAAACAGTGATCTGCCACTTAATATATAACCTGAAGCAAGCATATTACATGTTAAATGGCCCATGGCACTAGACGTCTCACATTAATCCACTTTTAGTAGTTGCTGATAACGTTTAGTCCGGTTAGACTTCTAATACAAGAAGAGGTTAACCTTGCGTCCACATGTCATTGAATACAAATTAAAGGCCATTAATACACACACAAGCACCAAACTCCTAATGGGACATGTAATTTAAATAACTTAATTTATAAACAATTAATACACATTTAAGATACATAGGCCATGTTATAATAAATATTAATAATGATGCATTAAATAGACGTGCGTGGAGAACACACTAACATGGGAAACATCAGCATGCATACAAAATTATAGATTTACCCGTCCTTCTCCCATGTCATTGGACAAAAGTTCCAAAACTAGAATTTACAAATTAAGTAAGACAACAACAATATATGCCACAAATAGACTTGTAATCTTGGATCTTTGATTACTCCAATAAAGCAAAGGGACTTATTATAGGAAACATATGTATATTTTTATTCTATCCATATTTCACTTTCTTTTACTGTAAACATTGTATAAAAATAAGGATTTAGCTTACATGTAGTTTAAAGCTTTCAAATCAACCATTTTACAAATGAAAGAGGAATCTAAATTGCATATAGCATATTTTCCCTTAATTTTTTATTTTTATGTAATCCAGGCTTTCAATAAGTGGAGGGAATAAAGTAAAATGTACTAAATTTGTTTGAGATGTAGAATAAGTACACAAAAATCCCTTCAATTTACATTCATAATTCAAAATACATACAAAAAATATAGACTAACTTTTCTTTTTATTTAGAGATTTAAGAGGATTTTACTTTGGTTTTCAATATCCTCAAATCCCTTTTAGTCATACACAATCTTGAATTTAAACTAAACAAGCATAGATAAAAAGGAGTCTGCAAAAAATTAAATTAACAAGCATAGAATGTTTATCCTTAATCAATTTTTTCATTTTGCGACAGTATGAATACTGAATTTTAGTATTTAATTAGTGTTTCAGTTTTTAAATATTTGACGATTATGATTCTCTTATTTTCTTTAATTGCAAGGTTAGGACTGATGATCTATGTAACTAATTTTGAGGTGTCATTTAAATTACATCCTGAGGCACAAATCAAAACATTCACCTTCCTTAATTTAAAGATTTTGAATGAATAAAGCTAGTCCACTTTCCCTGTACACAATTGAACTCTTTCTTTTCCACTTGCAGATATAAATCCAAATCTTAATTCTTACTCCTCATCAAATAATCAACCTATACTCACAAACTCTATTCGCATATTATCCATTTATTCTCAGAAAGTTGTTCTTTGGTCTAAATTAACATTTTGATGATTCGTCAAATCATCTATCTTAATATTAATCTAGGTTTAAATTTATTCAATGAAATATCCATGGAGGAAAGAAACTATGCATCCACTTAGCCCTCATTAGTAGTTCACTGATCCACTTCTAGTGCTCCTATTTTTTTTTATGGATATGGACACTTTTAGATGTCCATCAAAATCTAGACCTTCTTTTTGTCAAGCGAAAGCTCAGCAATAGTTGTCATGTGCAAAAGAATATATGTTTGATTAATATGCGTACACAAATCTACATCCATAAAATTTGTATTTTGACATCAAACAGACTTAAAAATCAATCAATTATTTGGAGTAGACAATATTGAGTTGTATGAATACAGATATGAAAAGACTTATGGTTGTTGGTTCAAACTAGTGGCTTGGTTAGAACTCTGAAACCTTTGGATTAAGTGATTTGAAAGTTTGGGTCTACAATATTCATATGTTAGAAAATTGATTCAGGCCAATTTTATTAACTTATAACATAAATAGATTAGGTTTTAAATTTATCACAGAATAAATCGTTTTCTGCTATGTAGATAGCTTGGGACATCCAAGATGCCGCCAATAAATTTTGTTTTGTTTTTACATTGGTGACATCTCAGATGCCACCACATTTAGCCACCTCATTCTGGAGGCACGATAAAATCAGACCTCTATGTCTCTTCCCCTTTATTTCTTTTTAAACACATTTCCTCAACAAAAAAATCCTTCCAAACACCAAATCAATTCAAGTAAACTACTTTTTCCACTGAAATTCACTAGAATGGCCTTCTCGTCTTCTTAGGCTCCTCCTATTGGTAAGTATTTGTTATTTTTTGTGATAAGTATATAGTTTTTCTAAATTTAGGGTTCTAAAAAATCATGATGTATATGTTGAATTGATTTGTTATATAGTTCCTATAGAGTGCCATTTGATGTTTAAATTGATAAACTTATAAATATGGTGACATTGGGATTGAAATCTTAATAAAAGTGAATTTAGTTATACACGTATACTGAGTATATGTAGGTTGAGTGTCTGACATTTGACTTGTTGAAAACATTAAAATATAGAGTAAATGTATTCATTATTGAAGACTGTACAGTTCATAGAATCAAGATTTCGGGAAGACTTCAAGTTTCAAGACTCATGAGTATCAAGAAATCAAGAGTTCAAGAATTATAGAGTAAATGTATCTAGAAATCCTATTAACACTCTGGTTAGCACTTAATTATGATTTCAATTATAAATTCTTTTTTAATTTAATTTTAATTTCAAATTCTTTTCAAATGATTTCAAATTTATTTACTTGTTTTTAAATCTAGTTTTCAAATGAGTTCAAAATTACTTCCTTACTTATAAATATATACTTCTTTATTTTTTAGAAATTTTTTAACACCAGAAATTCAAACTTATGTTTAATAAACTTTTAACTTAAGATTTACTTACTAGTTTTATAATTACTTATATTTTTTTTACTTTCTTGTTTATATCAGGTTTTAATATATTCATAGATTTATATTTATACTTTTATATCATTTTATACTTATTTTCTTAAATACTTTTATTATATCTTTATATAAGTTTTTGAAATATATTTTACTCTGAAAAGAATGTTTTAATATAAAGTCGGGTTCGAAATCCTGGTTTGCATTTCAGTTCTGGTCATGTAGAAATATTAAAATTACGGTTCTATTCCGAAAATTCCGGTTTGCTAATTTCGGTACTTTTTTATAACAATGCAAATAAACATGCAATACAAATAATTGGTTTGTCAATCCCATGTGAAAAGTCGATCATAATTAATCATTAAATAGTTATCATAACCACTTAAAAGAAAGAGCGATTGGATGATCTTTAAAATGATGCTACAAGCCTAAACCATTTCATTTAGAGGAAACAATATAGACCTTACATTATGTGGTCTTCAATAAATTAGGCTGTTGCAGCAAATATGTATAAAACCCTGGCCCATGTAAAGCCACATTTCCAGTAAACCCTACAATACATCATCTTCAACAACTTCAGATTCATGCCGCCTCTTTCTTCTACAGCCTGAAACCGCACTCCCCAACTCAAATACAAAACCGCATTCTTTAAATCAAAACCAAAGCTTGATAATTTTCATCTTTAATTCAAATTTCCTTCAACAATAAACTTAAATCAGTCTCTCGCTCTCTCCGCATCTCTCTCTTTTTCTACCAAAGGAACAGATTTATTGTTGAATTCTAGCCCAACCATCACGGAAACGAACTGAAATGGTCGGGATTCCGATGTGCCGGGCAGAACTTCGAGCCTTAATATAAAGTAATTTAGTTTGTTTTAAATTTGGATTCACTATAATTTATTTAAACATTATTTATTTTGTTTGAAAATTCAATTTTTAAATTAACACTTGCATATGTCGGAATAGGCATTTTCAAATGTCAACATATTGGCTGTTAAGTGATTTTTAAATTTTGAAAAGAGGTGAATTTTGAATTCAAACCTTTTCAAAAATGTTATACCGATTGAAAACATATAAAGGCCTTCTGGAATTCGAATTTTTCAACAGTTTTTCTTCTCCTTCTTCCTCACTTAACATTCCGCTATTAGAATACTTTATTTCTTAACTTTATATACTTAGACTGCCGATTTCAATAGAAACCATATCATTCTTCTTCTCTTTCAATTCTAAATCAAATTCTCTCTGGATTCAAGTGTTACTTAAGAGCAATAGGCAGTTTGTAATCAAATATCCCAAGATCATGTCCTATCGAGTTAATACAGCAAAAACTGATAAGAGAAGGATGTGGTCCTGTCGTGTTTAAAGGGACTAGGTGCAATTGTGTCCCAGAAATCGATTAGTGTAACATCCTAGAAATTTCAATAACTGGAACAAGGAATTTATTAAGGATATGATTACGAACAATCAATTTTTATATTCATACTTGGGTAGAAATTAGAAATCAAATGTATTGTTTTGAGTTTGAATCGAATAGAATATTTAATTCAGAATGGTTAGGTGAAAAACAAGTTGAAATAAATTTGATTGGATATTTGAATTGGATTTGAAACATGATTGGAAAATATAAATGGTTGAATTCGAAAATAGACGTAATGGACGTTAAATAAATTAGAGATTTTATTTGTTCGAATATATATGTATAAAAGAGATTGAAAATTTGACATTCCAAATTTGAAAGCGAACGGAGTTATTGGTAGACAAGCGAAATAAAATCGGTTAACCGTTAGATAAATTAAAAATAAAATAACATCCTATAAGAACGAAGCCGGATTACAACCAAAATAATTTTATTAGATTTAGAAGACGAAGAAAAAGTGGTACACATAAATTTTGTCGTAATTGGAGATTGTATTTATGGTATGAATATTAAGCGTTCACCGTCGGTTACGGTGCAATTAAATAATTACTTATACTTAAACAGAACCAACCTCAGTAAAACATTTCGCAGACCTACCCGTTGAAAATATCGAGCTACCCTATGCCTATTTGAGTGATGTCGTTCTTATCTTCCAAATTCTTCTTCTATAAAATACACGGTTTCTCCCCAAATTCTCTTCAATCAGAAATGTTTCCCCTTTTCTAATTTTTAGTGGCCGAACAAAATATAAACCCGCAAATCAAATGAAAACGGCCTCCATCGCAAATCCCTTCTTCCCAAAAAGGTTCTCCCTTCACTGTTACCATACTTCACTCGCCTCTATTGATGCCCAAATTGAAACAAGAAGGGCCACAACCTACTTGTAGCCACCAGCTAAGCTTCTCCGCTGCTCAGATCTGTGCCACCGCAAATCGAAGACCAGTCCCCTGCTTCCCTCGTGATTCGTGCCGCCCGAAGCTAGCCCGCTATTGTGCAGGTGAAGGCATCAAATGGTCGACAAGTCATCGCCTGGGCTCGCATAGAGCTGCTACTACGCTAAAGAAAAGCACCGCTGTCTCCTCCTTCGGGAATCGACCTCTGCTGCGCTGCATTTAAGGTGAGCAATTCACTCATGATAAATCATATTTTCAAGTTATTTGATTTTAGAAACTAAAGTATAACAGTTGGTTTGGTTGAGTTGATTTTCTTTGATGAGCTGCGTATTTTAACCTAGTTCTAGGCTCGACTGATTTGTGAATTTTGTTATCTGATGGTGGGGTCATGAGTATTGTTTCCATGGACGGTCGTGGCCACAAACACGTTTGTACCTTGTTTAGTAATTTATGCACACGTTGCATTCATGTCCATACACCGGGTATAAATGTGTGCTACCATGAATATTTGGCATTGGGTGTAATTCTGAATTTCGGAACCTGTAGCCGAATCATATATGAACTTATATTGGTTCCCTCATTTCTACTCATACATATATGTATTTCGAAATGGCTTTGTTGTGCATGTATCCCTTGGATTAAGTATTTTTACTAGTACATATCCATCCTCGCGCATGATGCAGATACCACTCTAGTAAAAATGTAAAAAAAAAAGAAAACTGGAACAACTCATGGATGTTGTTTTGAACTATAGGTATATATATATTCTACACCAATGCGGCAACGTTCCTCCTTATATTTTGGTACTGTTAAAGTTTAACTGATTCTATAGAAAATAACTTGGTTGAAAATGTTTGAAGACTGTTTGTGACTATTGATCATTGTATTTTAACAGTCTGAATTTAATATGAGAAGGAATGAGAGATTAATGACTATGGTGGAATAATTAATTAGCTACTTTAATAAGAAGAAATAAAACTCATAGTTCTAGCACGTGAAAGCTTTGGAAATGTTTGCATGAACCATTCACTAAAATTAACATGACAATTGGATACTTTGAGCTATCTGCGGCTATGCATGCTGTTAGTTTAATTTAATTTTCTGTTATGTTTTTATTATCCAAATTGCAGTACCGGAAGACTATGTTATAAACTGCATATATATTTACTCGTTGTTTGTGAACTTATTTAGATGCAATGTTGATCATTGTTTGACATGTCACATATTTGAACGTGTTGATGTCTTTCATAAGTGACCATTCGGTTTTTAAATTGCAATACGCCTAATGCTGCTTGTAAGTGATAGCCACACCTGTAGCAAATTTCTTTGCTTTATGAAATTGAATTTGTCTTTGTTTAACAGTTAATTATATTTCAATATCCCTGCATACCAAATTAATTTGACACTTCAACCATGCATACCTTTTTCAATTTGTTATAAATTGTCATTTGTTTGGGAAAGCATTAGTTCAGTTGCACTATCAAAATATGTCCAGAAAAGGAGTAGTTCATTTTTTGCAAATGTTAGTTATACACAAAAAGCTAAGAAACTTGTTTAATGTGATCAGTTGGGTTGTTTTCTGGAATATTAGCTTATAATGTGTTAAGTCATAAATTTCCGCTGTCGGGTTTCTTGAAGATTTCATTTATTTCACTTAGTGTACTAGTTTCTCAGCTTATAAGCTGCAATAATTTGAACCCAAAAGGATTGTAGTTAAGCTCCTATTAAACCAATACGTACACCATTCCTGCACACATTTTTTATACTAAGATCCACTTGGGTTAATCAACTTGCTACTAAATGAAACTGTTTTAATTGTGTTGCCACGTTAAATAATCATTTGATTGACCATAATACCATATGGAACTGCTGGTTACATACTAAGTTTAGATTTAATAAATCCTTGATTTGCCATATGTTCACCCATTCCAGAAATGTTGTACGCACAAGTGTTAAACTGCATTTAGAAAGTTTGAACTATTTTAATACATCATAGTGCATAATCTTATTTTATGAATGAACATAATAAATTTTTACCAAGCTATAATATATATATATATATATAATAAAGTTGTATTTTTCATCATACAAGGTGATATTATCACTAATTCTTCATCTTGATAAACAGTGAAATGTGTACGCTATTTGTGTGTATATCTTCTGATAGGAAATAAAACAAACGTTATATCATCATTTTTATAAAATGAATAATGTTTGAAACTCTTAGAAAACAAGACTGTGGCACTAAAACAACACCTTATGGGTCTTTAAACAACAAAACGCCGATACTTCCTAGACAGTAAATTAGTTGCTTAATTTCACTTGTGCTGTTGCTGTTCACTTGGAATAATTAAAATATGCTACCTTGCACTCGGAAGAAAAGAAAAGGAAAAAACCGAGAATACATTAATTTCCGTTCTTGCTTTAAATTATAAAAAAATGATAACATGTTGCATATGGTGCATGTCTTGTTTAGGAACTAAAGTGTCTATATTTGTATACATACCCCTTCCTGTACCAACCTGGAAAACAAATACTTCTGCAACTTGCTCATGTCATTTTGTCAAACTGAAATTATCTGTGTTGTGTTCATTATGGGCCAATTTGCAAAAATTCTGATATTGGCGAATGCCTAGTATTATTTGAGAAACTTATGTTTTGCTGACAAGAGATTTCAGTCTATCTTTGTCTTTTTATTGATAGTTTTTACTAAACACCCTATGGCATGACATGTTAATTGGCTGTCTCATCACTTTCCTATATGTTACTTCATATGACCATTTGTCGCAGCACATTTACATGTGCTACTTGAACTGAAATGTATCCCGTTCATTTGATCTGCCTGGTCAATTGTTTTCCTGCTTGATCCAGCGACTACTTGTAACTTGTGCATGTTGTATAATGGCACCCTAAATGGATGATCGTACCCTTGCGGTGCATAAATATGTTAACTGGTCATGCTTTAACCTACTACTAAATTTTACAACAGTTATTGGTTAGCATACCTGTGTATATAAATATACATCCTGTTCGAGCTTGGCGGCTATACTATATCTTGACAATTTTTTTATGGGTTTGATGTGATCGAAGTTTAATAATTCGTTAGAATTAAATATTATAACCAATTTACATTGAAATTAATTTACTTGAACTATGATTTAATCCAGACTTGAGTGTTGTATGTTTTACATGGAACGCTCGGGTCTGACCCGAGCGTTGCAGATTTCAAAGATCACAGATAGGATTCAAAGACTGACAAAAGCTGGGAATTCCAAAAATGGCGCACTCTGAATATTTAAACCAGTAATACTGTTGTTGTATTCAAACTATTTTTAAATTCTGCTGTTTATAGAAAATCTTGTATTTAAATTCTGGTTATATATAAAAGTTATATTTTTGTTGTTCAATGTTGTGTCTTATATATATTATGTATTTTTCTGTGTTGATTCCGATTTAAACTCTATAAGCTAAATAATGATCTGTCAATTCGAACGTTTTAAGTTGGTTTAATTAATGATTTGAAGCAGTCAAAAGGCGGGACGTTACAAGTGGTATCAGAGCTTTGGTTCATTCAAAGCTTAGCTTATTGAGTTTAAATCAGGTCTTGCCAAGGAAAAAGTTTTGAAATAAATTTTGAAAGTTTAAAATAATAGTTTTTGAAAGGTAAATTATTTTGAAAATATCATGTATTTTGAAAATTAGTATTTTGAACTAATACAGCGGAAAAAAAATTGAAATTTGAAATTTTGTTCTGAATCCCCAGTCTTCGAATCCAGATTTGCGAAGAGCCAATTCTTTGATAAGTTCCCTTAAGTTTGAATTCGAATCCATCATCAAATGGTATCTAAGGAAGACAAGTAGAAAAGAATCAACGAATTAACTTTGTTGATCGTATATTTTAGAAAAAAAAGACAACTGAAGCTTACTGGTAATAAGAATTCCGATGGAAATTTAAATTAAAAGTTAAGAATCATTTCAAAAAAATAAATAAATGAAACGATGGGTTTTATTTTGATATTCGGGATATAAATAAATGAAAATAAATTTGGAAAAGAGATATAATTGGAATACGACTTTGTTAAATTTGATTAATTCAGAACGTGACAAGACAAATTATAATTAGTTTCAAACCGATAATGTATAATCGAATATACGAATTTGATGGTAAGTATAAACTTGTTAATTGAAATATATGCAAATAAAAATTGGAAATAGAATTAACCAATATGGGAAGATTATTCTAAAACTCATAATATAAGTCAAATGGGATTTTCCGAAGTTCAGGATATATTATTGAATAAGAAATTATTCGAAAGGAAGTTAATTATGGAAGTCAATTATGTTGAATTACAGAAAGGTGTTATTTACTTTTTTTTAATCAAAATTTAATATATTAACTAATTATGTATTTAGATTAATAAATAAAGTATATTTTAAAGTTAAATATCTTGAGGGCATGAATTATTGTCAACGATTTTCGTAAAAGAAGTGAATTCTTAACTTGAATTAGGAAGTTACGAGAATGAGTGTTTTTATTCGAATTTATGAGTTTTATCTATGTCAAAGTTAATAATGTTGTTCAATTTAGGTCTGAGAGGTAAATATACCCTATCTTGATTGACTTCATTATTGACTAAGAAATGGTTAAGATTCGATAAAAAGAGTTTGTTAAGTGAAGTGATAAGTGTCAATAGTTGAGTGGGAATAGCGATGTTTTATATGTTTCAATCCAAATAACGAATTTAAAAATGTTTCCCATGAGAATAATGTATACTTTCTATAGAAAATAAAGATTTCGAATATATGGAACTGTTTTCCAAAGATCGGGAGAAGCTAACGAGTTTTGATAAATCAGAATGGCAAGAACGGAAGAACAAAGAGCCGCACGTGGAAAACGAAGGGCGCCAGAACACAAGGGAAGTATATTCATAAATTGAATTCGAGAATCGTGTAAGAAATGGTTTTTGTAAGGAATTAAGAATTGAAGTCAAGGAATTTAGAAACGGACTAGAGAATAGTTTAATTGAATAATTTCCTGAGTGTTGATCTGATGTTGGTCTTGGCCTTCCGGGTTGATACTTAGGGAATTGTTCGCTTGCTAATTTACGGTCGGAGGATGTGAATGTGAAGGAGTGATAATGCATTAAGGAGAAAATTTTGATAAGAAGAAAGATTCTGAGATTTTGGGGGCATAGAGATTTGAGTTAAAGCGATGAATTTAATAATGGGAGGATTGGAAGAAAATAGGTTTGTAGAAACGAATTCATAAATTTGAGTTCGGAAGAATACCAAATATCTGAATGGATTAAGAGTTCAAAATTGAAATTTTGAAATGAGAATCTAATTTGAGGATATTCGATTTCCGATATTGAATATGGAAGTTTCTGGAATTTATATAAAAATATATATAAGAATATAGCGAATTTGGGGACTATTGATTTGGAAGGAAATCGAGTTGAAATGAAATCTTATATAACAAAATTTATATAAGATGGAAATGTTTACAAACCTGATTTGGAAAGAAAACATTATGAATTAACATAAGTACGATTTTTGAGGAATATGAGATAAAGTACTATATGTATATAGTATCGTATCAAATTAAGATAATGGAAGTACCATCCTTTTCCTTTGAATCTCAAACTTAGTGAGATGTGTTGCTGGTGGTAGTAGGTTGTCCGGACGTAAAACTCGAGTTGTCTAAAAGAACACGACCGTGTAGCGTAATTTGCAGGGCTATAGATAGCCTACGGTGGACAGATGTTTCTTGAGGGAATCAAGTGTAACCATTGTGTCTGCTGCGATCTACAGTCGTGATAAGGGCGTAATCCGCAGAGCTGCGAAAGCTTATGGGTATGGATGTTTCCTGAGGGAATCAGGCGTAACCATTGTGTACCTGCGGTCCACATGGCATATCTACAAGTGAAAGAGATGTAACCACTAGAGTTACTAAAGGTAGAATGGAGCCATGCAATATGTGAAATGTATTAATGATGTAGAACCGCACCGTGTCTTCATGACTGTATTTGTCTTCGTGACTTGACTGGTCTTCCTGATCTGATTTATCTTTGTGACTTGTTTTGTCATCGTGACTTGAAGTATCTTCATGATTCCATGATTTGTTTTCCTGATTCTGAGATAGAGCAACCAAAGCTCAATGACCTCAGATTGTCTTTTTATTCTGAAATATCTTCCATTGATCTGTACATGATGAAATTCGCAGGGAAGTGATTTCCTACGGATACAGATGTTTTTTGGGGGATCCAGACGAAACCATTGTTTATCGGCGATTCATGGATAATCAACATATCAATATCACATTGGTACTTCCCATATCTATTTTTAAAATGTTTTTTTATATATTTTCACTAGAATTTGAAGCAAGGATATTTGTATTAAGAGATTTTAGTCGTACGCTTGGCCAGCATATGCCTAACATCTGTGAGAGCGACAATAGACTTGTCAAACTCCGAGTTATCAAATATTTCCAAACCAATATTCTGAAGAAAAAAAAGAAGAAGAAGAGGGTTTCAAAGTATTTCACAGTTTTGGAATAATAATACAAATATTTTGTATGAATTTTGAGTTATAAAAGATTTTGGTTTTTTTTTTTTTTTTTTGCAAATTTTCAAGTCGACAAAATTTAACTTGAAGAGGAGATGTTATATACACTCTTCAATATGTATTGAGAACGATTTAATGGATTGAAGGAGATTGGGTTGAAACGGATGAGTAAATACTGACAAATGAGGCTTATACAAAAAATGAGATGAGTAAATCCAACGTTTGCAGAAACTGAGATTTAAGAGGAGGTTGGTTTTGAAAGAAAATTTGACTTTTTCGAGATAATGGAGAACGATGGATAAGTCAATATTGACAGAAAAGATTATAAAGAAATTATATGTTTTGAATCTCTCAGTAGATTAGATGAGAAATTGAGAAATATCTAGAGATAATTTGAAATGGAAATTGGTATAAGAAAGATGAATATAGTATAAAGAGCATAAACAAAAACTGATTCAGAAGATAAAGAAAATTGTGGTTGATCAAAATATAGTTTCAAAGAGGGAACTTTTTATTTTCTGAGTAAATTGAGTATGATGGATAAACAAAGAGGATCGATGATTTAAATATCGATATTTAATTCAGTTATAGGAAAATTACGCACATATATGGAAATTTGAAGTGTACATTGATATAACTCTAGCGATCTTTCCTTTTCGAGGACGAAAAGTTTTAAAGGGGGGAAGATTGTAACATCCCAGAAATTTCAATAACTGGAATGAGGAATTTATTATGAACAATCAATTTTTATATTGATACTTAGATAGAAATTAGAAATCAAATATATTGTTTTGAGGTTGAATCGAATAGAATATTTAATTCAGAATGGTTAGGTGAAAAACAAATATTATTGTTGAATTAAATTTGATTGGATATTTGAATTGGATTTGAAACACGATTGGAAAATATAAATGGTTGAATTCGAAAATAAACGTAGTGGACGTTAAATAAATTAGAGATTTTATTTGTTGGAATGTATATGTATAAAAGAGAAGGAAAACTTGACGTTCCAAATTTGAAAGCGAACGGAGTTATTGGTAGACAAACGAAATAAAGTCGATTAACCATTAGATAAATTAAAAATAAAATAACGTCCTATATGAACGAAGCTGGATTACAACCAAAATAATTTTATCAGATTTAGAAGACAAAGACAAAGTGATACACATAAATTGTCACATTTGGAGATTGTATTTATGGTATGAATATTAAGCGTTCACCATCGATTACGTGCAATTAAATAATTACTTATACATAAACAGAACCTATATCAGTAAAACATTTCGCAGACCTACCCGTTGAAAATATCAAGCTACCCTATGCCTATTTAAGCGACGTTGTTCTTATCTTCCAAATTCTTCTTCTATAAAATACACGGTTTCTAGCCAAATTCTCTTCAATAAGAAATGTTTCCCTTTTTCTAATTTTTAATGGCCGACAAAAATATAAACCCGCAAATCAAATGAAAATGGCCTCTATTGCAAATCCTTTCTTCCCGAAAAGGTTATCCCCCCACTGTTACCATACTTCACTCACCTCTAATGATGCCCAAATTGAAAAGGAAGGGCCGCTACCTACTTGTAGCCACCCAGCTGAGCTTCACCGCTGCTCAGATCCGTGCCACCATAAATCGAAGACCAGTCCCCTGCTGCCCTCGTGATTCGTGCTGCCCTAAGCTAGCCCGTTATTGGGTAGGCGAAGGTATCAAATGGTCGACAAGTCATCGCTTGGGCTCGCCTAGAGCTGCTACTGCTCCTTCGCTAAAGCCAAGCACCGTTGTCACCTCCTTTTGGAATCAACCTCAGTTGTGTTGTTTTTAAGGTGAGCAGTTCACTCACGATTAATCATATTTTCAAGTAATTTGATTTCGAAAACTAAAGCATAATAGTTGATTTGGTTGAGTTGATTTTCTTTGATGAGGTGCGTATTTTAACCTAGTTCTAGGCTCGACTGGTTTGTGAATTTTGTTATCTGATGTTGGGGTCATGAGTATCGTTTCCATGAACGGTCGTGGCCACAAACATGTTTATACCTTGTTAGTAATTTATGCACACTTTGCATTCATGTCCATACGCCGGGTATAAATGTGTGCTACCATGAATACTTGGCATTGGGTGTAATTCTGAACTTCGGAACCTATAGCCGAATCATATATGAACGTATATTGGTTCCCTCGTTTCTACTCATACACATATGTATTTTGAAATGGCTTTGTTGTGCATGTATCCTTTGTATTAAGTATTTTTACTAGTATGCATCCATCCTTGCGCATGATGCAGATACCACTCTTGTAAAATTGTAAAAAGAAAGAAAATTGGAACTACTCATGGATGTTGTTTTGAGCTATAGGTGTGTATATATATATATATATATATATATATATATATATATATATATATATATATATATATATATTCTACACCAATGCGGCAATGTTCCTCCTTATATTTTGGTACTATTAAAGTTTAACTGATTCTATGGAAAATAACTTGGTTGAAAATGTTTGAAGACAGTTTGTGACTATTGATCATTGTATTTTAACAGTCTGAATTTAATATGAGAACGAATGAGAGATTAATGACTATGGTGGAATAATTAATTAGCTACTTTAATAAGAAGAAATAAAACTCATAGTTCTGGCACATGAAAGCTTAGGAAATGTTTGCATGAACCATTCACTAAAATTAACATGACAATTGGATACTTTGAGCTATCTACGGCTATGCATGCTATTAATTTAATTTACATTTTCTATTTTTTTTATTATCCAAATTGCAGTGCTAGAAGACTATGTTATAAACTGCATATATGTTAGATGCAATGTAGATCATTGTTTGACATGTCACATATTTGAACGTGTTGATGTCTTTCATGAGTGACCGTTCGGTTTGGGTTAAATTGCAATACACCTAACGCTGCTTGTAAGTGATAGCCACACCTGTAGCAAATTTCTTTTCTTTATGAAATTGAATTTGTCTTTGTTTAACAGTTAATTATATTTCAATATCCCTGCACACCAAATTAATTTAACACTTCAACCATGCATACCTTTTTCTTTTCTTTATAAATTGTCATTTGTTTAAGAAAGCATTAGTTCGGTTGCACTATCAAAATATGTCCAGAAAAGGAGTAGTTCGTTTTAGCAAATGTTAGTTATACACAAAAAGCTGAGAAACGTACTTAATGTGGTCAGTTGGGTTATTTTTTGGAATATCAGCTTATAATGTGTTAAGTCATAAATATCCGCTGCCAGGTTTCTTGAAGACTTCATTTATTTCACTTAGTGTACTAGTTTCTCAGCTTATAAGCTGCAATTATTTGAACCTAAAAGGATTGTAGTTAAACTCCATTAAAACCAATACTTATACCATTCCTGCACACATATATTTTTGTACTAAGATCCACTTGGGTTGATCAACTTGCTACTATATGAAACTGTTTTAACTGTGTTTCCGCCTTAAATAATCATTTGATTAACCATAATACCATATGGAAATGCTGGTTATATACTAAGTTTGGATTTAATAAATCCTTGATTTGTCGTGTGTTCACCCATTCCTGAAATGTTGTACATACAAGTGTTAAACTGCATTTAGAAAGTTTGAACTATTTTAATACATCACAGTGCATAATCTTATTCTATAAATGAACATAATAAATTTTTACCAAGCTATAATATATATATATATATATATATATATATATATATATATATATATATATATATGTATATGTATTTAATAAAGTTGTAATTTTCATCGTATAAGGCGATATTATCACTAATTCTTCACCTTGATAAACAGTGAAATTTGTACGCTATTTGTGTGTATATCTTCTGATAGGAAATAAAACAAATGTTATATCATCATTTTTATAAAATGAATAATATCTGAAACTCTTAGAAAACAAGACTGTGGCACTAAAACAACACCTTATGGGTCTTTAAACAACAAAATGCCGATACTTCCTAGACAGTTAATTAGTTGCTTAATTTCACTTGTGTTGTTGCTGTTCACTTTGGAATTATTAAAATATGCTACCTTGCACTTGGAAGAAAAGAAAAGAAAAAAAACGAGAATACATTAATTTCCGCTCTTGCATTAAATTATGAAATAATGATAACATGCTGCATATGGTGCATGTCTTGTTTGGGAACTAAAGTGTCTATATTTGGATACATACCCCTTCATGTACCAACCTGGAAAACACATACTTCTGCAACTTGCTCATGTCATTTTGTCAAACTGAAATTATCTGCTTTGAGTTCATTATGGACCAATTTGCAAAATTCTGGTATTGGCGAATGCCTAGTATTATTTGAGAAATTTATGTTTTGCTGACAAGAGATTTCATTCTATCTTTGTCTTGTTGTTGATAGTTTTTAGTAAATACCTTATGCCATGACATGTTAATTGGCTGTCTCATCACTTTCCTATATGTTACTTCATATGACCATTTGCTGCAGCACATTTACATGTGCTACTTGAACTGAAATGTAATCCCGTTCATTTGATCTGCCTGGTCAATTTTTTCCTGCTTGATCCAACGACTACTTGTAACTTGTGCATGTTGTATAATGGCATCCTGAATGGATGATCGTAGCCTTGCGGTGCATAGGTATGTTAACTGATCATGCTTTAACCTGCTACTAAATTTTGCGACAGTTATTGGTTAGCATACGTGTGTATATAAATATACATCCTATCCGAGCTTGGCTGCTATACTATATCTTGACAATTTTTTTCATGGGCTTGATGTGATCGAAGTTTAATAAATTCGTTAGAATTAACTATTATATTCAGTTTACATAGAAATTAATTTACTTGAACTATGATTTAATCCTGACTCGAGTGTTGTATGTTTTACATGGAATGCTCGGGTCAGATCCGAGCGTTGTAGATTTTAAAGATCGCATTTAGGATTCGAAGACTGACAAAAGATGGGAATTCCAAAAATGGTGCACTCTGAAGATTTAAACCAGTAAAATTTTCACTGTATTCAAACTATTTTTAAATTCCGCTGTTTATAGAAAATCTTGTATTCAAATAACGATCCGAGTGTCGTGCTTATATATATTCTGTATTTTTCTGTGTTGATTCTGATTTAAACTTTGTAAGCTAAATAACAATTTGAACGTTTTAGTCGGTTTAATTACTGATTTGAAGCGGTCAAAAGGCGGGACGTTACAATTAGTGTAAAGTTGTGGCCCGGAAATCAATTAAGTATCACTGTGCTTGGGATTAGGATGGGCGTGCCCTTGTAGCCTTGAAATCAAGGATTGTAATTAGATATTGTTAAATTAAATATCCGCATCTCCCCAGCGTTGTGTGAGACTGGATGTATGGGAGTCCTGAACTAGTATATAATCCCAGTTCATACTTTCCTTTTGCTGCTTTTACTTTTATTTTATGCATTCTCTATGATTTACATCTTGTTTTGTTTAATCCAAAAAGATTTCAAGAAATTCATTAATTCCATAAAACACTATTCACCCTCCCCTCTAGTGTTTAACTTACCTTAAGTTCCTTAATCCGCATCTCCAGCATATTTTGGTTAAGTATGCCTAGAAATGTTGTTTGCTTGTGAAGTATTTGCGAAGTAGAACATGAGAAAGAGTTATGACATTTAATAAGTTTGCGAATGTGGTTTTTTGTCATCATTTGAATAGCTTTTCATAAATTACTTATGAGTATATGTTTATTCATTGTTGAAATTATTTGTGTATCTTTAATTTGATAGAATATGAAAATTGAATCTAGACCGGCTGATCTAAGGGTTATATACTTATAGAACCAACATCGGACTAATTATCTGTTATGTTTACCTTATTAAGAATTGTAATCATGACGTAGTTAATTTGGATATACATATGAGGTTGTATTATTGGTGGAAGGAGGTTTGCAGTCCAGAAGGGACTATTGACCATACTTTTACACTTAAGCAAGTCACTTCTAATCATCCAAAGGTATTGGCATTACTAGATAAACGAATTTGGGTTGGTGCATAAGTTGGATTATGCAAAGCTCGATTTCAACTTTATTACAGCTTTTTTAGACAGATGAAGGCCTGAATCATCTACATTTCATCTTCGAATGGGTGTCATGACGATTACTTTGAAGGATGTTGGTGTGTTATTGGGTTTGCCAATAAACCTTGATCCCGTTATTAGATATGATTCCACTTAATTATATAAACTTGCTCGAGGTTTTGCTTGGTATGACAACTTTGGATAAGGCTAGATAGGGTAAACCACTTGGTATCAATCTCACTTGGGCAGTGATATTCCGCTGGCTGCATCTCCACAACAGATAACACGGTGGGATCACGCTATCATATTGCACATTATTACTCATCGAATTTCCTGAGATAGATCAAAGAACAGAATCGCTCTTCATGAGCTTCCTCTATTAGACGACTTTGATTCATGTGGAAAATATGCATAGGGTGTTACGGTGCTACCTCTATATATTAAGAGCTCACCAAAGCAACTTTGTTACAACAAAGGTATATCAATGGTTGTCTAAGTCTTGTTCAGATATGGTTTAAGTAATTCATTATGTCTTATAAGTACTGGACAAAATTGAAATACACCACATACTACCTTTGCAGATGTGGCCTTGAACTTATCTTCCAATCGGTTGTATTTCAATGAAGAGACTGGTAGTCGAGAACACAAAACCGTTGGAAAGAAGGAAAAATAGTTTTGGTTTGTTTGTTTCGATAAACATATAAGTACATAGTAAACTGTATGTGCAAGTGGCTTGGACCCAAGAATATGAAAGGTCACCGAGATGCAATTTGTTGCTTTACAAGAACAAGCTCGATGTTCTTATCTATGATGCAGTGACATGGAACCCTTATAGTAAAGAAGACCTTGAGGTGCTTCCCCCATTGTGTACATAGAATAGACAAATATGAAAAGCCATATTGTTCTTTGTTATCTCCGACTGATGGTGCATTTCATCTTCCAAATAGAGGGATGAGGAAGTTTGGGTTACGCTAGTATCTTCCTTATCTCGCTCCTCACAATTTTGTTCCAGCTGGACGAGATAAGTATGAGGAGATGATAACATTATGCAACAATCGATTTGCTTGTGCGGAACAAGAACATGAGGTCGCACTAATTGATGAGCAATACGTGGAATGATATTTGGCCATTACACGTAGGTATGTGTTGCCAAGACCATCGCCATCCTCTTTTGCATTTTCTCCTTCCTATCTCTTACAGATCCATTAGAAAGAAATGTAGTACATATTAAAATTTATATTTTCATAAGACTCTTAAAAGATTTAATATAATATGTTACTTATAGGAGGATGAAGTTTACCAGTTCTTTTTGTTAGTGGATGAGCTGGAGAAAGAAGTTCCTGAAAAAAGCAAAGTGAAGTGTAAGTCAATCAAATATGTCTTGTGTTAGTGTTTATCAAAGAACAAAATGAATTGACCGCACCATCCCTCTATCAGTCCTCTGCCGCCTCCTATCACTCGGTTAGACTTTGCGCAAAAATCGCTAGCTGCTAAGCTAAACAAGAAGCACCAAAGTAATAGTAAATGCATGAGTGAATCGTCTTGTGAGTTTCTCAACATGTGGTGGTAATTGGAAGTTCCCAACTTCCTGTAAAATATATTTGAATAGCATATCATGGTAGAGGCAGAATGGATATCGAAAGCGAATGACCATAAGCAATGGTCAAAAAGAAAAACACCACAACTTTTAAGACACTTGGAAGATTAGGATTTTATGATCAAATTTAGGTGTAAAACTTATGTGATGGTTATGTGTCTGGAATGTTAAAGTACAAGCTATTTGTTTGGAATGTTGAAGTTACATGATTGGAATGCTCAAATCTATATGTTGTATTGTATGTTTTTTTTAATGTTGAAGATATACGTAGACTAATGTGTTTGGAATTGTATGTCAGATAATACTCATGTCATTTCATTGCGATAGAATGAAAACAATAGGACGTTATCTCGAATAGTGCCAGCAGTTGGTATCCAAGATATCGTCATGTTACTTTCATTATAACGCAATAGAGTGATAGAATGAAAAGAACAGGGTTCTATCTCGGATAGCTCCAACAAGCGATAGTCAGATACTTCCATGTTCTTTTCATTCTGCCACATTGGAGTGGCAAAACGAAAACGTCAAAGCGATATCCAGGGTGCTGCTCAAAGGCGGCATCCGGGACATCGCTTTGTAGACTTCATTATGCCAAACTTGTGTGGCAGAGACGAATGAAGTTGGCGCTATTAGAGATGATGCAAACTGGCGCTATCCCAAATAACATCTTGATAAATCTGCTGTTCGATCTCAGCGTGGCAAAATGAATTCGACATAGCAGCATCTCAGATGAGCAACATCGTGGATGTCGCTCAGACTATTCCATTCAGCCTCCCCATTTTGTTAAAACGAATTCAACATGGTGGTATCTCGGATACCACCTACTTCTGCTATTTGATATAGTGTCCTGTTATTGTCACTGTTTTATATTTGGATCGAGGACTTTTCACTTTTCTACCATTCTCATTTTCTACCTCTCACTTTATACTTTCCCAAACCTTCAGCAATGGAAACATAACTTTCAAAATTTTGTTCAATTTCAACATCGGAGCAAATTTAAGTTTCTAATTTGTTGTAGATCAAAAACTCTAGTATAATTTTAGATTTAAGTTTGTTGTATTGATTTTGGGTTTTATTTTAGGGTTATATTACTTCTTTTATCGTTGAAAATGGATAACTGAGAGATTGATGGTGAGATAATAATGAAAATTTATGACAATTTTGAACCATAACATGGTGGTCCGGTAATAGAAAATGGTCTGAACAAGAATGTAAAATTTGTGGAAAGACATATTTCTGAGGAAGTAATGGAATATATACGTGGAAAACAATCGATTCCTACCCGAGTTTTAAATGTACAGTCGTTTCACAACATATGGTTGCTTCATTGCAAACAACCTTCTCGTGTATTTTGTTACTGTGGCAACGAATGTGATATAGTTGTTTGTAGAAATGACTGGAATGCAGGACATCATTTCTACCGTTGCATTGGTTATGAAGATAATAAAATAAGGCCTATTGCTATTAAATGCTGCAATTTTTTCCAGTGGCTGGATCCTGAAATGATCCCCAAAGTGATTGAATATCCAATGGTGATGCAAGTTGAGAATAAACATTTACATAAGAACTAATGCTATTGAATGTTGCAAAATTTTCAAGTGGCTAGATCCTAAAATGTGCTCCAGAGGAATTGTAAATGCAATGTTGATGCAAGCTGAGAATAAACGTTTACATAAGCACTATTTAGAACTAAGGAACGCGTTGATTGATCGAGCGTACAAATTTACCGAGTATCTACACAGTGAATCATTCAATGGGAAGGGAGTATTGTATATGCATTAAGTATGAACTAATTGTAGTATTTAGAAGAATTATGTCGTACTAAGTAGTACAAGACTTTTGACGTGATAAAATAGCAAATACTTGAAGATTAAGTCAACTACCATATTATCTAGCCAAGTATATCGATTTTTCTTATGATCAACACCACAGCATTTGCTACACCTATTTCTTTCGGGTGTTTGACTTTCGTCCATGGTATTTTTTAATCTAGTAGACTTCAGTCATGTAGGTTGCCTTTTTTCCACAAGAGGTAGTACCAAAAGATTATCCCTTAACGTCCAATATCGCTTATCCCTAATGGAGTGAAATTCCGGAATGTTAGCAGTGAGGTGTTTCTCAACTGTATATCATGATGAAGAACAATCATGATGATGAGCTATATTAGCTTCTATTGAAACTTGCAATCAAACGACCATTACTTGTGTATAAGGTTAATGTTGTAGCAATGGTAAATTGTACGTACATGAGCAAGTGTCACATTTATTAACACTTTAAATTCATACACAAAATAAAGCATCACTTGTCATTCTACCTGGCCAAATCGAATAATCCCTGTACCATCTTGCTTTATTGGTTGTTCAACAATCTTTGCTTCCCACTTAGGAGCAAGACGGATTTTAAGAATGCCTACTTCTTTTCTTTGACAAAATTAATCTATCGATCAGAAAAATATTCGAGCAACGCAAGCTTTCATAGATAACGATTGAGCACCTTTTAGTACGCCATTAAACCTTTTTGAAGCATTTATATATGGCCGTTACATGAAATCGACCGCCATCATGTTTGCATAGAGCTCAACTTTCCTCTTTCCTATTCAGAATTTTTTCAATCCAATTATGCGCTCTTATGCTAATGACCTTTTGTTTGTAGTATTTAACTTCCTTCAAAGCACATGCCGTAATATAAAAAGGACCAGTTACTTGTTTTCTTTGAAACTGGCTACATTAAAGTTAGCCTTAAGATGTATAGCACAACAGCGATATTTGTGGGTAGACAATACTTTGTTTCCAGTGCATTCGGTATTCCTTTCATTCTATCGGAAATAAAAGTAATTCGGCAATCGTTGATGGTATGACTGAACCGGCGCATGCAAGCAAAAAACTAACCATAACTATCAACAGACTCTGACTCAACAATTGCATATGCTACTAGGTACAAATGGTCATCCGCATGAACAACGATGGCTACAAGTAATGTCGCTTTGTATTTCTGATGCAAATTCCGTCGATCTAAAGTAAGGGACGAAAATATACAAACTTTTCAATAATGGACCAAATGCACAAAAAGCTCGTTCAAACACTCCATATTTGTCTGTAATAACATGCTCAATGCTCTCTGAGTTTATTCTAGAGATTCCAACGAAATATTGCTTTAAGATGGTCTAGGATTCAGCCCAATCACCATAAATCTTTTCGTCTGTCTTACTTAACGCTCTTTATGCCTTCATATCACTTATCTTAATAAATAATTGTTCCTTCATTAGAATTGGTATGGTGCCAGCGATTATTTTCAAATCAGTTTTTATGAATTGTAAAGTGTTTGAAATAAAAAATGTGGAGGTTGCTTGCATGTGATTTGACTTCACTGTTGGGTTCACACATTTGTTCTCACTTGGATATTTTCTTACAATGCACCAACTTTACTTGGATTTTTTTGACATAATTGCAAAAATTTTGTAATGACCCAAATTCCCCCGCCCTTCGAATCGACCCGAAAGATAAGAAAGCTCGGATTGTTATGAGAACACGACGTATCAGAAAGCAGAACAAGAGAACTTTTCATTTCTATTACAACAACTTTACATCAACACACAAGAATATCAGAGAGTCGAAAATAAAAGATACACAACGGGAAAATATCAGAGCAAAATAAATTACAAAACAACGGAAAATTTAATACATGAATACCACAAACAACGAAAAATATCAACTAACACATCCTAAGACTATACTGCAATCCAGAGTACAGCTCCGACCATAATCCAGGATCATATTAAAGAATATCTACAAAAGCCAAACTACTGGCTTTCCATGTGGAAAATATGGGCACTCGGAGTTTAAGTGGAAAACAATAAACTCTAAGTCAGTCATTGGACTGGTGTGAGAACTAAAAACAGTTATTAAAACTCTATTTTAAAGTTGGGTAAATCACGGGACTATGTCGTATGACACAGAACGGATTTCCTCCACATGAATACTATAAAACAAAACTTACAATGCTTTTTGGAAAAATGAAGGTATTATAAGACTTAGGTCCCATCACACAATGCAAGGACAAGCTAGAGGACAGATTTTTACTTTGTAATAGCCAAACTTGATTGATATGCAAAATTTCTCTTTTATTATTATAAGTGTATAGTGCAGAAAACAATTTTGAAAATAAATGTACCAATCTTAGATGGCATAACGCTTCATTCTATTATGTCGCCATATAGGTTTACAACTAAAACCGCAAGGTTCGTATTAGAAAGTGGGTTTCCATCATATGCCGAGGAAAGAGATCTTCCTCATTCAAACTTCTTAACACCTCTATAAAAATGTCCTTAGGAACAAAGCATCCCTTTGGAATGGCAGAGCCACCATGGCTTTGTGCCACCACGTCCGAGGCCCCTCGATTCCAACATCGACACAAGTAAATTGCTTGGATCCATAACATGGCAACACTTCTATCTGGAAGGAAACGCATGTCCTCTCTACGGTCCTTCATCCCGATTTTGACTCATATCGGGGAGTGAAGCTTGACGAAGTCATGTCTTGACACAAAGCTATGCCATATTGGCCTTGCTTTAATCATCATCCACAAAGTTCTGCTTTTCAACAAAGGCTTTGATCAATACTTATTAGCATGCCACATTGTCAATCCATACTATATTATTGATGTCAACCCAATATATAACTTCTAAGCTCATACGTCTCAGAGAAAGGTGTTAAGCTAAGAGAATAAATATTCCACCACCAAACAGATATATGTTTAGCAGAGATCAATAAATACAACATAAAATACAATGTCAGACATACAATCCATTTTCAAGTCTATTCTGGGTCTGAACGAAATCGGAGCACCTTATTCCTCATCCCACATGTCCAATACAAGAGAGAGGTCCTCGCATATCCTGTCGATCTCCAAGTACATCTGGACGACCACCACTTATTACCTCGTCCTCGGTGTACGACCCAATCGAGACATCGGCAATAGCCCAAACGATGTGAAGATCTCTGGTCTTCAACCACTATCTTCAATATCTTTGACTTTTAATCATCGTAACAATTATTCAGAATTGGTTGAACCTGGTCTTTCCGAATAACTCGTGCATCTTCAAAATCATGCGATATATAAAGATATATGACATATCATTCCAATCTAGAATATTCTTTTATTCAAATATTCTTTTACATTGGGAATTAACCGCATAAGTCTTATCAAAAAATTAAATTATTTTAACTTATCATTTAAATCTTTCCTTGGAAACCACTGCAAAAGAATTTATAATATCTTTTCATAGACTTAACCAAATTAAGGTTCATAAGTATTATCGGGAATATCGATTCTTACGGTAATAATTGATCGTATTGTTATCCCATTCCCAACCCATTCATCCTATGGAGCGAAACTAACAGTACTCGTATTTAACACCCAGCGCGTCATCGATAAATTTAGTTACCTTTTTACATTCTATTCTAATTAAAGATTCATTAAATTCCACTTAGTTTTAATCTCCAAAAATCATTATTTAATGATTGTTCAACCCTAGGAAATTAATCTTGTCTTTAACTGGGTTAAAGAACAATTGTCATCTAAAAAATCATTCATGACAAACCCAAAATCAACTTCCATTTAAATAGGAATTTTCAAGGAAATCGTATCGGTTTATAATCGATATAAATTTTTGAATCAGACTAATACTATAAGTAATGGCAATGCCTTTTAAATTCGATAAATAGTAAAGGTCTTCCTTCATAGAAGCTTATCTCGATTATTATTAAATCGAATGGCATTCAATTCAAATTTAATTAAATCGGAAAACTTCCTTAAATCTTAATTAAAAGATTTACTCCATTCACGACTGGGTTTAGGAACAGTATTATTCGAGATACCATTAACAACCAACCTAAAATACGATTTGATATTTAATACAATACCTTGAATAGAAATCATATCCGACTTATATTCAAAACCAAAATCTGAAACCAACAGATACCATATTGGTAATAACGATATCTATATCTTTCTAATTCCTTAACGATATCCGTATAATTACGAAATTTAATATCTGAAATACCAGAAAATAATTTCCATTAAAACCCATCCAATTTATATATACTGGAAAACTATGGTTATATCAAAACCATTTTCAATCCAATTCGTTATTTTAAAACCGCTAGATTCTTTATTCTGGTTATTAACAAGCGCATTTAGATAAAAATATCATTTATCTTTCCAAAACTTGGAATATTTCATCCAAAATCTTTCGGAATCATTAATTATGACATAACATTATGCATCTATAACAACCTTTTCCAAAACATATTTTGACTTATATTAAAATCAAACTATTGGGCTTCAAAACTTCATATTTCATTTTAAAATTCCTGTAACGACCTACTTTTCAGTACAATTTAAGCCTACATTTATCAATCCATGTCAGCTCAAATTATATAGAAAAATAGATAGTTAAGAGAAAGAAATTAGAGGGTGAGATAAGAAAGAATATTAGAATAGAAGAATAAGTAGAACCAACACAACAAAGAGTCTCATAGCACAGCGGAACGAAACATAATATAGAAATACATCTTTATTGAGAGCTTTGAAATAAATAATTACAATTATCGGAGTATATCGATACATTGGACAGTTATAACAATCTGTCCTTACATATATATATAACACAGCGGAATGCAGAATATGAGTCATACGTTTGAACTCTTCCAGCACGTCTTCTGATATCCATAGCATCTTAGCCTGAACATGAAAACCCGGTCTAACCCGAGCATTACAAACACTGGATCAGACTGGTCAACCAGAGTGAGAAAAACTCGCAAAGTTTGTAATGTCATCCAACTTGATTTTAAAGTGAAAATCCTTTTCGAAAGAAAGGATAATCGTAAGACCAATCCACACATAAATACAGACGGTTTCTATTTTATGACAACCTAAAACATTTTGAAATCATATCTTATTCTGATATTATAATAGTGTCTAAATACAAATAAATAACAATCTAGCAGAAGGCTTGCATCTCACTCTTCACATATATAGTATACAACCAAAATCGCGGGCACTTATCGGAGAATGGATTTCCATGTCAAGGTATGGGCAACCACCTTTTCGACAGTGTATCTTTAGAGAGGAATACTGTAACACCCCACGTCCATTATTGTCACTCACTAAAGGAATGCATTAACTTCCATGGAGTATTATAAGAGTATAAAACAGAATATCACAAGACAGATATATAAAATGGTACTTAAGAAAATTTAAAATTTATTTATTGCAGCGGAAAAGAAAAATATGTCCTCTTACAACATCAAAACCATATACTAAAGCCAAGTACACAAATATCCATCTTGTACAAAATTGTTATCAGAGTACATAAAAGTAAAACCATAATCCCACTCCAAATAGCCATAATGGAAAAGAGAAAAAGCTGAGCCTTACTTTCAACACTTCCAAGCACTTCAAGGAGAAAGAAATCTAAGTCAAGTTCCACTAGTCCCACCCTGAGGACCTTGGGGGGGAAGAAAAGAGGCGAAACAAAAAGGATCAGACATACGTTTGGCGAGTCTAGTGACTTTAACTATATAATCAGTAAAGTAACAGGATAAGAACATAAACTAGATATAAGAGATGACTGTAAATAAGCAGATATGACAAGGTAAACAAGATGAACAAGATATAACATTGATTGTGCTTCTAATCACCATAAGATAATTCCGAAACCACACCAATACTAGTTCCATACTGAAAGTTGATCCCTCTTACTAAACATAATAATAATAATAATAATAATAATAATAATGGTAGTTTCGTGTACTCCTAACTGCTATCACAGGTGTCGCCTGCTCCTATCTTTACTAGTTGTGCCCACTACCCTTCCCATTCGATCGGCTCCCTAACTCGTAGATACCCGAGCTGGTCCACAGTAGGGTGTATCACTCCCTAAAGTGGAAACCCGATACTACTAAAAGGCATAGCTTATATCTACGCGATGCAACAACGTCTTACCTACTAGCCTAGACCCACGAACGCACATTACTCTTTTGGACTTGCACTACCATCGCTAACTCTTTATTGACCTCTTACAATCAAACCAGTAAGCGTGTCCCGTCCTCGACCTAGTTCGAGCTCAATAAATACTAACATGGGTTACTGATTGAAAAGGGTCCACCCACTTGACACAGGCTTCCCTCCTAAGCTTGTTCCCCACTATGAATTCCTACTTAACCCCTCTTTATTCCCATGTCTACTCACATGTTTCACCTTGGTTAAGTGCTTCTAGTTATATTTCACATGTTACCCAGGTCACCCACTTAACCCCTATATCTTACTACATGTCTTATCTTGGTTAAGTGTTCATTAATTCATTATAACCATAATCTTGCAAGACCTCCCACATTAGATTGTTGTTTTGCGGTTGTTGGATATGCCGGGCGGTTCCGGGCAGTCTTATACCGCAATCCGAATCTAACCTCGTATCTTTGCCTTATTACGTATCAAATTTTTGCCTTTGACCTCTCACATTAGATTACAAAATTGCGGTCTTATACCGCAATCCGAATCTAACCTCGTGTCTTTGCCTTATTACGTATCTAATTTTTGCCTTCGACCTCTCACATTAGATTACAAAATTGCTGTTGCTAGATGTGCCGGGCAGTTCTAAGTAGTCTTATACCGCAATTCGAATCTAACCTCGTGTCTTAGGCTTTCAATATCACTTTCTTGATTCAAGTCCCAACTTTAAATCTTGGATTAAATTATATCCCAGTTAATTTCCAATCTAAATTATGTTCATAATTTTAATCCAAATTAGGCCTATAATCTTATGTATACATGTTATGCCAAATTACGCCCAAATCAATTTGCGTTCATTGTTATTAACAATTTATGCCAAACCTCATGTATACAAATTATATCCAATTATGCCCACATCCAACTTATGCCAAATCTCATGTATACAAGTTATACATAATTATGCCCCAAATCAACTACGTGATTACAAATCAATTTATTCCCAATTACAAATTATTCAATATTTTCCCAAACTTTTCCCAGTCGTTCACACATTATTCGTACGGAAATCTCAAAACAATATGTTGGGCTCGAAGTAGCCTAATCTCATAAAAAAAGAGGGGAAGAGAATCATGTCATCAAAACTGGCGTAAAAGAGACATATGAAACATGAACTGGCATAGAATAATAAAATAGATCCAATTAGGCATATGATAACAGTGATTTGGGTATGAATCTGAAAGATAAGAATTTACAAACTTGATATGATTCATCTTACATGCATGTTCATAAAATCCAATTTACAATCCTATCACAATCATTTTTTAATTAATTATATGTGAAAGTAACATAGACTCACAGCGACAGGATTAAGAGGAGAGAATAGATCTGAATCTGATTAGCTAAACCGTTGTTGTAGAATTTGATTCTTATCTTCCAATTTGAATAGTCTAATTCTGATTTGTTTTGGAGAAGAGAGGCTAGTTTAATTTAGGTTAGAGCAGCATGGAGGCACCATGGATGAATAACAATGAGATTAGGGTTAGGTTTAGGGGTATTTTATAGATGCTCTAGGTTAATTAAGGCCTTTTGATTAGATTAGGATCCATCATAACCATTCAAACCAGAGAGACACTTCATCCAGCCAATCCCAGGAGGATACATCAGCCCTAGACCTCAAAACACGTCTGCCAAATCTGGGCAGATAGGGATCGACACCCCTATAGGGGGGTCGGCACCTATGTCGACACCCCTATAGGCGGGTTGACGCCTATGTTGACTCCTTTAAGGGGGTCGACACCTTAGAGCGGGTGATTTCCCTCTCACCCATATTTTACTGATTTTGATTTTTGAACTTGTTTTTGATTTTTAACTATTATTTTAATTTAAATTCTGCTAATTCTTGAACTCTTCTAAGCTTCATAACTTCTTAATATGATATCCGATTTATGCAAATTCGGACTCTATGGCAAGCAGAATCCGAGATGAACGCAATGGCGCTACCCATTTCCCTTAATTCTACTTATAAAAATAAAGTATTCTTTAACTATCCCTTACGTCATGTTTTAAAATTAAGGGGTGTTACATTCTCCCCACCTTAAAGGATCTCGTCCCCAAAATCTTCAAGTTAAGAAGAATGTATCCTACCATCCAATCACACATCTACTCATCCATCATCCACAAGCATCCATTTTCCTTAAAAGATTTCTAATGCTATATGAACATATGCAAAAGTGTGTGTATATGTCCCCTATCTAATGCAAAGACCAGGCGGTCTACTGATTCAGTTGACCTCCTTAATGCGAAACATGATAGTGCCATGCGTCCATTATGTTTGCAAAAGAATCCTAACGATGCATATCATTTCTATTTGAGTGCACAACCATTCATTCAAATGCAGCAGCCAAACGATAACACATTCAATATACATCCATTAACTTAAATATACACACTCATTCATATGCAATATGAAAGTGATTGAGTCGATCTAATGCTTAATGTGTGTGTAAATGCATCCACGAGCCACCATTATTAAACACTTACATGCACTTGCAGACACCAAACATAACATGTCTCAAACACATGTTTACAACCATAGGATTTTCTACCTAAGGGTCGAAGATATAATCGAGAGGATACACTAAACGATAGAGAAAGTATAAATAAAGTAGTAGAAAAAGGAGAAGTTAAGAATATACCCTCAAAAAGGAAAGGGTACAATGCACGTAGCTTGTCTTCAGTCTCCCAAGTCGCGTCTCCTTGATCATCTCCCCACTGGACTTTAACCAACTTGACCTCTCGGTTACATAATTTCTTGACCTCCGATTCAAGGATGCATGTAGGAGCTCGTCTAATTGTGGTATTTCGCTCCACTTCCATTTCTCTAAGCATGCTCGGCTCTACTACTTCCATGGTATCACGTAAACACTTCCGCAAATGCGACACATGAAATACATCATGAGCACCCCTAAGCTTCTCGGGCTACTTCACTCTGTAGGCCATCCGTCCAATTCGCACTGTAATGGGGAATGGCCCTATGAACCTTGGCGCCAATTTCCCTGTAGACCCAAAACGAACTACATTCGTCGACGGTGATACTTTAATAAAGACCGTGTCTCCGATACTGAACTCAAGATCGGTCCTACTCTTATCAGCATATGATTTTTGCCGGTCCTATGTCGTCTTCATGCATCTTCGAATCAAGACTATCTTCTCTGAAGTTTCCCTAATTATCTCAGGCCCAAGCAAAATCTTATCCGTAGACTCCCACCAACAAGCTGGTGATCGGCAAGGTCGTCCATATAGAGCCTCAAAAGTTGCCATGCCAATACTAGTCTAATAGCTGTTGTTGTAGGAGAACTCTACTAATGGAAGATGTTCCTCCCATGTCCCTCCAAAGTCCAAGATGCATAAGCTCAAAAGATCTTCTACAATCCGATTCACTCTTTCTGTTTGGTCATCCGTCTGAGGGTGATAAGCGGTGCTCAGACACAATTATGTTCCTACCGCCTCTTGCAAGCTCTTCCAAAACTCACTAGTGAAAATGGGATCTCGGTCGCTTACGATACTAGAAGGTATGCCGTGTAGACGAACTATCTCTTGGAGATAAACAGATGTTAACCATGTCGCTGTTCTTTTACTCTTGATGAGAATGAAATGGGAGCTCTTGGTAAGTCTATCCACTACTACCCAAATCCCCGTATTACCCTTCCTTGACCACGGCAACCCGTCAACGAAATCCATGGAAACACTTTCCCATTTCCACTGTGGAACCTCTAAACGGTGAAGCAAACCACTAGGCTTCTTTTGCTCAACCTTGACTTATTGGCACACTAAGCATCTAGAAAAGAACTCAGCCACATCCTTTTTCATTCCGGCCCAAAAGAAAACTCGCTTCATGTCCCTATAAATCTTGTCACTACCGGGATGTATGGTCATCTTAGAACGATGTGCTTCTTCAAGGATTGTCTTTTTCAAATTCTCTTCTCGAGATACGCAAAGTCTCCCATCTCTATGCAACCAACCTTTGTCGTTGATAGTGTACCTACTAAGATGGCTCGAAGACTCCCCTCTTATGAGCTTGTCTACTATCTCTATCAACTGTGGGTCATCTCGCTGTCCCGCACCTATCTGTCCCAAAAGTGCAGATTGTACCTTTAACGATGCCAACAAACCGAGTGCATAATCAATGGAGGGTCTAAAGCCAAAGGTAGAGATATACTCTAAACTTTGCCGCTCGACAAACAAAGGACTCAAAATTAACTTCTTTCTAGTCAACGCGTCAGCTACAACGTTACCCTTGCCAAGGGTATATGCAATCTCAGAATCATAAGATGCTAAGAACTCCATCCACCTCTGTTGCCTTAAGTTTAGATCTTTTTGAGAGAACAGGTATTTTAGTGACTTATGGTCTGTATACAACTCAAACCTCTCACAAAGCAAATAGCGAGGCCAAGACTTAAGCGCAAAAACTATGGCAGCTAACTCTAAGTCGTGGGTAGGGTAATTCTTCTCACGGGTCTTTAACTGCCTTCCACCATAGAATATCACACTTCCCTCTTGCATCAAAACTGCGATAAGCCCTATCCCGCAAGCATCGGTATACACTGTGAACGGTTTACTCCCATCTGGAAAAACTAAAACTGTACCTGTCGTCAATGCCCTTTTCAAACGTTGAAAAGCATCGTCATAGTCAACATCGTAAGAAAAGGTCAAATTATTTTTCGTCAACCATGTAAGTGGGGCTGATATGTTAGCAAAGTCCTTGATGAACTTTCTATAATAGCCTACCAAACCAAGAAAGCTCCTTACTTCTGTAGCGTTCTTAGGAATCTTCGAATCTTGGATTGGTACCACCTTCGCGGGATTCACAGCTATCCCTTCCTTGAGACCACATGCCCTAAGAACCTCACTTCCTTTCTCCAAAAATGACATTTGGAGAGCTTAGCTTTGAGTTGATGTGCTCGAAGGGTCTCTAAGACTTCCTTAAGATGTAGGACATGTTCTTCCTCGCTTCTAGAGAATATCAAAATATCATCCACAAAGGCCACCACGAACTTGTTTAGAAACTCCCTAAACACCCTACTCATCAAGTCTATGAAATATGCAGGTGCATTCATCAAACCAAAAGGCATTATTAGCCATTCGAAGAAACCATCGGGAGTTCTAAAGGAAATCTTATCTATACTATTCTCAGCTACACTTAACTGATGAAATCCTGTAGCTAAGTCCACCTGCGAGAAAATCGAAGCACCAGCCAACTGATCGAACAAATCATCTATCCTCAGAATTGGGTGTCTGTTTTTCTTCGTGAGCTTATTCAGCTCACTATAGTCCACGCACAATCCAAGCGAACCATCAGCCTTCGTAGCAAAAACAACAGGAGCACCCCACTCCGAGATACTTCTTCTTATGAACCCTTTCTCAAGCAACTCTTTCACTTGTTTACTAAGCTCCCTCCTTTCTCTTGGAGCCTTGTGGCGCACTGGCAATGCAACTGGCTTTGCATTGTCCACCAAGTATATACGGAAATCTATCTCGCGTTTTGGAGGTAAGCCCCTAACCTCCTCAAAGACATTTGCATACTCACGCAATACTCGAACAGATTGTAAATCATCAATAGATGTGTCAATAGATTTTAGGTCTCTATGCATAACAGAACCCTTAGGGTTACAAGAAATATCGAGAGTATTACCCAAACTAGTCAATAGTCTAACTGCCCTCTTTTCATAGTCGAGAATGGCACCATACTAGGCTAACCAATCCATTCCTAAAATCAAACCATAGCCCGTGAAGCCAAGCACATAAGTGTTGCATTCAAACTCAACGCCATGCACATATATTATCAAATCTCGACATAACATAGAAAGATGAGCCGTACCCCCGATAGGATTTGATATAGCAGCGGGATCCATAACTAGAGTAGTATTTAGGTGTAGTGTTTCAACTAACGAAGCAGATATAAACGAATGTGAAGCGCCAGAATCAAACAAAGTTCGAACAGGATGATCAAACAGGAAAATCAAACTTTCAACAAAAATGTTTCTACCTCTCTCCTGTCCCGGTGCCATGAGAGCATGAACCTGCCCTCCCGAAGTAGGTCCTGTCCTCTGTCCTTTCCCTTGTCCTTGCCTCCTCGAGAAGTCTTTAACCATATGTCCTGCCTCACCATATTGGAAGCAACCCGTCTTCTTCTTCCTACAATCCTTGTTTAAGTGGCCCGGTGTTCCACAATTAAGACATCTTTTCTTCCCTTGGCCCTTGTTATCCTTGCCGCCTTTCTTTTGTTGTTGTTGCGCCTTCTTTGGATCTCCTTTCTTATCTTTTGCCTTATCTACATTAGCACCTTTCTCCTCTTAGTTTCTCGAAAGTAGCCCCTATAGGAATGTGGGACATAGCCAACCCGTGTAATGGTTCATTCAAACCCTTGGAAAATCTCAAAGCCTTCTTATGTGGTATATTAACTAATTCCATACCAAATCTTGCTAACTGGTTAAACTTGTTGATGTACTCCTTTACAGACAAACTCCTTTGTTTTAAAGCCAAGAACCTCTCCACAAATAAACTCTCCTCCTCTTGTGAAAGAAATTTCAACTCGAACCTTCGTCTAAAGTCTATCCACGTCTCCACTGGACATCCTCCATTAGTTACTTCCCACCAAAAGGAAGCTTCATCTTTCATTAACCAAGCAGCTGGCTGAACTTTCCTTCTCTCATCTATCTCAAAGATACCAAACAAATCCTCCACTTCCTGGAGCCAATTCCGAGCCTCAACAAATGTCTCAGTCCAATAAAACGGCTTTCCGCCCATCGCATGGAAGTCTTTGCATATCTCAGAAAAAGCTTCTACATGGGGAGGAGGAGGAGCGGCTGCAGCTGGGGGAGGAGGAACGTCTACTAGGCCTGCGGCAGTAGCCCTAGCCTTCAGATACCTTCTGAACCAGCCTAGTATCTATATGCCCTCAGGTATAACAGGTTCCCTAGACATGCTAAAAGGAAAAAGGAAGAGATTCAAAACAGAGAATTGAAAGATAGATATATGGCTTTTGGGGATTATGTTTTTCATAATAAACTTTTCCTTTGAAAATATCCTCTTTAAAACATGTTTTTGAAAATACCTTTTTTTCTTCTAAAAATGCTTTTGAAAACGGTTTTCAAAATCCTTTATCTGTTCTGGTAACCTTCAGCTTTGATACCACGTGTAACACCCCACGTCCATTAATGTCACTCACTAAGGAATGCATTAACTTTCATGGAGTATTATAAGAGAATAGAATAGAATATCACAGGACAGTTATATAAAATGGTACTTTAGAAAAATCCAAATTTATTTATTGTAGCGGAAAAGCAAAATATGTCTGGTTACAACATCAAAACCATATACTAAAGCCAATTACACAAATATCCATCTTGTACAAAATTATTATCAGAGTATATAAAAGTAAAACCATAATCCCATTCCAAATATCCATAATGGAAAAGAGATAAAGTTGAGCATTACTTTCAACACTTCTAAGCACTTCAAGGAGAAAGAAATCCAAGTCAAGTTCCACTAGTCCCACCTTGAGGACCTTGGGGGCGGGGGGAAGGAAAGAAAAGAGGCAAAACAAAAAGGGTCAGACATAGTCCGGCGAGTCTAGTGACTTTAACTGTATAATCAGTAAAGTAACAGGATAAGAACATAAACTGGATATAAGAGATGACTGTAACATAAGAGATATGATAAGGTACACAAGATGAACAAGATATAACATTGATTGCGCTTCTAATCACTATAAGATAATTCCTACACCGCACCAATACTAGTTCCATACAGAAAGTTGATCCCTCTTACTAAACATAATAATAATAATAATAATAATAATAATAATAATGGTAGTTTCGTGTACTCCTAGCTGGTGTCATAGGTGATGCCTGCTCCTATCTCCACTAGTTGTACCCACTACCCTTCCCATTTGATCGTATCCCTAACTCGTAGAAACCCGTGCTGGTCCCACAGTAGGGTGTATCACTCCCTAAAGCGGCAATCTGATACTACTAAAAGTCACGGCTTATATCTACACGATGCAACAACGTCTTACCTACCAGGCCCACGGACGCATGGACTTGCACTGCCATCGCTAACTCTTTTTTGACCTCTTACAATCAAACCAGTAAGCGTGTCCCGTCCTCGGCCTAGTTCAAGCTCACATAGATACTAAGATGGGTTACTGGTTGAAAAGGGTCCACCCACTTGACACAAGCTTCCCTCCTATGCTTGGTCCCCACTAGGAATTCCCACTCAACCCCTCTTTATTACCATGTCTAATCACATATTTCACCTTGGTTACGTGCTTCTAGTTATATTTCACATGTCACCCACTTAACCCCCATGTATTACTACATGTCTTATCTTGGTTAAGTGTTCATTAATTCATTATAACTGTAATCTTGCAAGACCTCCCACAATAGATTGCCATTTTGCGGTTGTTGGATATGCCGGGCGGTTCCAGGTAGCCTTATACCGCAATCCGAATCTAACCTCGTGTCTTTCGCATTATTACGTATCTAATTTCTGCCTTTGACCTCTCACACTAGATTACAAAATTGTGGTTGCTGGATATGCCAGGCGGTTCCGGACAGTCTTATACCGCAATTCAAATCTAACCTCATGTCTTAGGCGTTCATTATCACTTTCTTGATTCAATTCCCAACTTTAAATCTTGGTTAAAATTATATCCCAATTACCCATAATTTCCAATCTAAATTATGTTCATAATTTTAATCCAAATTAGGCCTACAATCTTATGTATACATGTTATGCCAAATTACGCCCAAATCAATTTGCGTCCATTGTTATTAACAATTTATGCCAAACCTCATATATACAAATTATATCCAATTATCCCACATCCAGCTTATGCCAAATCTCATGTATACAAGTTATACATAATTATGCCCCTAATCAATTACGTGATCACAAATCAATTTATGCCCAATTACATATTATTCAACATCTTCCCAAACTTTTCCCAATCTTCCAAACGTTATTCGTACGCAAATCTCAATACAATATGTTAGGCTCGAAGTAGCCTAATCTCATAAGAAAAAGTGGGGAAGAGAATCATGTCATCAAAACTGGCATAAAAGGTACATACGAAACATGAAATGGCATAGAACAATAAAATAGATCCAATTAGGCATATGATAACAGTGACTTGGGTATGAATCTAAAAGATAAGAATTTACAAACTTGATATGATTCACCTTACAGACATGTTCATAAAATCCAATTTACAATCCTATCACAATCACTTTTTAATTAATTATATGTGAAAGTAATATAGACTCCCAGTGACAGGATTAAGAAGAGAGAATAGATCTGAATTTGATTAGCTAAACCATTGTTGTAGAATTTGATTCTTATCTTCCAATTTGAATACTCTAATTCTGATTTGCTTTAGAGAAGAGAGCCTAGTTTAATTTAGGTTAGAGCAGCATGGAGGTGCCATGGATGAATAACAATGAGATTAGGGTCAGGTTTAGGGGTATTTTATGTTGTATATAACGCAGTTGTATACACAATTATATGATTCTTGTTTGATGATAACAACCAAATATATTATTATAAATGTGTTTGTTATTGTACTGTTTCATATATTCATCACAGACAGGATTATAATATTTATATTTAAATAGAATACGACTGTACAAACATTCATATATTCATACAGTATTTTATTTAAATATAAATATTATATTTCAAACATTCAAACAGTACAACTATTTATAACTCCACTATTTGAATACATCACTGATATATATTTCATTTCATATATACATTCACAGAAGATTGTACTTGTAAATAAACTGAATACGATAGACAAGTTTGTTTTACAACAATAAAATAATATTTTATTTCAAACAAAATTTGTTTATTACAAATATCAGTACAATATTCTTTTTCATTCATAGCTCCTACAATACTTATTCGATTATACATTTTCAGTTATACATACAGACAATTTCACTATTACACACACTGTTCTTGTTTTCTGCATTCTGTCTTCTTGTCTTCTGTCTTCACAGCTTTCAGTCCAGTCAGTCCAGTCTTCATACCTGTCGTACAAATGAACACACACACAGTACACTGCAATAGAAATAATATTGAATACATGTAAATAAAAATTTTATTTTTAAAATTTTATTTGCCTCAGTTTTCTGGTGTGTTTCTCATCATTTTTCTGACTTGATCTGATTTGTTAATCCGACTATGATTAGACAGTATAATAGTACAGGGACAGGAAAATTCGTCTGTTGGCTGCATATACACACGTGTATACACGTGTGCACTGCCTCGCCAATCAGAATGTAGCGAGCAAATGAGGAGTAGCCACGTGGACCTGCTCGACTTAGTGCAACACACATACATGCCATACATGGACGAGCATCTCAAAAGCAAAACATATATACATACATACATATATATATACACACACATATGTGTGTATATATATATATACATATATGTACATATGAAGTGTTCAAGCTCATGGAACAACAAAAATGTGGTCGAGCCATATCAAACCAGCCCCAAAGCAAATATAAATGAAGCAATGAACACAATATGCATGAATGGCAGATTTCAACTTGAGTATATAGTTCAACATGGTACAACATAGTGAAACAGGTGCAGCATCAACATTCTTGGTGGTTCAGCAAAAGCACAAGGGTGTTCATGGTACTAATAAACAATTTCAGAAAGACAGATTTCAATGCAATCCATCTCACAAACAATTGGCAAGACTCAAGCATGTGTGAGTTAATGAGCCAGATGTACAAACAAGTGGGTGCACAAGTTTATACAGTCAAGCGAAGTGATGTGGCATTTCTTTTTGGATCAGCAGCATATACACATTAGCATGATCAGCAGGGCATGCACAGGGATAATATAATGCGGCAGCTTTCAAATTCATGGGATCAAATAGAAGTTCATGTGCAGCATATTAAAAAGTGAGCCAAGTATAAATGGTGGAGCCAACATTAATAATCAAGTCAAAGTCAAAATACAAGCTTCACAAGGGAATACAATTATGGCCGAATGGAACAAGCATAAGTGGCACACAACAATGCATAGTAATGTTGAATTCATTTTTTGACAAAGTATGACTGGTTTATGTGTTTCCATAAATTGGAAATATTTAAATCATTCTAGAAATCAACCAAGGAAAGCAATTAATTCTTTCCTGAATTCAACCCCTTATTTTTTGGCAAAGAGATTATTTTCTGCAAACATTTTTTGGTCATTAAAATAGTTCTGTTTTAGACTGCATCAACTTTGGCAATACAATGTTTGGCAACAATTATATATGGGATCAATCAAACAATTCAACTCGCCAACAATGTACTAAAAGATTTTCAGAAATGAAGATAGCTTTTTTTGGCAAGTTTTTATTTTTTCAAATAAAACAGACATAGATAGGAAAGTCTTTTTGGAAAGATTTTGTCACAGAAAAGATTTGCTCATCAATCTTCATATGTAGCAAATTAATTTGTTTCCAGAAATTACAGGAAATCCAAATTCATTCAAGACAGTTTTTTTTATCAAGGCAAATATTCATTCACGGCAATCATATCTCAGAGGATTCAAGGCAGAAAATTAAATCATGCATGGGATGTTTCTTTTAGCAAATTCGAAGAGAGTCTTCTGAGAAACAAATCAATAAGTTCTTTTTTGGCAAGAATCATGTGTGGCAAAAATGGTTCGAGAGATGCAAAGGCAGCTATTCTTTTCAGAATAAATCACACAGGGCAAATGGAAATTATTCATGTTTCCAATCTGACACTTAAGGCAAAAACAAAATCACGCAATAAATCAGAGGATTAAACGTCGAGCAAAATCAGGCAACAAATCAAAAGGGGCAACGCAGAATCAGGTTAAGCCACTTAATCAAAATCAGAGGGATATGGTTTTCTTAACCCTATATCTACACCAACATCATCACTGGCATGGAGATAAAAAAACCAACAAAAATCATTTCAAGCAAAGATTCAAAATTTCAGAGGACTTACAATTTCATTTCGGGTTTCGTTCAACAACAAATTCCAAAATCAGAGGACGTTCAGTTGAAGATGCAATCCACTTGAGAACCAAAGCCACAAGAGTATTTCTTATTCCAGCAATCAATTCAATTTGAGGATTTAAGAGTAAACCCTAGCTATTTCCATCGACCGCCATTTTTATTCTCAAGAGAAAAAGAGAGATCGGGACAAATAAAAACAAGGGCGCACCAAGTTAAGGATGGCCGGCCAATGTTTTAATTGAAAAGGGGATGACCCCATTAAATTCAATCTCCTTTATTCATTTTTTTAATTAGGGTTTCTCCTTGTTTTAATTTTCTATTTGTTGTATTGTCTTTTAATTTGAGTTGTAAAACCGTCGAACCAGTTTTCTAGAGTCTGTAAAATCTAGGGGATCCAGTCAGGGTGTTGACTGTCAGTTTCAGAGTCTGTAAAATCTGGATTACGGATTACGGGATTGTAATCAGGGGAAATCTAATCAAGGGGATATCGGTCAGTCTACAGTTTTGAGCGTAGGGTTAGAATAGGAGCAGGGTTTGCGAGTGTACATGGTCTTGTATGCGGGAGCTGTTCTATCACCTAGTAGAAACCTTAGAAATGCAGCAGTAGGCAGGGTTTTGCCGAAGCTGGGTATATCTGTGTGTGATTTATTTTCTGCATTTCTGTTTCTATTATATTCTCTGATCTGTTAATTATTATATATTTCTCGTTAGAATTTTAATTCTTGTTAAAAACTGTGATAAACCCTATTCACCCCCCCCCCTCTAGGCTTAATCTAGATCCAACAAGTGGTATCAGAGCAGGTATTCTGTTAACTCTAGAATAATGGGTCATTCTAGTTGTCAGTCCGTTGAGAGTCAGTCCAGTTGTACTCCATCTATTTCTAATGGTACAGATTTTTGAAATTGGAAATTAGAAATGGAGTTATATTTAAAATCTGTTGATATTAAATGTTGGGATACTGTTATTAATGGATTTGATATAGTTAGTAGAAATGATATTGGGTTTAATTCTCGTGCTATTCATACTTTATATTCTTATATTGATGATGTCCAATATAGCCTTATCTCCCATTGTTTGACTGCGCAGGAAATCTGGACAACTCTCAACACGCTATATGGAAAAGAAGACAACAGCTCAAAACCCCAGAAGGTCAACTCAGTTTCAGATCTGTGCTTAACAGGTTATACAGTTGGAAATCCAGATGGAGACTCAACAGGAGATCTTTTTTGTAAAGATTTAATTTCTCGCTTAAATAATTTAACTGAATCTGTTGAGAACCTGAAGTCTAAAAATAAAATTCTGAAATCTGAAAAACTTGAATTGATTTGCAAAAATAATCTTTTGGAATCAAAGCTTAAAAATGTCAAGAAGTTTTCAAATTCTAATTGCAAAAATTGTTTAAATTTGAAAAATGATCTTGTTTGTCAAAATAAAAATGTTCAAAAAACTTAAGGATGAAATATTGATTTTAAAAGAGAACAAGATAGAGTTTGAAAGCACAAACAATTGTTTGCAAAAGGAATTTGAAAATTTCAAGAAGACTGAAAATTCCAAATATATTTTTGCTGAAAAACAAAGCTTGTTGAAAACTGAGTCTATTTTGAATAAGCTAGAAATTGAGATTGAAAATCTCAAGAATTTTGAATCAGAAAGTCGAAAACATTTTGAATTTGAAATTGGTGATTCCCAAGCCAAAGTTAAATTGCTTGAAAATGAGAATTTGGTTTTGAAACAGTCCAATGCTGAACAGAAGATCGCTATAAATAATTTCTCAAATCTATTAAAAGAAAATAGCGATCTAAAATCCGAAATTCAACGATTAGAATCAACCTTGGATAAATTTTCCAATGGGGAAAAATCGTTGAATATGCTGTTACAAATCCAAGTTTCTATTAGAAATAAATCTGGACTTGGTTTTGGGAAAAAGGATGTTTTTGGAAAACAAAATTCAAATGATTTGAAAAATCTCTCAAATTGCTTTGGAAAGAACTGCTTTGAAAATTTGAACTCTGAAAATTTCAAAGGATTTTTGAATCGTAATTGTGATGAGAAATCGTTTTATAATAAACCATTTAAACATTCGTGGATCCTAAAAAATAAAACAGGCTTCGTTAAGTTCAGACAGATTTGGGTTCCTAAGGGTACGAAAGTTAATTCTAATGGTTTGTTATATAAACAAGTTTGGGTACCTAAAACTGTGAACAAAACTGTGAGTGGTTTTACAAATTTTGTTAGACCACTTGATTCTCTAAACTGTTAGGTACCAGAGGTGGTTGAGGAACTGCTAGGCAAAAGAGATTTGGATTAAAGCTGCTCAGTACTTCTGTAATCATTCACAGTTCCTTAGCCAAGGCTGTTGAGTTAGAGATTCTGGTTTACATTGGATTCTGGTATGATCTCTAAACTCACCTTTGTAAATATTTTCTGTTTTTTTTTCTTTCTTCTTCGATCCCTTCTGTTTATTTTTATTTTTCTGTTTTATGTTTTGTCACTGTCATATCATTATAACTTCTACTGGACTTCATTAACTTCCAATTGTAGAATTCATATTTTTTGGAAATTCGCTTTAGTTGAATAGGACTCTGATGTTTTAATTATTTCCAGATCTTGTATTTAATCTTGTATATATCTGCAATTGTTTTGAAGTTTAGTTTTCTGATTATCTGAATTCTTAGCAGTGCTGAAGCATTAATATCATATCTTGAACACTGCTATTTTGAATTCAAAATTCTTGAAGATCTGAAAATTTGATGAAGTTTCACACACCATTGCTGTTTTGAGTTTCTTCTAATTCATTTTAGAAAAGCTTGAAAGATTATACTCATTACAGCACACTGCTACTTCTCTGTTGTGATAATTTCATTGATTTTCGGATTGGCTTGGAAATTTTAAATTGTCTAGAATCGCAGTGATACATCTTGAAAATCATTGTTATTCATGATCATTATGGTTAGAATTTGTTTATTTGAAATCATCTGAAATTATTAATATTTTGAATTATCACACACCTCCTAAATTTGAAATTATCAACCTTGTGTGACCGATTCATTATATTTCAAAAACTTGACATTGATTCAAGTGATTTCAAATAAATTATTTTGGATCATGAATATCTATCAAACCTGATGTAAATGATCTGATTTTTTCTTTGGGCTTGTCAAAAATTCTTGTGAAAATTTCTTTGAAAATATGGTCTTAAAATTCTTTATTATTTCATGGTTACTTGATTTTAATATATGTTTGTTTAAAATCATTTGAAATTTATTGAATCACACACATATCTTGAATCTGAAATATAATATTGTGTGATTGATTCATTAAATTCTGATATATTCACATTTCGTCAAATGATTTAAAATAAACTAAATTTTATAATCATGGATCATGGAATATATTGATTTTTTGTGACCTTCAGAAACATCGTCTGACAAGTCTGTTGTGATATTGATTTTTTTGTGCTGCTCTGATACTGTTTTTCAAATAACTGTCTGCTTTAATCTGACTGCTGCTCTGATAATTGTGCCAAATTTGTAATCTTGTCTATTTGGGCTTTATGTTTGAATTTTCTTTAATCTGAGATATCTACAGTGTGAATAAATTACTCAATAAATGAGACTACAATTGGTATCAGCTTTTTACATCCATCTGTTCTGAATTTTCACCTTGTATAAACACCATACACATCCTTTTTTTCCCTCTTGTATAAATCTGTATAAATTCCTCTTGTAATTGATTTTCAATTTTAAAATTATTTATTAATTATTCATTCAGAAAATTGAAATCAATATCCAAATAGAATTTTATTTATATTTCATCAAAATTGTTATTAGATTTTTGAAATTGCGATGAATTGTGACTGCATTATATTTCAGAACAAGAGAAGATTTTATTTAGATTTTCTTGATGGTTGAATAATTATTATAATATCTTTGAATCGGCAATTATCTCACGACCATCTTCATTATCTTTCATCTTTCTGCCAATCCATTGTGATTTTATATTAATGTGGAGAGTTAATATTTTTAAAAGTTTTTTGAACAGTGGAAATGTTCATGATAGAAATGGGACTATGTTATCATTCAGAATTAGTGATAATTGGAAATTTTCAATAATCCCGGTACAGTCGAGCATATTTCATAATATAATTAATTTAAAATTTTATTTCACAGTCCATCTCTGTACTTGCCACATTTCTATCATCCATATTGGTTTTATATATCGAGGAGTTTTTCTTTTTGAAGCTGAAAATGATGAAAATATAATTAATATATAAGTGTGTCTCTAACCTCATTTAAAAAATCCAAGCTCTGGTCATGCATGGTTAAGAGACAACTTATAATTTAAGCTGCGACTGACTTCATTTAAAAATCCAAGATATGATTATGCGTGGTCAGTGTGCTCTTAAATAAAAAATAAAAGAAAAGGAAAAATGTGCTATAAATAGAAATTAATTTGAAATTCTCCTTGGCATGTAAAAACCAGCCTATCAATCCATATTCTAATTTGTGAAATGTGTTAATATTTTATGAAGTATTATGATTTGTTGATTGATAGCTATTGGGATTTGAGATTATTTGTTATTGTCACTTAAATTGAATTATTAATTACAGTCCAAATCCATCACTGTTTTTGTGCTCATTTTTATAAAATTCGTTTGAAAATAATTGGAAAATGTTCATTTTTTTTTTACTCTCTCCATTTTTATAAAATTCATCGTAAATCCGTCATTCTCTACAATGTGAAATATGCCACCAGTTCTTAGTTTATTATGTTTTTTTTTGACTGATTGAGATTTATGATGACTGTTCTTCCTCTTAAGCTGAAATTATATTTTTAGTCAATTTTCATCTGTATTTTAAAATCTGTATCCTTTTGATGATAACAAAAGGGGGAGAATGGATTAGATTTTGATTTATGAGTGAATATTTTATAAATATTTTTATTTTTGAAAATTAGTTATTCAGTTCAGTTCGCTCATGCACAGTTATAGGGGGAGTTTCTGTTGTAGGGGGAGCATTCAAATAGGGGGAGTTATGTTCTTCACAGTCAAACACATTACTGTTTTCAAAATCTTCATATTTGTTTGTCATCATCAAAAGGGGGAGATTGTTGTATATAACGCAGTAGTATACACAATTATATGATTCTTGTTTGATGATAACAACCAAATATATTATTATAAATGTGTTTGTTATTGTACTGTTTCATATATTCATCACAGACAGGATTGTAATATTTATATTTAAATAGAATACGACTGTACAAACATTCATATATTCATACAGTATTTTATTTAAATATAAATATTATATTTCAAACATTCAAACAGTACAACTATTTATAACTCCACTATTTGAATACATCACTGATATATATTTCATTTCATATATACATTCACAGAAGATTGTACTTGTAAATAAACTGAATACGATAGACAAGTTTGTTTGACAATAATAAAATAATATTTTATTTCAAACAAAATTTGTTTATTACAAATATCAGTACAATATTCTTTTTCATTCATAGCTCCTACAACACTCGTTCGATTATACATTTTCAGTTATACATACAGACAATTTCACTATTACACACACTATTCTTGTTTTCTGCATTCTGTCTTCTTGTCTTCTGTCTTCACAGCTTTCAGTCCAGTCAGTCCAGTCTTCATACCTGTCATACAAATGAACACACACACACAGTACACTGCAATAGAAATAATATTGAATACATGTAAATAAAAAATTTATTTTTAAAATTTTATTTGCCTCAGTTTTCTGGTGTGTTTCTCATCATTTTTCTGACTTGATCTGATTTGTTAATCCGACTGTGTCTAGACAGTATAATAGTACAGGGACAGGAAAATTCGTCTGTTGGCTGCATATACACACGTGTATACACTGCCTCGCCAATCAGAATGTAGCGAGCAACTGAGGAGTAGCCACGTGGACCTGCTCGACTCAGTGCATCACACATACATGCCATACATGGACGAGCATCTCAAAAGCAAAACATATATACATACATACATATATATATATACACACACACATATGTGTATATATATATACATATATGTACATATGAAGTGTTCAAGCTCATGGAACAACAAAAATGTGGTCGAGCCATATCAAACCAGCCCCAAAGCAAATATAAATGAAGCAATGAACACAATATGCATGAATGGCAGATTTCAACTTGAGTATATAGTTCAACATGGTACAACATAGTGAAACAGGTGCAGCATCAACATTCTTGGTGGTTCAGCAAAAGCACAATGGTGTTCATGGTACTAATAAACAATTTCAGCAAGATAGATTTCAATGCAATCCATATCAAAAACAATTGGCAAGACTCAAGCATGTGTGAGTTAATGACCAGATGTACAAACAAGTGGGTGCACAAGTTTATACAGTCAAGCGAAGTGATGTGGCATTTCTTTTTGGATCAGCAGCATATACACATTAGCATGGTCAGCAGTGCATGCACAGGGATAATATAATGTGGCAGTTTTCAAATTCATGGGATCAAGTAGAAGTTCATGTGCAACATATTACAAAGTGAGCCAAGTATAAATGGTGGAGCCAACATTAATAATCAAGTCAAAGTCAAAATACAAGCTTCACAAGGGAATACAATTATGGCCGAATGGAACAAGCATAAGTGGCACACAACAATGCATAGTAATGTTGAATTCATTTTTTGACAAAGTATGACTGGTTTATGTGTTTCCAAAAATTGGAAATATTTAAATCATTCTAGAAATCAACCAAGGAAAGCAATTAATTCTTTCCTGAATTCAACCCCTTATTTTTTGGCAAAGAGATTATTTTCTGCAAACATTTTTTGGTCATTAAAACAGTTATGTTTTAGACTGTATCAACCTTGGCAATACAATGTTTGGCAACAATTATATATGGGATCAATCAAACAATTCAACTCGCCAACAATGTACTAAAAGATTTTCAGAAATGAAGATAGCATTTTTTGGCAAGTTTTTATTTTGTCAAATAAAACAGACATAGATAGGAAAGTCTTTTTGGAAAGATTTTGTCATAGAAAAGATTTGCTCATCAATCTTCATATGTAGCAAATAAATTTGTTTCCAGAAATTACAGGAAATCCAAATTCATTCAAGACAGTTTTTTTTATCAAGGCAAATATTCATTCATGGCAATCATATCTCAGAGGATTCAAGGCAGAAAATTAAATTATGCATGGGATGTTTCTGTTAGCAAATTCGAAGAGAGTCTTCTGAGAAACAAATCAATAAGTTCTTTTTTGGCAAGAATCATGTGTGGCAAAAATGGTTCGAGAGATGCAAAGGCAGCTATTCTTTTCAGAATAAATCACACAGGGCAAATGGAAATTATTCATGTTTCCAATCTGACACTTAAGGCAAAAACAAAATCACGCAATAAATCAGCGGATTAAAAGTCGAGCAAAATCAGGCAACAAATCAAAAGGGGCAACGCAAAATCAGGTTAAGCCACTTAATCGAAATCAGAGGGATATGGTTTTCTTAACCCTATAACTACACCAACATCATCACTGGCATGGAGATAAAAAAACCAACAAAAATCATTTCAAGCAAAGATTCAAAATTTCAGAGGACTTACAATTTCATTTCGGGTTTCGTTCAACAACAAATTCCAAAATCAGAGGACGTTCAGTTGAAGATGCAATCCACTTGAGAACCGAAGCCACAAGAGAATTTCTTATTCCAGCAATCAATTCAATTTGAGGATTTAAGAGTAAACCCTAGCTATTTCCATCGGCCGCCATTTTTATTCTCAAGAGAAAAAGAGAGATCGGGACAAATAAAAACAAGGGCGCACCAAGTTAAGGATGGCCGGCCAATGTTTTAATTGAAAAGGGGATGACCCCTTTAAATTCAATCTCCTTTATTCATTTTTTTAATTTGGGTTTCTCCTTGTTTTAATTTTCTATTTGTTGTATTGTCTTTTAATTTGAGTTGTAAAACCGTCGAACCAGTTTTCTAGATCTGTAAAATCTAGGGGATCCAGTCAGGGTGTTGACTGTCAGTTTCAGAGTCTGTAAAATCTGGATTACGGATTACGGGATTGTAATCAGGGGAATTCTAATCAAGAGGATATCGGTCAGTCTACAGTTTTGAGCGTAGGGTTAGAATAGGAGCAGGGTTTGCGAGTGTACATGGTCTTGTATGCGGGAGCTGTTCTATCACCTAGTAGAAACCTTAGAAATGCAGCAGTAGGCAGGGTTTTGCCGAAGCTGGGTATATCTGTGTGTGATTTATTTTCTGCATTTATGTTTCTATTATATTCTCTGATCTGTTAATTATTATATATATCTCGTTAGAATTTTAATTCTTGTTAAAAACTGTGATAAACCCTATTCACCCCCCCTCTAGGGTTAATCTAGACCCAACATTTTATAGATGCACCAGGTGAATTAGGACCTTTAGATAAGATTAGGATCCATCAGAACCATCCAAACCAAAAAGACACGTCATCCAGCCAATCCCAGAAGGACACATTAGCCCTAGACCTCAAAAACACGTCTACCAAATCTAGGAATATGGGGGGTCGACACCCCTATAGGGGGGTCGACACCTATGCCGACACCACTATAGGGGGATCGACACCTATGTCGACTCCCCTAGAGGGGTCGACACCTTAGAGCGGGAGATTTCTCGCTCACCCAGATTTTACTGATTTTGATTTTTGAACTCGTTTTTGATTTTTAATTATCGGACGACTTTTTATTTGATTGGTTATTTTAAACCCTTTTTATATATATTATTATCATCATCATTAATTTTATTTTATTGTAATTTTGGGTTCCATATCTAGCCAACCCCAACTTGTTTGGGATATATGGCTTTGATGTTGTTGTTGTTTAAATTCTGCTAACTCTTGAATTCTTCTAAGCTTCGTAACTTCTTCATATGATATCCGATTTACGAAAACTCACACTCTATTCCAAGAAGAATTCCGAGATGAACACAATAGCGCAACCATTTCCCTTAATTCTTCTTATTAAAATTAAGTATTCTTTAATTATCCCTTATGTCATGTTTTAAAATTACAGGGTTTTACAAATACACCGGGTTCAACAAGAACATCTTGCAACCCAGATAAAACATGACTTGCCATTCATTTCTCTTAAATGTTTCGAATATATTGTCACCTACGGTTGCTAGCAATATAACCGTTCTTGGGAAATGCAGAAGAGAAAGAAGAACAAATATGAATATTCTTCAGACAGTGACAATACACCCTAATAGGAGCGACATACATAGCCATGCGACCTACCCGATTTTATTCCATTTCTCGGTTGATGAGGCTTGAGGTTTAAATCTTCTTTTTAGAACATCTGGCCATCATTGATTTTGAATGACACATCGTTAGATCCTCCAGATATCACTAATTGACATCCATAAAATTACTCTAGTTGTTAAGCTAAGAGAAGTGCCTTCTCCGCCACTAACTATGGTACGTTTAAAGAAATCAACCTACGTGATCCCTTTGGAAATAATTTGTTAGACATCTGTCCATATAAGTCATCCAAGAACAGGATGAACCAAAGGCACTATCCTACCACATCCTAGGTATCACCCTATAGATCAGTAGCGAGCAGTACTTACAATCTGTTGATTCCAACCATGACAGAATCACAGTGTATATCTGATTGTAAGTCAGTGATTTTAATTCATTCTTCCATTTTATGAAGATCAACCGTCTTTAATGCTCTAACTCGATCATCACCTAATATCCTCAACATTCACATATTTGTTGGTCGGAATGGTTTTCGAATATAAATTCGATCCCGATTTTTCTGTAACAACAATCGTATATGTCAAATTTTGATAGTTGGTTATTTAACTATCAAAATAAACAATCATTTAACCATAAAAATAAAACGAGTTTACTGGTTGAGAACTTAAAATCACTTGGCCTTTTAATTTCCCATTTGCTAATCAAAACCTTAAAATTTCCAATACATGGAGTAATGCTTTTTATTTCAATAATACTATTTTTCTAAAAATCATCTTATTCAACTTAAAACATTTCAAACTTTACTGATAATACCTTTCATCGAAATTCTAATTTTATTTCTAGCAACCACTTTGGTTTCTAAACTAATATCATCCTCGGATAATCATGAAGTCGATCGAGTTGGTGTATTTTATTTACCTCTCAGACCTTGAGTCAACAACATTCTTATATTCAGAATAGATAGAAGTTTATCAACAAAACCTTAACCCACATATTTCATTTACTATCTGATTTAAAACATCGTTTTGATATTATACTTTTCTCTTGGAAATTTTATTTCAAATCTTAACTCGTTCACTTAATTTTAGTAAACTATTGTTAAAAGCCTTCTCTACTAACTCTACAGTCTTTTAAAACAATATATAAAAATCTTAATTCTATCATAAATAGAAACCTTTGTAAACTTATGATAAGTTTATTTCAACCTCATTTAGATTCTATCGCGACAAAACCTCATTTCTTATTTAATATCATGAGTTTAGATCGCATCTTAACTTTCCTCATCACTTTAATTCAAACTTTGGTTTTCGTTTCCAATTCCATTTTATACCTACATCAGTGCCTAACCGTAGATTAGCAAGAAAATGATTCCCTAATTATCAACCCTGAAGGCCAAAACCAACCTCAGATCAATACTCAACAAATTATTTATCTCAACCGATCTCTAGTTAGGTTCCAATCCTTTAATTCTCATAACTTGGGCTTTTATTCATAAATCGTTTCTAATATCTCGTTCCAATAATATCTTCAATGAAATTTGGGTTTTAAAACTCCGCCCAACTTGGATTTATGATATCCAATCAAATAGAATTTTGTATAAGAATTCACTTGAAAATTACAATTTAAACTAGGAATATATTATTATTAATATAAAATCGCTTAAAAGCTTCACTTAACTTTAAATATGACTTATATTTTCATATACCTTCATTACTACATTTTAAATCCCAAGATTTTCCACTTCGATTATTATAAAATAAATAATAGCCAAATATCATCGTTTATTAAAAATAATGTACTTTACCATTCTATTTTCATTTATTAATACTCAATTTCAGTTGACTCGGTTGACTCGGTTAACTCAAACATGATTAATTCATTATCAATTCCAATTCTGCTTCCCACTTAAATTAATTAAAAATACAATTAATCTAAATAAATCTCATTTATAGTGATTATTATTAAGTAAATAATAATCACTTCCAAATATAATTCCATTTGTTTTTAAAAACTTAATGGCATAAGAATTTTCATTATAAAATCATTCAATAATTTACCTTTAATTTACCTTAAAACATGAAACATAAATATTTATTTTCCTTTTTATAAACATCCTTTAAAAATAATATATTTCAAAATCCATCATCAGTTATAAATAAGATTTATAACTTCATCTTTATCAATTTACCTAATGATAAATCAATTCTTATAAAACAATGTATATTTGGGCCATCTGCTATTAATTCCTCAACCAATATTACCCATTGGTTAATGAAAAACAATGTTTTATTTAGATTCAACAATCAAGTCAATAATCCAATCGTCTTCGTCAAACAGTTCATATAATAATCATATGAAAATAAACATTAAATTTGATAATAACATGAATAATAAATTCAACTAGTCGGCTAATAATAATAATTCAAGCATCCAATTAAATATCATACGTTTATATTATTATAAATGTAACCAACAAGGTAAGTTACCTCTTTTGGAAATAATCGTTAAATAATGATTTCTTTTCATTTAAATTAAACAAATGTTCAATTTAAATAATATAAAAATATATTCAGTAAACATCCAAACAATCATCAAATCAATCAACAATTAGCAACATATATACAATAGAAAACCCAACTTATATAATTATAAGTGGGAGAACTGAGTGAGATAAACTCACCTTTGTTTCCATTTGTCGGTGAAATGGTTCGATTTAATTAAATTAATCAAGTGTAAAATTTAATTAAAACTTTCAACTCTATACAAACCAACAACAATTTGTTACGCTCATCACTATTGTTCTAACGTTCCCTGTTTGGTCCAGTTCTGTCAACATACGAGAATGTTACACAAATTATACGTTTCCCAAATGGTTGCATCAGTTGTTATATAAGAATTAATCCAACTATGCATCCCTCATTTGACTTGACAAAATATAGAAAAACTATGGCCACATTAAAATAAGTATTAGGCGCCTTAAAATTAATAACTAGGCAGGTAGTAACATGTTCTTCCCAATGAAACCTGCTATTTTAACCGTATATAAAAATTATATATTCTTAAACAAATGTTTTCAAATAATACATTCACGTATTTAGTACAAATCCTTATTATTTCTCTTATACCATTAATCCGAGAATTGAATAAACAACCCTGGAAAACATTTTCATTTTGAACAGTGAACTAGAGTTATACTATTTTTAAAAATATACTTGGAAGTAGTATTACATATACCACGGTTACGGTTGTATTTCAAAATATATCTAGTTCAAAAGCCTGCGTGTTGCATCCATACTAATATGTTTAAATTAATATCAAAATAATATGTATTTACCTTAATAACTACTTAAGTTTGATTAGGCATATATAAGTGATTAGGTGTAACGACCCAAATTTTTTGACCGTTTAAATTGACAATAAACCACACATGTCGACCTAAACAAATCGCAAATGCAGGTAGTTATTGGGAAAAAGAAGAAAAAGAAAGAAAGAAGGAAAAATAAAATCACAGAATCTCACAGCGGAAGGACAACATATAATAAATAAATAGCAGTTAAAGCAGTTGAAATATATACATTGGTTATAACATTCAAATGAATATCAGAGTTACACATATACAGATGTACATAATAAGCAGCGGAAAAATAATGCAGCGGATAAACATATGTATAGATAATAGATATACCAAATCTTCGTCTTCGATCTCCAAAGCACAGTCATCTTCGGTAACTGCAACGTCTGCTGACCCGAGCATATTGCATAAGAAAGAAAACACAACAAACACTCGGATCAGCACTAAATCATCTCATATTAGTCAAATCAAAATACGAAATAACATCAGTATCAAGGGGTGCAGTAACTCAAGAGATGTTACAGGATTTTTCCATCTCTCAAGGATCCGTTAAACTAATACATACATAATATAGTACGCTATTATGATAGTGTCTATCCAGTAAAGTATAAATACTGAAAATAGCGTAAGCGGGATTACCATATTACCCTTACGCCGTTTATAGGCATCAACAGTCTATACAGCACCGTAAATTCACCGTACTGGTGTTATCAGAGGGCACTCCATAGAAGGCAATGCTAAATCAAAATCGTATGGGGCTCGATAAGGATATATATGACAAGGCACTCGAGGCAATGCCCAGGGTAGGATTCTACCAATTGCACTCCCGGACCGGTGGTAACGCATAGCAGCCACTACCGCCCACCTCGGAACACACTCCCATAATCATAAAATTTAAATGGGCCCAAATCATCATCATCATAGTCATATAAATAGCATCGAAGAAGTGTGTCCGATCAAAGGCGCTAACCTCAATTAGTCACGGTATAGCTCATGTTTTAGTCATTTCAATTCTGACCCGAAGGTCAGGGCTATTTCGTCATCGATCATCTTCTTCGATTCAATAATCGCCTCCAAGTCATCATACTCGTTCTGGATACGTCATAACGTTCACAGTTGTCAAAGTGGTATCGACACTGACAGAGAGTATGCCTTATGTCGACTCCGGTCTCTTTAACAACCAACGCTTACATCTTTCCACATCGGTCGGTTCTTATATATTTGAAAGGTTCGCTTTCATATCAAAATATCATATTTTGTTTCGAACCAATTTATATTCAAATAAAATAAAATTTCATATCAAAATATCATAAATCATCCCAAGCCGATTTTTATTCTAAATTAGAATATATCCCATACCATTATATTATAATCATATAATATTTCCAAAACGAAATATTCAAATAGAATATAATTTTACCTCAAAGGTTTCCAATTATCTCGGATTCTCATCTCAACTCCATTTGAACCAGTGGTTCAAACTCAAGCATTTCCATTCGGAAGAAATTTAAAAATTTGGGAAAAATACTCGTAAACCAAATGTTTATATAATATTAATAATAATAATAATAATAAATTTTATAAAATAAATATATATATAGATGTATATATAGAATATAATAGTTAAGATAACTTAGAAATTTAAATATTATAGATATACTTAAAATAAGATTTACTAGAACCTTTGAACAAAATGAATTATAAGGAAATTATTTAAATATAATAGTATTAAGTAAAAGTAATTAATAGTTTTAAAGTTAGAATAATTTTTTAGAATCAATGCATAAATATTTAAAATAAATTTCTCAAATCAAAACCTTTCTTCCTTCCAAATTTCCAATACTTGAATTTATCCTCCGATCTCAACGGAGTTTACTTAGTTCCCTATCTCGTTTCAACCTTGTTCAAAACAACTACTTGATTTCAAGAGTTCCGAGATGTATATTTCAACTGGGTTCAAACCACTCAGATACTCTTGATTTCTAATTTCCCAACATTTGATTTCTATAAGATTTTTTCCTTTTTATCTAACTCTTATTTTTGGAAAGTTCCAATTCATATTCAAACCCCAATTTAGATATTCCTATTTTGGTTTGGAAAATTCCTTCATCCCTTTTTATCATCATCCCAGTCAGAATCTTTAAAGAATTTGAAAATCGAGTATCGACACATTCTTTTAAATGAAATTCTATCAAATAAAATTTCAAATATAAACATCATTTAACCAACTGATGTCTGTATATAATTATCTATCCAACGGCCAAGTGATTTAATATTTAATTTCTCGATATTTCAGGGATGGATCTATCATTTCAATCCAAATCAGGGTCACAGAGATTTATCATTTCACTCTGTGTTCTTAATTCATTTTTATCGATAAATCCCGGGTTCATTAGATGCCCGCAACATCAAGGGTAAATGGGATTTATCGTCAAAACCAACATGCAATACGATATACTGAATATGGGCATAAGCAGTGTCAATATCAATAGTAATAAAAATTCAACCAAACATCCATCACATCATTTCATTCAACTGATCAGCATTAACTGTTCCAGGATTAACAAGGGTTCGAATTTCAACTAGAGATTTAAATTAAATTAAATAACTAATCATTTACTTAGATTGCATGTTAACACACTTGCATATCAAATTTAAACAACACATCAACAATTCAATGCAACCATGCAACCAAACTTATTTCATAATTTAATTCAATAAATATGGGAATAATTCAGTATTTCGTGAGTGAGAAAACCACTCACCTTTGGGTTACAATTTGAATCGAGCGTTCAGAAAGGCCCAAAATTTGACAGTCTCAGATCGCAACCAAACCAGTGCCAAAACGTCCGCAACTCCGCCACGATCCCAACGCAACAAACCGCGTCCAATTCCGAATTAAAACGAGAGAGTTATCAGCGTTTAACCATTTTGATTTTTAATTATATATAAATTAAATAAAAATTTACTCACCCTATCACGCCTTGCCACATCAGCCCCCTTCACCTTTTCGTTCCCGCTCCTCTTCTATTAGTTACGGTGAACCGACGTGAGCACTAAACCCATCACGCCCAACTTTGACCAACAAATTCGACGTCCTCCGACCACAACAGCACCTCTGACCACCGGCGTTCTTCTCGCCTGACCGCGGAGCATCCGCCAGTACCCAAATCGCCATCTCCGGTCGAGCCATCGTCTCGCGCTAACCCACCACAGATCCGGGTTTCCAAACCCTACGACGCAAAAATCCGACGATCTACTTAACGATACATCGAACGACCACCACCTCTACACTCGCCTGAACTTCCTCTACGAAACCCATATCCCAGAATCTTCGATTAGAGTCTCGATCAAAAAGCCCCAAATCAACACTTAGGGTTTCGAAAATTATGAACTTTGACTGAGAATTCCGGCACCACCGTCCACTGCATGTCGAAACGAAAGGTACCCGTAGCTTCGTATCGTCGAGAGCTTCGTATCGATATATAATAAGCTAGGGTTTGGAGATTTTTATTTTTGAAGTTTGATTTTCATTTTGATCTAGGGTTTGAAAAATTATTTTCAGCCATTAAGAAGAAAAGTAGATGGAGGAAAGTGTACGTATCATAGAAAATGAGTTGATGAGTGAAGGAAGGGATTTTTATTTATAATTATAAGGCCCAAACATGAGAAATACCCAATTATCCATTTAAAATGCTCTCGTTCACATTTTCTCTCATACGATCAAACGGTAAGTCGGATTGTAACGCAATTTGAAATCTTATCATAATTCACCGTTCCGGTTCTGATGGCGCCTGTTTCGTCGAATTCTGAGACCGTCGCCAAAACAGTTAAATTTCACTGTTAATTAATTAATAAAATATTAGAATTTCAATTAACTATTTGTAATCCAAATTAAATACTAATAAAATTCCATTTTAATCCAATTAAGACTTAAATAAATTTTTATAAATAAATTTCACACATTTCTAAATCTAAATTTGATTTTTGATTTGATTTTTTTTTCTTTTGATTTGAATTTCAGTTATTATATCTCAACTTAGAATTCTTCATCGACCAATTAAATTTGAATTCCCATTTATACTCAATGCAAATTTACTTTATTACTATTACCATAAAAATTTATTTTTAACAACCTTTCTAAATAAGACTAGAATTGAAAATCTATTTATATTCAATTCAAATAATCACCATCATAAATCAACAGGATTTGATTTTTATCTTAATACATCCCAATTTACTTATTTTAAATTGGAATTTAAATATACTGAAAATTATGGGATGTTACACTCTCCCCCACTTAAAAAATCTTTTCGTCCTCGAAAAGAGAACGAACCGATATTAAGCACATATCTAATTTAAATTCATACTTAAAAATAGCCTTTATAAAGTAAATTATATTTGTAAAACTCATAAATTTTCTAATTCCCGAAATCACGGAAAATTTCGGCAGCATCTCCTTTGTACGGAGAGCTCCGGGAAAATCCCGATATATATATATCAATCCAAAATATACATCTCATCAACGATGAGGCATCCCTGAACCAGGGGAAAACAAAAAACAAAACCACCAAGCTTATACGTCCCCAAACACGTACCTCTTTAAGCATTTATTTTTGCGGTTTTTATTTACCTTTGCATCAAATCTTAGTGCAAGCGAGCTTCCAGCAAAATACCAATCCTTGCACCTACTACATACTCAAACATGCATAAGAATCAAATATATAACAATCCATGGCAAATGTATATAGCTTACATAACATACACAAAGCAATTCAACCACAAAACCAGGATTTTCATAACAGACCAGCGAAAAATCATTGATTATCACCCTTTAAAAGTTGTAATTTGACTAAAACATACTAGGCAAAAGTTATGGTATTTGTTTCAGGCTTTCCGAATTGTCCGGATTCGTCGAATTCGGATAATTCGCTCAAAAGTTATGACTATTTTAGTGAAGGCGAACATCTCAGCCCGTACACTGAAAAATGCAGATCTGAATTGTTCAACCCAGTTTTTAACCCTTTAAACAGAAAATTTTCAATAAGCATATTTGAGAAAAGTTTTAGTTCAGATTCTGGCCTTTCCGAATTGTACTCGCACATCGAAATCCGACGCTCCATTAGGAAGTTATGGTCAAAACAATATAGGTATCCGCTTCAGATTTTTAATTTTCTGCACATACACTACGACTAAAACTCGCATTTCAGCCTAGTAAACATAAGAATTCGACAGGGCTATATAAACGAAAGTTTTAGCTCGGTTTCTAGGGTTTCCGAAAAGTTCGGAGTCGTCCGATTCCGATCATCCATTCAAAAGTTATGGCTATATTAGTTTCAGCTTATTGACATTTTCAGGTTTTCGCATAACCATTGATTTATATAAAGTTTTTAAACTTTTCGGGCTCTAATACTTCAACAAAGATCGATCATCTAAAGGAAATTATCGCTCCCTTATGCCAAAACGTGACCTATGCTTTTATTGCTTAACATATCCATGTTTGTTTGTTTGATAAAAGTTTTCACTTCCCTTTATATTAAGCAAATTCCATTCCAAGCCTTAAATTCCAAATGAATTTGAATTCATTCTAACTTTTAGCTTGCTTGGTTATATTACATTCTTAATTCATTAACATGGATCAAGTTTATTTACTTAACCCAAGTGTCTATTAAATTCGGATTCGACTTATATAAATTTCCCGAGTTGATTTCGTTCTATTAAATCCTCCAAATTCGGGTTGTTTCATTTTATATCACACTTCAATATCTAGAACCCAGACTAGAATCCATTTAACATGATATTATTCCGAATAAGCCAATTTACTTTTGAATTCTATTTCATTTGTCTGGCACTACGATTCATAACTTTAATCCTTCCCTCATTCGCTTATTCCCATTTCCCTTTTGAGGTTACTCTATCAACTCGATTCATTTATTAGTCTCTCAAATCATAAATTTCAGTTAAGAACTATTCACAACTCAAGCTTTATACTCGGTTCTCAACCCATTTTCCCATTTCCTAAGTTAAACCTTTATTTAACTCAATTTTTTTTCTTCTACTCAAATTTGAGTTATGTTCCATATCCTTCATAATTCATGTTTAAAATCATATTCGATGTATCTTCCAATGAGGTTTAACCATTTAAAATTTCTATGACCTCATTTCATGTTTACACGAATCCATCGAGAGTGGTTTCATCAAATTCGGAAACCGTTTGCATGATTTCCACTTTTAAGCTTATATATGTATATATTAATAAATTATATATAACTACATATATATAAATTCCATATTTTAACTTTCAGTTTATTTCACTTGCTCGCTCAATTTGTTTAACTTCGAATCCATATAAATGGATTAAGGTTCGCTATGGTTTATATAAATCATTCTATTCATCATGTTTATTCAGCTTCCTTAACTTACATAACATTAGTTGCTAGTACAAATCAAATTGTTCTCACTCAATCTAACCATTCACATGAATTCTAAAACGACTCATTAAATTCCTTAAATTGATTTCCTTAAATTTGAATCCATCGAACTCTGAAAGCCGTTTGTAAATTTCTATCCTGAAGAGCTTATATATATTTATAAAATATATATATAAATTCCATAGCGCTATTTCTAAATTTTAATTTAGTCATAACTTACCATTTATAAAGTGAAAACTAAATTTCTTACATTCATTAGAAAGATATGGTCAATTCGATCCTAGAGTTTCTCGTTTTATCCAGTTCCGACTTATATTGAATTTTATATATTTATTCAAAGTTAGAAATCGAATTTTCGAACTACCGCGCCATTTCAGGCTCGTAATATAAATTTTATAAATCTCGAATTCAAATTTCGCTTTAAATAGATTTATAGTTGTTATTAGTTGAGGTAAACTCAATACTCGATTCCGGATTTTCAAATCAAGTTTAAAATAACATACATATATACTTATATAATTTATAAAAAAAAAAAAAACTTACCATATACAATTTTTAAAACCAAATCTTTGGTCATCAAAGAACTCAAAATTTAAATTCTGGTTTTAAACTCAAATTCATCCTTCAAATATTATATATTAATACCTTTATATAAAGTTTATATTATATGGAGTTAAATTCAAAATCCTTTGTCAAAACTGATTTTATAATAATCATTGAGTGGTCTCTCCCCCACTTAAACTCTTCGGAGTAACATCGATAATGTGTGCACTCATTACCGACATCGTTTCTAAGGTCCAAGGAGGGATTATACCACTTTGAATAATCTTTAAAACCATTTCTTTTCGATCATACCTAAAATATAGTATTATTTAAAACTTTGGCAACTATTTCCAAAGATACCCCAGGATCAAGTTTCAAGTTCATTTATATTTAAATCTCAATCTTTCTCACCCAATTTTATTTTGGATATCATTTCATTTTCAAATTGTTCTCATATATCATTTGAATTTCCCTTATAAAATTTATTATCGAATCAACCATATTAGGTAATAGCTTAAAATTACCACCTACTAAAACGATTTCACATATACTTGAACCAATATTATATTTGATATATAAATATTTAGAATATGAATGAAAACCATATTATGTCGATCCATCCTGTTCGATTATTTATAAATTCCTATCGATACGATGGCGTCCCATATATCAACCAGAACCCATAAATATTCAACAGAACAAGCCAACACAATAAAACTATTTTTATATCAAAACACAAGTACGCTCTCTCATATCACTCAAACTCATTCTAGGGCATTACTAACCCCATCTCTAATGAGTTAATTCCCAACAGAGCCAGGGTTATCGATAACCATTGCTCTGATACCAACTGTAACGACCCAAATTTTTTGACCGTTTAAATCGACAATAAACCACACATGTCGACCTAAACAAATCGCAAATGCAGGTAGTTATTGGGAAAAAGAAGAAAAAGAAAGAAAGAAGGAAAAATAAAATCACAGAATCTCACTGCGGAAGGACAACATATAATAAATAAATAGCAGTTAAAGCAGTTGAAATATATACATTGGTTATAACATTCAAATGAATATCAGAGTTACACATATACAGATGTACATAATAAGCAGCGGAAAAATAATGCAGCGGATAAACATATGTATAGATAATAGATATACCAAATCTTCGTCTTCGATCTCCAAAGCACAGTCATCTTCGGTAACTGCAACGTCTGCTGACCCGAGCATATTGCATAAGAAAGAAAACACAACAAACACTCGGATCAGCACTAAATCATCTCATATTAGTCAAATCAAAATACGAAATAACATCAGTATCAAGGGGTGCAGTAACTCAAGAGATGTTACAGGATTTTTCCATCTCTCAAGGATCCGTTAAACTAATACATACATAATATAGTACGCTATTATGATAGTGTCTATCCAGTAAAGTATAAATACTGAAAATAGCGTAAGCGGGATTACCATATTACCCTTACGCCGTTTATAGGCATCAACAGTCTATACAGCACCGTAAATTCACCGTACTGGTGTTATCAGAGGGCACTCCATAGAAGGCAATGCTAAATCAAAATCGTATGGGGCTCGATAAGGATATATATGACAAGGCACTCGAGGCAATGCCCAGGGTAGGATTCTACCAATTGCACTCCCGGACCGGTGGTAACGCATAGCAGCCACTACCGCCCACCTCGGAACACACTCCCATAATCATAAAATTTAAATGGGCCCAAATCATCATCATCATAGTCATATAAATAGCATCGAAGAAGTGTGTCCGATCAAAGGCGCTAACCTCAATTAGTCACGGTATAGCTCCTGTTTTAGTCATTTCAATTCTGACCCGAAGGTCAGGGCTATTTCGTCATCGATCATCTTCTTCGATTCAATAATCGCCTCCAAGTCATCATACTCGTTCTGGATACGTCATAACGTTCACAGTTGTCAAAGTGGTATCGACACTGACAGAGAGTATGCCTTATGTCGACTCCGGTCTCTTTAACAACCAACGCTTACATCTTTCCACATCGGTCGGTTCTTATATATTTGAAAGGTTCGCTTTCATATCAAAATATCATATTTTGTTTCGAACCAATTTATATTCAAATAAAATAAAATTTCATATCAAAATATCATAAATCATCCCAAGCCGATTTTTATTCTAAATTAGAATATATCCCATACCATTATATTATAATCATATAATATTTCCAAAACGAAATATTCAAATAGAATATAATTTTACCTCAAAGGTTTCCAATTATCTCGGATTCTCATCTCAACTCCATTTGAACCAGTGGTTCAAACTCAAGCATTTCCATTCGGAAGAAATTTAAAAATTTGGGAAAAATACTCGTAAACCAAATGTTTATATAATATTAATAATAATAATAATAATAAATTTTATAAAATAAATATATATATAGATGTATATATAGAATATAATAGTTAAGATAACTTAGAAATTTAAATATTATAGATATACTTAAAATAAGATTTACTAGAACCTTTGAACAAAATGAATTATAAGGAAATTATTTAAATATAATAGTATTAAGTAAAAGTAATTAATAGTTTTAAAGTTAGAATAATTTTTTAGAATCAATGCATAAATATTTAAAATAAATTTCTCAAATCAAAACCTTTCTTCCTTCCAAATTTCCAATACTTGAATTTATCCTCCGATCTCAACGGAGTTTACTTAGTTCCCTATCTCGTTTCAACCTTGTTCAAAACAACTACTTGATTTCAAGAGTTCCGAGATGTATATTTCAACTGGGTTCAAACCACTCAGATACTCTTGATTTCTAATTTCCTAACATTTGATTTCTATAAGATTTTTTCCTTTTTATCTAACTCTTATTTTTGGAAAGTTCCAATTCATATTCAAACCCCAATTTAGATATTCCTATTTTGGTTTGGAAAATTCCTTCATCCCTTTTTATCATCATCCCAGTCAGAATCTTTAAAGAATTTGAAAATCGAGTATCGACACATTCTTTTAAATGAAATTCTATCAAATAAAATTTCAAATATAAACATCATTTAACCAACTGATGTCTGTATATAATTATCTATCCAACGGCCAAGTGATTTAATATTTAATTTCTCGATATTTCAGGGATGGATCTATCATTTCAATCCAAATCAGGGTCACAGAGATTTATCATTTCACTCTGTGTTCTTAATTCATTTTTATCGATAAATCCCGGGTTCATTAGATGCCCGCAACATCAAGGGTAAATGGGATTTATCGTCAAAACCAACATGCAATACGATATACTGAATATGGGCATAAGCAGTGTCAATATCAATAGTAATAAAAATTCAACCAAACATCCATCACATCATTTCATTCAACTGATCAGCATTAACTGTTCCAGGATTAACAAGGGTTCGAATTTCAACTAGAGATTTAAATTAAATTAAATAACTAATCATTTACTTAGATTGCATGTTAACACACTTGCATATCAAATTTAAACAACACATCAACAATTCAATGCAACCATGCAACCAAACTTATTTCATAATTTAATTCAATAAATATGGGAATAATTCAGTATTTCGTGAGTGAGAAAACCACTCACCTTTGGGTTACAATTTGAATCGAGCGTTCAGAAAGGCCCAAAATTTGACAGTCTCAGATCGCAACCAAACCAGTGCCAAAACGTCCGCAACTCCGCCACGATCCCAACGCAACAAACCGCGTCCAATTCCGAATTAAAACGAGAGAGTTATCAGCGTTTAACCATTTTGATTTTTAATTATATATAAATTAAATAAATATTTACTCACCCTATCACGCCTTGCCACATCAGCCCCCTTCACCTTTTCGTTCCCGCTCCTCTTCTATTAGTTACGGTGAACCGACGTGAGCACTAAACCCATCACGCCCAACTTTGACCAACAAATTCGACGTCCTCCGACCACAACAGCACCTCTGACCACCGGCGTTCTTCTCGCCTGACCGCGGAGCATCCGCCAGTACCCAAATCGCCATCTCCGGTCGAGCCATCGTCTCGCGCTAACCCACCACAGATCCGGGTTTCCAAACCCTACGACGCAAAAATCCGACGATCTACTTAACGATACATCGAACGACCACCACCTCTACACTCGCCTGAACTTCCTCTACGAAACCCATATCCCAGAATCTTCGATTAGAGTCTCGATCAAAAAGCCCCAAATCAACACTTAGGGTTTCGAAAATTATGAACTTTGACTGAGAATTCCGGCACCACCGTCCACTGCATGTCGAAACGAAAGGTACCCGTAGCTTCGTATCGTCGAGAGCTTCGTATCGATATATAATAAGCTAGGGTTTGGAGATTTTTATTTTTGAAGTTTGATTTTCATTTTGATCTAGGGTTTGAAAAATTATTTTCAGCCATTAAGAAGAAAAGTAGATGGAGGAAAGTGTACGTATCATAGAAAATGAGTTGATGAGTGAAGGAAGGGATTTTTATTTATAATTATAAGGCCCAAACATGAGAAATACCCAATTATCCATTTAAAATGCTCTCGTTCACATTTTCTCTCATACGATCAAACGGTAAGTCGGATTGTAACGCAATTTGAAATCTTATCATAATTCACCGTTCCGGTTCTGATGGCGCCTGTTTCGTCGAATTCTGAGACCGTCGCCAAAACAGTTAAATTTCACTGTTAATTAATTAATAAAATATTAGAATTTCAATTAACTATTTGTAATCCAAATTAAATACTAATAAAATTCCATTTTAATCCAATTAAGACTTAAATAAATTTTTATAAATAAATTTCACACATTTCTAAATCTAAATTTGATTTTTGATTTGATTTTTTTTTTCTTTTGATTTGAATTTCAGTTATTATATCTCAACTTAGAATTCTTCATCGACCAATTAAATTTGAATTCCCATTTATACTCAATGCAAATTTACTTTATTACTATTACCATAAAAATTTATTTTTAACAACCTTTCTAAATAAGACTAGAATTGAAAATCTATTTATATTCAATTCAAATAATCACCATCATAAATCAACAGGATTTGATTTTTATCTTAATACATCCCAATTTACTTATTTTAAATTGGAATTTAAATATACTGAAAATTATGGGATGTTACATTAGGCATAAAAAAAGGCGCATACATATTCATTCTCACATGCTTTGCATGCTTCACCATACAAACGGACGTGTCCCATCCCCCTTTTTTCCTTCCCCACTGTTTTCTCCTTCGAATTTTCCCTACTTCGTTTCATTTTTCTTCTATCTTTTTTCTTGCTTTATTATATGGCCCAAGGCCCAAACAAATAAATAGCATCCCAATCTAACTTCACCATTCCTTCTCTTGTAACCATTCTCTCATGCATAACTTCCCATTTCAGTGCACTTCTCTTTCTTTTTCTTCTGGCCTTTCCTCCCCATACACCAGCATGCCTCTTCACACTCCCCCATTCTTCGCGTCCAGCTTCTTTTTTTCTTTCTTGTCCGAAATGCCCCCAAAGACTACAACTCACTCACGAAACCATCCTCACCCAACATTTCTTACTTCCCCATACGTAGGCTCTATCTTCCTTTCCTTATGTAACATGCGTGACTCCTATTTCCAATATTCCACGCAACCTGCAGTTGACTCCTCCATACTCTCTTCTCTGTTCCACCTACTATAACTTCTTTCCCATGATGCATGAGCACCACAACTACCCATTGGGCTACATAGTAACTCCTTCCCATCTGAAAACTTTGAACCGTGTATCTCCTTTACTCGCGTTTCCAGTACGCCATATCCAACAACTTCGAACTCTCTTTTAATACATATGAAATGAAGCCACAAATACCTCCTCCACGTCTCCACTTTTCCTCGAAGAACCAATGAACAACAGTATGCAAACTCATGAAAACTTATATTGATTTGAAACTCACACCAAGTGAAAAGCAACAAAAATCATTTCGGGATTTAAAGGGGTCAATTCGAATTGTTTTGGTTTTAGTTTTTATTTGAGGAAGTTTGGTTTCCTTTATTGCTGAAGTGATGAAGAAAACAGAGAGCAAATGTTTATTTATGGGCAGAGTCTCTGTGGGCACCAAGAAATTAGGGTATAGGTTTGCAGATATTTTTATGGTAGCTGTTGCGTGACATTAAAATAAAATAAAAATTACTTGATAGCCATGGTTTTGAGAAAGATTGATGCATAAGGAATATAATAGTTTGGGTCGCAAGAAATTTTGAGATGCAAGAAAGTATACAGATGGGGATGCACGAATTATACACTGGGAAGGATTTTATTAAAATAAATATATATTATATTATACCAACTATCGTGCATGACGTTTAATTTTGTATAGTCGCACATGAACTTCGAAAATAATGAAACTTGACATACTGTTATGTTTTGATGTTCCAGATCCAATGGAATTAATTTCATTGAATTCAGACTCCATTTGCACAAAGGCATTATTTTAATTCCACATATATTCATCGGTTCACATTTAAAATTTTGTCTATTAACAAAACAACTCTGATTGGCACCAAACCGGAAATCTAGCAATAATTAGCTATACGCATTCCAATAAAATTTGTTTCATCTAAAACAAAGGTCGTTTGAAAAACGGTTATACTTAAGGCTTATATAATATCGATTAAATATTAATAAATTCGGAAACCATTAAATTAATAATAAATTATTATTGTCATATATATATATATATATATTCAAATAAAATAATTTATAGCTTCGCATCCAACCAATATCAAAATATAACTCAACAATAACATTCTCGAGTTAAAATGATATTCGAATTATATAGAAATCCTTATATATGTTATTAAATAATCGACATCGTTTATAAACGATTCTACATTGACTATTTTAAAATTTGATTTGGACATGACTCACAATATATAAGCTGAATTCTCAAATTTTCTCTTTTATTAGAAAATTATTATCAAATAAATTCGAACGATTCTTGTTTCACATAATTCCGACTTATGTAGGATTCTGTATATTCAAATGAAGTTCAAAACTCAATATAACAAATTACCGCATCATTTCGAGTTCGTTTTAAATTAAATATAAATATAAATGTTCAATCGTCGTTTAATTAACGAATATATATTAAAATCCATAAATATTCCAAACAGAAAATTTGTGTTAAGGGCTTAATGTTTAGCCCCAATTAATTTGTTGGACACAGGTTTTAAAATATTAGTTTCCAGGACAAAAATCAAAGCGTATGTCTTCTTCTTCTCAAACGACTATCGTAATTTCTGAAGTCATGTGTTCATTAAAATTAGGTTAAAATTAAGCTGTTGTTTATTGTTTAATTAAGTCACTTGTTTGTTTTTCGGAAAAAAATTAGTCGTTAGTTTCTTCCTGTATCAAACTCAACTTTAATTTTGGGAAATAGTGATTCGAATTTCTTTATTCGGATTGGCTAATCGATTTTCTCAGTTGTTAATTTCTTCTTAAATCATTTGGTAAATCGTGATTCGGATTTGTTCATTTGGATTGGCTAATCGATTTTCTCTGTTTGATTTTTTGTTCTTTGGTGTATGTTTTAAACTTTTGGTATTTTTAATTATTAATTCGATGTTTTATTTTGTTGTTAATGCTTTTGTATAATTTTTATTAAGGAACGCATTTAGGTTTCATTTGCTATAGTTGGAATAATAAACTCTTAAAGGTATTCTTGTGATAAAACAAGCAATGTGTTTTTAGCCTGGTTGAATAATTAAGTTTTGATTATGATTTTTGTATTTATACTATAACTTCAGATTTGGCCTGAGTAATCAAACAATTTATTTTTGCCCGTTAATTCTGTTTTTACTCACTTTGGTTATGTAGTTGGATCTTAAACATTATTTGTTGACGACGCATTTTATTTAAGTTTTTCTGATTTGTGATTTGTAAAAGATACTTGATTATATCTTTTTTCAAAAATTGTGACAGAAAATAAAAATGTAAGACATTATTTACAGGAAATAATAAGTGGGACGAAAAATGATAAATGATTTCATTGATAACTGCATTTTTATGTCTATTTAGAGAAAATTATAATGAGCAACGTCCTAATTCTCAATTCATTAGCAGAAATACATGATTTTTATTTTCTGCCCTTATAGCGTAGGTTTATTGATTTTGATGAATATTAACAATATGTGATATTTGATTTTGTATAGTCTTGATAATATTTGTTTGAATAACATAACATATCTTATATGATTTAAAAAGTTAAATGATTATATCTTTTTTCAGTATGACATAAATTATATAATGCAAAGATTTTTATTTTTGTAAATTTCATATGGCCTAATGTAGTTGATTGTATATTATATTACAATTTTCTAGTTAACATTAGATATTAGGATATTACAAATTAATTGTTATTTGAAGAATGTTGTTTGTAACTTGTAAGTATATAAAAAAGATAAAATGATTTATATTTTATATTTTAATTGCAACACAGTTTACATTGGACAATAAGTTAAAGAAATTCTGTATTACAAGTCAAGCTGTATATCAGTTTTATATACAATGATTATTAATTGTAAAACAAACCTAGCTTTGTATCAGCTACAAAAACATAAAGATAAATGATTATATATTTTTGGGTAGTGAAAGATAAATTGATATATCAAACAATGATTTAATTAAATATATTTATACAACTTGAACAAATTAAGGCATTGAATTTATAATGCATGTAGCAACCCGCAAATTCTGAACCAATTTAAAAAATTTATTTTAGAAAATTTAATGGATTTTTAATATTTGAAATGGTTTATTTTAAATAATAATGACTAAAAATTTATTTAAATCGAAGTTAAAATGAATAAATTTAATTTAAATATAGAAGGAGTTGGAAATGGCGCGATAGTTCGAAAATTCGATTTTAAATTTAAATTTAATATACAAGATTCATTTTAAATCAGAATTGAGCGAAATAAGGAATATTAAAATCTGTTTAATCATATCTATCTAACAAATTTAAGAAACTGAAATTTCACTTTGAAAATAGAATGTTATGTCCAGTTTAAAATTTAGAAAAGTCGCTATAGAATTTATATATATTTTAATATCATATATGGCCCTTAAAAATAGCCATTTTATAAACGACCTCCATTTTCGATGAAACCATTTTTTTAGCGATCGAAATGTAAAATTATTGCTAGGTTTCAATTTTCATAATTTTTCGAATTAATATGTGAGAATGGCAAACGAAAATGTGTTTTGTCAATTTCAGTCAAATTTAATCGACTTGAAAATGACCATTTTTCAAACAGTCTCAAAATTCGATGAAATTAGTTTTGTTAGGACTGTATCGTCAAAACATAGCTAGAAATATTTTTTCTGCATTTTTCTGAGTTCGTATGTGGCCCCGGTGAATTTAAATATACGATTGAATTAATTTAATAAAGGATTTAAATATTAAATTAAAGAATTCAGGCCACAGACAGTCGTTTGGGTTGACGAGACCTAGCCCATTGCATCCGGAACGGGGGCAATTGGCTAAGGGTAACTCCCGCTAGGCCGAAATTAAATTGTTTAAGAATTATGGATTTATTTGTAAAATTTACATTAAAATATTATAAAAATACATAATCTTCTACAAAACCCTAATCCAATTCTGTTCTTCCTGAGCCACCGCCATGAATAAATCGATGGCAATAAAACTCCGAAAATGATCCCTTAATTTCTCAAAATATAGTGTGAATTAAATTGTGAATCTAAAGCAAAGATTAGAGAGTCAGCTGAGAGCTTCAATCTTATACGGATATGATCAAAAATAACTGTGCGGATTTCTCGAATTTTGCGCTCTAAGGCGTTGTGTTTGCACGCATTTTCACAGTGATGAAGACCACCGAGTTGGAGCCTGTCGCCGACGTAGAAGGAGCTGGAGGATGACTTCGAATTGGCGATTTCAGATTGTATTTCGATGTCTTGTGAAGCGAGCGGTTTAGAGCCCTAGGCATTGAAGTTGGGTGCGGTTGTTATCTGTAGAAGACGAAGAAGAGGAACGGGTTTAGGTAATCAATGTAATTAGGGGGTGAGTTAAATCTTAATTATTATTTAATTATAAAATATGTAATCAAATATATAAAAGTGTGTATCTTTTACATATGAGCATGGAACGAAACTGGATCCGTTGGAATCAGAAAAATGAGAGCTTCACGATGAAGCAGACCAGATCTGAAATGGAGCACTTTGGAAATTCAGCCAAATTTGAATGCGAACAGAAATTCAGACGAAAATCGAAAAAAAGATTTCTGATTTTTAAATAATTAATCAAATTATTTATTTTACTTGCTATGTAATGACTGTATGTATATGATTTATATCTGTTTTGTCTAAAATTTGGATGATGGTTAATCTATTGTTTGGTGATGAATAATTATAGATATGTATATGATAGTTAAATAAAATTAAAAATATCACTTTGGACATATTTGTTGAATTGAATTTGTTTGTCAATTCAGTTAAAAATATCACTTTAGACATATTTGTTGAATTGAATTTGTTTGTCAAATCAATGAAAAATATCATTTTGTCATTGTTATTGGATTGAATTAGTTTGTCATAAAATACCATTTTGTTTATTTTATTGAATTGAAATTAGAATTGTCAATTCAATGAAAAATACCATTCTGTTCATTTTATTGAATTGAAATTAGAATTGTCAATTCAGTGAAAAATATCATTTTGTTCATTTTATTGAATTGAAAAAGTTACATTTTTGTTTGCGTTCCTCGATACAAACAAAACATTAAAATAAAAGAGTTACAATTTTGTTTGCATTCCTCAATGTAAACAAAACATTAAAATAAAGAGTTGTATTTTTGTTTGCATTCCTTGATGCAAATAAAATATGAAATAAAGAATTACATTTTTTTCATTCCCTGATGCAAATGAAACATGAAATTAAAAGTTAAATTTTTATTTGTGTTCTTTAGGTGCAAGCAAGCATTTAAATAAAAAGTTTCATTTTTGTTTGCAATTTTAGATGCAAACAAAACATGAATTAAAAAGTTATTTTTTATTTGCATTCTTTGATGCAAATAAACATTGAACTAAAAAGTTATTCTTTTATTTGCATTCCTTGATGCACATAAACGATGAATTAAAAAGTTATTCTTTTATTTGCATTCCTTGATGCAAATATACGATGAATTAAAAAGTTGTTCCTTTATTTGCATTCTTTGATGCAAATATACATTGAATAAAAAGTTATACTTTCATATGCATTCTTTGATACAGGTAAAATGTTGAAATTGGAAGTAAAATTTTTATTTGTATTTCTCGATGCAAATAAGTCATAGTTTTAAAATAATGTTACATTTTATTTGTAATTTAGATACAAATCAATAACATGATTTGTAAAGTTACATTTTTTTATTTGCAATTTTAGATGCAAACAAAACATCAGAATTAAAGTTACATTTTTGTTTGCAATTTTAGATGCAAACAAAACATTAAAATAAAGGTTGTATTTTTGTTTGCAATTTTAGATGCAAACAAAACATTTAAATAAAAAGCTACATTTTTATTTACATTTTAGTTGTAATAAAAATGATAGAATTAAAGGTTACATCTTTATTTGTCAAATTAGATGTAAGTAAAGGAATAAAATAAAAAGTTACACTTTTATTTACATTTTAGCTGTAATAAAAATGATATGACTAAAAGTAATACTTTTATTGTCATTTTGAGACAATAAAAAGAATAGAATTTAATGTACATTTTTATTGCCACTTTCGAGACGATAAAAAGAGTAGAATTACGAGTACATTTTTAATGTCACTTTATGCGATGCAAAAAGGATTACATTTCTTATGTAATATAAAGATTACATTTTTTTTTACAATGTAATAAATATATCATTTTTATGCAACATAAAAAGATTACATTTCATTGTAAATGAGTCAACATTAGAGTTTACATTTTTAATGTAAATGAATCAGTAGAAAAGATTCATTGTTTTCGATAAAATATGTTAACATGAGAACTTACATTTTTGTTGAAAATGATTCATTGTTGCATTAAAATGTTTAACTATAAAAAGCTGCACATTTTTATTGTAATAAGAGATTATTTGAAAAACATTCATCTGTTGAAAATATAATGTAGCCATGCCTTGAAATATATGTTTGTGATGTTGAAATGTTACACTTCCATTTACAAGTTGTCCGACTTGTTTAAGTGATTGGGACGATAATTTTTCACACATATCCCGATTGCACAGATAACCTATTATTGTTTGTTGGTTGAAACCCCACACGGGTGTTGGGACGACATTTGATATACACTAGCCCCAATATTTAATTAATTGTCAATCGATGGGTTGACAGTCTGTGTTGAGCATTAATTATTTACTTATTATAATGCTCACACAGTTATAAATCTCACTTTGGATGTGAATGTATTGTTTGATGATTGTTTATCATTATCTTTGGATATATGCAATGTATGAAAGCCATAAAACTGTAATTATATGGTAATTAATCGAGTCGCATTCCGATTCAAAATTATTTTAATGAAAAAGGTCATTTTAATGTAAAAATACATTTTTATGTAGAAGAATGAAAAGATCATTTTAATGTAAAAATACATTTTAATGTAAAAGAAAAAGGAACATTTTAGAAAAGGAACACCTTAGAACAAAGAATATTTTAATATAAAGAATATTTTAATATAATGAATTTTTAAAATAAAGAATATTTTAAAATATATTTAGAAAGAATAAACTATGATTTTTAAGTTCGTTTTAGAATGGACACAAGAATATAAAATATGAAGCCGTGTTATGTAGGGACGCTATTTTTAACCCGAACGGGTTTATCGATCGATTTATTTCATCTTTAAAATAAATATAAAAGAAGAGATTTATAAATCTAATATTTTAAAATTTTAAATATTTTAATATAATAAAATATAGAAAATTCAATTTTTATTTAAAATTGAAAATGAAGATAAAACCATTATAAATGAATTTATAAATATTTTGTAAAATATGTTTTAATAGAAATCGACGAAATATAATGGCCTGAATAGAACGCGCCGCGCAGCGACCGTTCGCGAATTTCGATCATTAACTTCAAATTGATGTAACGGGTGATCCGAACATCGGATTCTCCTAAAACTGGAACCTTTGGGTTCGTAACGGAAAAAGCTTTCCCATGAATATAAGAGTTTTGAAATCTAACAGTTAGATTTGGAGTTATGTCCAATTATTTAAAATATAGGAAAATTATGTAAAATCTTAATAAATGATTTGAAAAGATTTTAAGATGAAAAACTCCAGTTTTGAAAAGGAAAAATATATTTTTATCATGACGAACTAGTTATTAACTAGAAAGATAATCCAATGTTTAAATTAAATAAATTGGATTTTGGGTTATCGTGAATGGTGCCTTAAATAACACTATTCTTAAAACCCCGTGTAAAAAGAATAAATCTTTTAATTAAGATTAATAGAATTTTCAAATTATATTTAGTAATTGGAATAAAGTGAAATGTGAATTTGGTTTATCGTGAACTGTGTTTTAAAACGACATTTGTTCTTTAACCCAATTAACAGTGAAAATATAATTCGGAATTTATAAATCTTTTATTAAGATTTAATTGGAAATTTTCCAAAATAAAGTTTTCCAATTTATTACATTAAATTGGAATTGAATAGAATTTGGTTTGGTAATAATCGAGATAAGCTTCTGTAGAAGAAGGCTGTTACTATATATGGAATTTAAAAGGCTTTGCCGTTATTCCATTTATATTATTATCTGATACAGAAATTTATATCGATTATATATTGATTTGATTTCTGTGAAAATTCCATATTTAATGGAAGATGATTTTGAGTTTATCGTGAACTGTGTTTTAAATGACATCGGTTCTTTAACCCGGTTAAAGATAAGATTAATTTCTTAAATTTGAGTAATCTTTAAGTAATGATTTAGAGATGTAAAAGATAACTTTAAAGAATTTTATCTTTGATAAAATTAATGGGTACACTTCTCTAATATTGTGAATATTTTACTGAAAGAATATTCTTAATTGGAATGAGGCGTTGGATGTGTTTTTATATCACTTGATTTTAAATTACGCGAGTTATTCGAAAAGACCGGGTTTAACCCATTCTGGATAATTAATACGACGACTAACAGTCGAAGAAATTGAAGACGGTGCAAGACCGACGATCTTCAGGTCGAATGGTTTGCTCCTGATGCCTATGATTGGAGTAGCTACCTTGAATGGGCTACAGTGGTAGTCATCCGGACGTACAAGTTGATTGTTCGGATATGCGAGGAATAAGGTTCCTTCGGTTTCGTTCAAACCTAGAACGGACTTGTAAATGGATGGTATGTCTGACGTTGTATTCCTTTACATTGTATATGTTGATTTCTGCTAATATATACCTGTTTGGTAGCGGAGAATTCATTCTCTTGCTTAATACCCTTCTCTGAGACGTATGAGTTCAAAGGTTATATATTGGCAGAAATCAATGGTAGGGATTGACAATGTGGCATACTTAGATGCATGGATCAAGGCTTTTGTTGAAAAGTAGAGCCTTGTGGATGATGATCAAAGCACAACCTATTTAGGCATACCTTTGTGTATTACGTTACCTCGTGAGCCTCATACCCCGGTAGAGTCAAAAACGGGACAAGAGAATGTAGGGAGTGCATACGTTTCTTTCTAGCTAGAAGTGGTGTTTGGGTTTTTACATGACCCGACATTTTTACTTATGTGATTGATGGATTATTAGGCACCTCGGATTTTTTATTGGTCGTCAATGTCCAATTTATAGGTACAATAGGATCGAGAAGCATGTGTTTAGGCATAACTAATCCACTATAGTATTTGTGGACCGGCCCTACTGTATCCAAAGATTCGCCAGCGTCCGAATCCTGAGACATTGCTAGGGGTGTCTCGAATCGGTTAGGAGATCGTTCCTAGCCTTGACTCAAGATGGAAACCCAACTTCCAATACGAGATCATGTGGTTTTGATTGTATAACTAGTATGGCGACATAGTAGGATGGGGTACTATGTCGTCTATGATTGATACATTATGATTGAAATTGTTTTTAAAACATATTTACACTAATAATAATATCAAATCCGTTTTATCAGCATCTCTTGACCATTATAAGGTAAAACTCTATCCTCCGGTTTGGGTTGCATTGTGTGATGGGACTTGAGTCTTATAATGGTTTCATTTTTCTAAAAAGCATCACGTTGTTTAACGATTTACTTTATTTATGCACTGGCAATCCAATGGAGTAAACCCGTTCCGTGTTAGCGGCGTGGTCCTGTGATTAGCCTTATCATTAGATAAGTTAAGTAAGATTTCTCATATCAGTCCCATGACTGACCTGTAGTTTGTTTCACTTGCAAACTCAGGTGCCCTCTATTCCACATGGGCAGTCGAGTAGCTTGTTTTGAAGACGTTCATTTTAAGCAGGACTCTGGATTGAAGCCTAAAGCTGTGTCTAGAGTTTTGATAGACTTCTGCTGTATCAGTTTAATTATTTCCGTTGTTCTGTATTAATTATTGTAATGATCTTCCGCTGTATTATTATTTATTAATGTACTCTGGTATATTTTGTACTCTGATGTTATATTATCATGATGTAATAAAAGTCTTCTGTTATCTTTTCTAATGTATTGTATTCCCAAAGTTAAAGTATTCGAAGATTTCCGACTTTTGGTTCAGACCTGTATGTTTTATGGTCGATTCAAAGGGTGGTAATTCTCAGGTCTTTACAATGCAGTTAGAATATATTGAAACAGTGCAGTTGAACCTTGAAGTATTACCATAATTTTCACAATCAAACACAATAGACAAACAAAAAATATACTAAAACAATTAACAGTCATTAACATTGTATCTAAAAATAGTGCAAATTAATAAATCCATCACGTCTACAAAAATATTGTGCATTGTTCACGATCAAGCATTATGAACCACAAACAAAGTTGTTATCTTCAGCAGATGACTTATCCTTTGTCCACCATAAATCTTCAGTATGCAATACTAGCTCTTAGATGATTAATTTCTGTTTGAGGTATGGTTGGAATAAGACATCTATCTTGAGAAAGTCTTGTAATGTTCATAATCACATACATTCTGCAATCATATCTGTTGTACGAAAGATAAATCCTTTTAAAATGGTTAAAATTAACATAAGTTTATAATTCTTATTACAAAATTAATTTATATATATGTATAAGTTAATCTATAAAAAAAACAAAAACTATTAAAAAAGATAAATGTATTTATTCTATTTTATTTTTAATTAAAAATTAATATATATTTATTTTATAGTAGCAAAGATTAATATATTATTATAATATAATTTAATATAGTACAGAAACATTTAGTAAATAAGTTTTTCTCTTTTAAAGAATGTAATTTTTTGTATGTATGTTAAACATAAACATCAGATTTTGAAAAAGATAAAATTATTTATCTTTTAGTGTTGATGAATATATGTGGGAAAGCAAATTAAAATATTTGAAAAGATAACTAAATTTACTATTTTTTAAACTTCATTTGAAATATAAGTACTAAAACTAATGTACATGTATTGTAAACTAATAAATATACAGATTAATTTATTTTTTTAAAAAGTTGAAATTATGTATTTGAATGCATATATTAAAAAACAAATTAATAAATTAAACAATAAAGCAATTATGTAGTATTACCCATTATGCTGTTGAGCACATTCTCCAACTGTAAGTACAGATGATTTTTTGGCATTCTCCTTGGTTTGTTCCTTTTGAAGCTTCTTGTTTATGTCACTGACTAAATTTTGTTGTATACTAATAAGAATATTTATTAACTTAGTTAAAGTACAAAAAATAAACATTAAAAATGTCTTATGATTTTTAATGCGCTGTCTTTGTGCCCGATGGTAAATCTTCCGTTTCTACATCTGTTTGATAAAGAATCATACAGTGTCTAGTCTGAAAATTCTGGTTCAAATGTTAAAAGTACCCACTGTGACCTTTCGTGGACTGAAAATATGAGTATATCACATCTTGAATCTTGTAGTGTTGTTGTCAAGGCTGGAATAAAGAAATGAGTTTTGTCATTTTCTATGTCAATTGCAACACTTTTCTGTATAAACAAAGTTATTTTATAGTTATACAAACCAGATTTATTAATTAATCATTACGTATATGTATATAATAAAGATCTTACTGTCATTTTGGTATTAAAGTAAGCTACGTTTGAATTGACATTCCACAATTTTGCTACTTTATACCAGAACCAATCAATTATCTGCACTGGCATTATATCAGAGAAGTTGCAATAATAAATATATATATATATATATATATATACAATAAAGCAATTTTAAATTGTTTTTATACGCTAGTAATGGATAATTATTTGTGACAGAAATTAAAATTTATTGACATAAAGATAGTAAAACACTTTGCATATATCATAATATATGTGCTTTTTTTCTTCGTAAGTTTTAATTTATAAAAAGATATATGTATTTATATTTTTTGTAATGACAAAAATATTAAAAGATATTAGCAAATGAAATTATTTGTTTCACCATTTGGTTAATTCTATTACTCAATATCATATGAAAACCTTTCATATGATATAAAATTATTTGAAATATCTGTATGAAAACATTATTTTTATTAAAAGATATATGTTTATATCTTTTTGTATTGTTAAAAGTATGAAAATTATGTGATCATTAGACCTTCTATGTTTCAGTCATCAATATAAATATCATGTGTACATATTCATTAGTGTCATAAGTCGAATTGTATTATATACTTACCAGGCCAAAAACAAATTCACCGAAAATCAGTTCTTCATTCATGTCCTTATGTATGACAATATTGTTATCATCGTTTGAATTGTAAATCTCTACACTGTAAAGTAAACAAAGTTATAATTTAAGAAATTTGTTTTTATTAATTTACAAAGTGTATAATTTAAATAGTATATAAGCTTACTTATCATCACCAACTTTGTTGAAGTAATCTGCTATGAACTCCTGTTCGTTATCGGGCAATTTCTTAAAAAATTCAGAACATACTACTTTCCTTTTCCTTTTTCTCATTTGTATACTTTTTGATGTGTAGCATCCACATCCATTGTTTCTTGCATTCCACACTTTCGCTTCCTTTTTTTTTTGGTTTCTCTTTATCTGTTTTTTCTTTTTCATCAAATTCTTCGGGGTCTTTATGTCGGTTTTCTTCAATTGTGTCGGTTTCATTATGTTCCATATCTTTTTCTGCATCTTTGTTTTCTTCATCATCCTTTTTGTCACATTCTTTTTCTGGAATTTCAGTTAAATTGTGGTGAGTATTTAATAAACTTTCCAATTCCTTTCTCTTCTTTTTTCAGCTTGTAATTGATTTTCTCTGGACTGAAGCTTTTTTTTAACTGCTCAACTTTTGTTTCTAACTTTGCAATTTGTTTAAATTTGTCTTTGACTTGTGTTTGAAGATAGCTTTCTTCTTCAACTTTTTTTGGCACCCTATTCCAAAGTCTTATTCACTTCCAACAGAAGAACATTTTCATCTTTCGTAATTTTGTTGAATCTCTTTGCGAACTGAAAAAATACAATTAGGAAAACAATATTGTTAATTCATGTTGTTGATTCATTTAATATGTGCAAATATATTTAACTTCTATGTGAAAATACACAATAATGATTAATCTGCATAAGATTATTCAAAGGTGTAGTTAATAACAACAGGAAATAATTAAAAAGATAAAAGTTCTAATCTTTTTACACGTGTGTTAAAAACTAATTTTAAATTTAAAATTAACAGTAAAATGGTATAATCATCAAGGAAGAATACAAAAGAAAATTACCTTTTCTTGAATTGATATGTTTTTCAACAACGATAAATCCCATTTTTCTATTCTTGGCCTTTCATTTTCACATCCCTCTTTAACCTTAATGATTTGGGTTTATTCAAAAAGCCAATACTGTAGAAAAATTACAATATGTTAATTTTTGATATTAAATAAATTCAATGTACAGTATTAAATACAAAATCAATAATATCATGGAGCATCCGGGCATATTTCTTGGGTCTTTAGCAAATTTTTCAATGTTTTGGGACACGTGTGTGAATAGATTTTGCCCAAGAAATTGAATTTATGTTCTTCAAATTCAACAATTTGGGAATAATTCCCCATTGTAAGTAGAATTGGTTGTTGGGGAAGATGAATGTGATAACTAGTAACAAAAGAAGTAATGCCACTAAATCTTCACTTTCATTCCTTTCTTCAATCAGTATTTTGATTCTCTTACTCAAATTTTTCTTATTTATCCTTTCATTCAACTCAAAATGTCGATTTAAAAAACTTAAGTACTCCTCATCCAAGTTATTCCTACTAATAAATCCAATTAGGAATATATTCTTTTCGGTTAATGGAATTCCAAGTATCAAACTAATATCCTCTTCAGTCAATCTAACATTTGCATCTCCTATTTTAAATGCTTTCTCTTCCCTATTATATGATGTAATGACTTCATCTAAACTTTTTGCACTTTTTCTAATATCCTTTCTTTTGATTTCACCGTCCAAAAATATATGAAATAATTTCTTGAAAGGTGTTCTATCTATATATGATATTGCATGGGAAGAGAATATGTTTTTTTATTGTAGTCATCACCTTGTAGAATGCATCTAAATTACACCTATAAGTTCCCTTAATTTTTTCCTTGCCCCTTTTTTGCACTTCATAATTATCTGCATCATCTTCAGTGTCGGGGTCAGAGTTGTTGTCCAAATTTGCATATAAGCATTCTTCTGGACGATAATGGACACATTCCTCTAGCTGTAGGGCTGACTACAGTATTCGTTTCTCTGCTTCAGTGAAGTTGATTGTATGAACCTGTTATACAAAATTATTAAATGGAAATAATTTAAATTTAAATACAGAATAATATTTTTATTTTAGCTTTTGGTTAAGAATGCAGGAAGTCAATTAGACTAACTTTCAATGACCACATGAATAATATATCTATTTTACAAAAAGATAAATAAATTTATCTTTTAACACAATTTATATGTTAATAACTCACAATATGATATACATATTTTGTATTTAACAGTGGTTACATAATCATCTGTTGTCTATTAATAAAATTATTATCTAAGAATATAACGATAATATTGTCTAAATATTGCAGTTAATAGTGTAAAACTCTGTTTACTTACAATAGGAGTCCGTAGAGCTGTTGTTGTATTTTGCATTGTCTGGTTGTGTATATGACAAAAAGAATCTGATTGATTCATCATATGTGATCACTTCTCTCCTTTGATGTCGAAAAAGATACATTGTTGTGTATCTTCAAATGCTTGTTTTGATTAGCGTAACTAGAATTTTTTGTACGCATCTTTCTTGCACTGAAATATCAATTTTGTTAGTAATTTAACAAAATTTCTATAATAACTTGCATATTTGATTGTTTAAAGACAATAATCATTTAAAATTCAATATTTTTTTAGAAAGATAAACTTATTTATCTTTTTAAAACAAATACATTTACATCTTCAAAATTATTCATAAAGATAGTTTATATTAATTTTTTTTATTTAGTAATTTTAATAAAAGTTCTTTAATAAATTGTATATCTGATTGTTTACGGACAATAATCATATAAATTCAATATTTGTATAGAAAGATAAGCTTATTTATCTTTTTAAACTAAATACATTTATATCTTCAAAATTATTCATAAAGATAGTTTTTATAAAATATTTTTTATTTATTAATTTAACAAAACTTTTTTAATAACTTGTACATCTTATTGTTTACAGACAATAATAATTTAATATTCAATATGTGTATAGAAAGATAAACTTGTTTATCTTTTTAAAACAAATACATTTTTAGCTCCAAAAATATTCATAAAAATATTTTTTTTTCTTTATTAATTTAACAAAACTTCTTTAATAACTTGTATATTTGATTGTTTAAAGATAATAATCATTTAAAATTCAATATCTATATAGAAAGATAAGGCTGTATATCTTTTTAAACAAATATATTTATAGCTTCAAAAATATTCGTAAAGATATCTTTTTTAATTTTTTTTGATAGTAATTTAACAAAACTTCTTTAATAACTTGTATATTTGATTGTTTAAAGACAGTAATCATTTAAAATTCAATACCTGTATAGAAAGATAATGTTGTTTATCTTTTTTTAAAAAAAAAAAAATATTTATAGCTTCAAAAATATTGATAAAGATATTTTTTAATTTTTTTTCTTTAGTAATTTAACAAAACTTCTATTATAACTTGTATATTTGATTGTTTAAAGACAATAATCATTTAAAATTCAATATCTGTATAGAAAGATAATGTTGTATATCTTTTTAAAAAAAAATTATTTATAGCTTCAAAAATATACATAAGATATTTTTTTAATTTTTTTCGTTAGTAATTTAACTAAACTTCTATAATAACTTGTATATTTGATTGTTTAAAGACAATAATCATTTAAAATTCAATATCTGTATAGAAAGATAATGTTGTATATCTTTTTAAAACAAATATATTTATAGCTTCAAAAATATTCATAAAGATAGTTTATATTGGTATAAAGATAAATATGATTAGTTTATAATGACGATTACTATCTTGTTATAAAGTAATAATAATTATTGAATTAACTATAAAAACTTAAGGATATTTTCTTTTATATTTTTTATACCAAATGATAAAATGATGTCTATATCAGTTATTTAGTTAAATATATTTGTGCAGCTTGTTAATAATGAAGCAGTTATGTAACAATGCAGTTTGGACATACTGAACAAGTGTTGTTAAAACTGGCAGTTTTACGATAATTTTCATAATCTAAGTTCTCTATTTTGGTAAAAAGTATGTCAAGCATACACTCAAGTAGTAGTTCAACTTAGTTAAACTTAAAAATAACTCATAATTACTTAAAAGAGAATAATAGTTGAAAAAACTATCAGTAATAATCAAACAACCAAAAACAGGACATATAAGCACACAAAAAAAGAGAATAATAGTTGAAAAGTATTGATTTATAATGCTTAGTTGCTTCAACTAATGTTGAATGGTAAAAGATGAAAAAGTACATTCTGACCTGCAGGGTATTAGCGATTTTACGATTTTACTTCGTTTTAGAATGCCGACGTGTATGAGAAGATCATATCGTTTGAGAAGATTGAATTTGGGATCTAGGGTTTAATGGAATCGCCTATTTTGAGAAAAATGAGACGTGATGGGCAAGTGTTTTTTATTTTTTCATGGAAAATAATTATTCACCGCCTGTGTGTCCTAGAAATAAATTTTTAGCATAAAGGAAGCCCTTTAAGTGAAAATCCCCTATTCCAAATATAATACTTAAAACAAGTTTAAATATTCGAATTCAAATAACTGAAAAATCCAGGTCGTTACATTATTTCCCCTTAAAAGAATTTCGTCCCCGAAATTACCAAGTAAGAAGAATGCTCCACACCCAATAAATATCAAAATAATTAATTTAAAAGTCTATTACCCAAAATCTTCTAAGTTACAAAATTAAAGAAAAATTCGTCAGCATCTCCTCTGCAAGGTTCACTCTATACAACTAAAACTCACCACTCTGGGCCTTACATCAATCAAAGAAAACAAAGTCAAGCGGCTACCCAACTCAAGGGTATAATATCAGTCACTCAATCCATAATATTAAGGTTTACCTATTCGTCGGACAAACAACTCAATAACCAAGCAAAACAATTGACAGCACTTTTTTCTTTCCAACCTGCACCAACTCAATTCACAATGCAATAACATACACAAGCTTAAATAATTTAATTTCAATTCATATTGATTCTATTCAAATTTATTCAACCTGCACTAACTCTTGGATTTAATTCGTTCAACTCTTGATGAATTTTTATTCGACCAATCTATTATCCAACAAACAACTATCAACAATCAACATAACCCAAACAAGTTGAATTTATATCCAATTAACTAATTATTCTTCCAATTATTTCATTTTCGCCTTTTTATTTTCATTTAACTTAGCTTTGAGTTAAATCTGGAATCATTTAGTTCCATATTAAAAATTTCATTCATAAACTCTATGTGAAATTCTCCTCTGGTTATATTAAACCATTTAAATCTCCATTTGAATTCTATGCAAATCAATTAATCAAACCAATATCAATAATTTGATAAAATTATTTCTTTTCTATATGAAAATATAATTTGGGAAAAATTATTTCATTTACCCGCTTTACAAAACAATACCGCGTCCATTGCCAATTCAAAATTGAATCGAATAGTTAACACAATACAAAACTTTTGTACATAAAATTTACAAATACGCACTTTCTTATATATATACACTCAAACACAATCTAGTATATTACTAACCCCATCCCTACTGAGTTACGCCACAGAGCCAAGGTTATTACTAAACCATTGCTCTGATATCACTTGTAACGACAAACTTTTCAGTATATTTTAAGCCGACATTTAGAAATCCATGTCAACTCAAATTATACAGAAAAAAGATAGTTAAGAGAAAGAAATTAAAGGGTGAGATAAGAAAGAAAGAATTTTAGAATAGAAGAATAAGAAGAACCAACACAATACAGAGTCTCACATCGCAGCGGAACAAAACATAATATAGAAATACATCTTTGTTGAGAGCTTTGAAATAAATACTTACAATCATTGGAGTATATCGATACATCTAGATAGTTATAACAATTTGTCCTTATATAAGTATATAACACACAGCGGAATACGGAATATGAATCATACGTTTGAACTCTTCCAGCACATCTTCTGAAATCCATAGCATCTTAACCTGAACATGAAAAACTCGATCAAACCCGATGATAACAAACGCGGGACCAGTCTGGTGAACCAGAGTGAGAAAAACTCACTAAATTTACAATATCATCCAACTTGATTTTAAAGTGTAAATTCTTTTCGGAAGAATGGATAATCGTAAGACAAATCCACACATAAATACAGACGGTTTTATCTTACGATAACCCAAAACATTTTTGAAATCATATCTTGTTCTGATATTATAATAGTGTTTAACACAAATAAATAGCAATCTAGCAGAATGCTTGCATCTCATGATCTACATACATAGTATAGAATCAAAACCGCGGGCACTTATTGGAGAATGGATTTCCATGGCAAGGTATGGGCAACGACCTTTCCAATAGTGTATCTCTAGAGAGAAATACACCGGGTTCAACAAGAACATCTTGCAACCCGGGCTAAACATGGCCGACCATTCATTTCGCTTGAATGTTCCGAATATATTGTCACCTACGGTTGCTAGCAACATAACCGTTCCCGGGAGATACAGAAGCGAAAGAAGATCAAATATGAATATTCTCTAGATGGTGACAATACACCCTAATGGTAGTGACCTACATAGCCAAGCGACCTACCCAATTTTATATCATTTCCCGATTGATGATGCTTGAGGATTAAATATTCTTTTTAGAACATCTGACCATCATTCACTTTGAATGCCACATCATCAGATCCGCCATATATCACTAATTGATGTCTACAAAAATGCTCTAGTTGTTAAGCTAAGAGAAGTTCCCTTCTCTGCCACCAACTACGGTACGTTTGAAGAAATCAACGTATGTGATCTCTTTGGAAATACTCTTTCAGACATTCGTCCATTCAAGTCATCCAGGAACAGGATGAATCGAAGGCACCCTCCTACCACATCCTAGATATCACCTAACGAGTAGTCCTTGCAATCCGGCTATTCCAACCATGACAAAATCACAGTGTATCTCTGATTGCAAGTCAGAGATTTTAAGTTATTCTTCCACTTTATGAAGATCAATGGTCTTCAATGCTCCAACTCGATCATCATCTAATATCCTCAGCATCCACATATTTGTTGGTTGGAATGGTTTTCGAATATAAATTTGATCCCGGTCATTCCATACCAACAATCGTATAGGTCAGATTTTGATAGTCGGTTATTTAACTATCAAAATAAACAATCATTTAACTGTAAAAACAAAATGAGTTTACTGGTTCAGTACATAGCATTACTTGGCCTTTTAATTTCACATTCGTTAATCAAAACCTTAAAATTTCCAATACTTGGAGCAAAGCTTTTTATTTCAACAATATTATTTTTCTCAAAATCAACTTATTCAACTTAAAACATTTCAAGCTTTACTCATAATACCTTTCATCGAATTTCTAATTTTATTTCTCTGACCACTCTCTTTCTAAACTAATATCATCCTTAGATAATCATGAAGTCGATCGAGTTAGATAATATATTTACCTCTCAGACCTTGAGTCAACAACATTCTTGTCATCATAATAGATAGAAGATTATCAATAAAACCTCAACCCGCATATTCCATTTACTATCTGATTTGAAACATCGTTTTGATATTATACCTTTTTCTTGGAAATATTATTTCAAATCTGAACACGTTCACATAATTTTAGCAAACTATTGTTAAAAACCTTCCCTATTAACTTTACAGTCTTTTAAAACAATATATACAAATCTTAATTCTATCATAAATAGACACCTTTATAAACTTATGATAAGTTTATTTCAAACTCATTTAGATTCTATTGCGATAAAACCTCATTTCTTATTTAATATCGTGAATTTAGATCGCATCTTAACTTTTCTTACCACTTTAATTCAAACTTGGGTTTTCATTTCCAATTCTATTTCATACCTACATCAGGGCCTAACCATCGATTTGTAAGAAAATGATTCCCTAATTATCATCCCCGAAGGCTGAGACCAACATCAGATCAATACTTAGATAATTATTTAACTCAGCCGATCTCCAATTAGGTTCCAATTCTTTAATTCTCATATCTTGGGCTTTTATTCATAAATCATTTCTAATATCTCGTTCCAATAATATCTTCAATGAAATTTGGGTTTTAAAACTCCGCCCAACTTGGATTTTATGATATCCAATCAAATAGAATTTTATATAAGAATTCACTTGAAAATTACAATTTAAACTTAGCTTATATTACTATTAATATAAATTGATTAAAAGCTTCACTTAACTATAAACTCATACACCTTCATTAATACACTTTAAATCCCAATATTTTCCACTTTGATTGATATAAAATAAATAATAGCCAAATATCACCATTTAATTAAAATAGTGTACTTCACCATTCTATTCTCATTTATTAATACTTAGTTTCAGCTAATCAATTCCAATTTGTCTCCCCACTTAAATTAATTAAAAATATAATTAATTTAAATAAACCTCACCTTGATTATTATTAAGTAAATAATAATCACTTTAGTCATAATTCCATTTGTTTCTAAAAACTTAATAGCATAAGAATTTTCATTATAAAATCATTCAATAATTTACATTTAATTTACCTTAAAACATAAATAATAAATAATGAATATTTATTTTCCTTTTTATAAGCTTCCTTTAAAAGTAATATATTTCAAAATCCATCGTCAGTTATAAATAAGATTTATAACTTCATTTTTATCAGTTTACCTAACGGTAAATCAATTCTTATTAAACAATGTATATTTGGGCCATCTGCAATTAACTCCTCAACCAATATTACCCATTGGTTAATAAAAACAATGTTGAATCTAGATTCAACAATCAAGTCAATAATACAATTGTATTTCTCAAACATTTCAAATAATAATCATATGAAAATAAACAATAAATTTTATAATAACATGAATAATAAATTCAACTGGTCGACTAATAATAACAATTCATGCATCCAATTAAATATTACACGTTTATATTATTATAAACATAACCAATAAGGTAAGTTACCTCTATTGGAAATAATCATCAAACAATGATTTCTTTTCATTTAAATTAAACAAATGTTTAATTTGCATAATATATAAAAATATTCAGTAAACAACCAAACAATCATCAAATCAATCAACAATTAGCAACACAACATACAATTGAAAACCCGACTTATATAATTATAAGTGGGAGAATTGAGTGAGTTAAACTCACCTTGGTTTCCATTCGTCGTTGAAATGGTTCGGTTTAATTAGATTAAACGAGTGTTTAATTTAATTAAAACTTCCAACTGTGCCGAACTCTGTCCAACTCTATCCAAATCAACCCCAAATTGTTACGCTTATCGTCCAGCATTCCCTGTTTGGTCCAATTCTGTCAACATATGAGAATATTACACAAATTATACGTTTCCCAAATGGTTGCGTCAGTTGGTATATAAGAATTAATCCAACTATGCCTCCCCATTTTATTTGACAAATTATAGATAAACTATGGCCAATCTGAATTGAATGATTGAAAATCACATCATAAAAAATACAATTATGAAGTGCATTTCCTTTTGAACCGGGCCAGTCCAGGCTTTCCACTATTGAAGCAAAGGTTTGTTCGTTCACTATAAAATGAAATAAAATACTTGTACATCTCAATATATGATATGAATCTAATGAATTGTATAGCGAAGGACGTTGAAACACACGTTACTCCTCTCACTCCGCTCCTGTAACCGTCTGTCCTCTTGACCTGATTCCAACTCAAGTAGACAAAGTACAAACAGTAGGCAATTAATATATGGTAGAAGGAACTGGTACTGGTCGATACCCCTAATTTAGACTCGATTCAACTGAAGGTAGGACCTTTGGCGTCGTTGTGTGATAGAGGCGGGACAACTTTAGCTGAAGGAGGAGGTCCATCCGAAGTATGTAACAACATTACGACTGAGCGAAAGAGGAGTTAATTTTGGGTTGAGAAAGCTGCAAAAGAGGCGGCTATCGTGGTGGATTTGACATAGAACAGAAACTGCGAAAGCAGTGGAAAAAGGATGTAAAAGACAAAGAGGTGGAAATGATAGGGACGTGGGTTTACCAATATACCCTGCAAACTGACGTAAAAGTCGGTTGAAAAAAGAATGATCATGGTTTGGTGGCAATGGCACATTAGGGTAAACCAAAAAGGCTTTCCTTTGACCTGTTGACCATAGGTTTTGCATTATATATATATGTACGTATATATATACATACATATATATATATATATGAGCATGTAGTAACCCGCATTTTTAGCTGTTGAATAATTAATTTATTTAATTATTAAATATCGATTTATCGATATCGAGAATGTGAATTAAATAATATTGAATATTTAATTAATAATTATAATATAATAAAATATATTTTAATGTCGAAATAGTCGGAAATAGTGAAATTCACAATATCGTGTGAATTGAATAGCATACGAGATTTGGTGGAGTTTCGGTTCGAAATATAATAGCGAATATATTGAATCGACGACAGTTGAACGCATAGTTTATAATATATTTATAAACGAGCTCGAAATGGCGCTGCAGTTCGCTATTTGGCGATTTGAACTTCAACTGAATATACAGGATTCGTTTTAAGCCGGATTTCTGTGAAACAAGAAACGTGTGGAGCTGTTGGAGTATATCTTTCTAGTGGAAGAGAAAAATCAGGATTTCGTCGTGTAGATTTTGATGTACGTCCAAATCAAATTTCAGAAAAGTCGCTGTAGAATTCCTTTATAATTTGCGACGCTTTATATACGTTATAAAAGGATTTTCGATATAAACTGAATACCGAGATAATCTGAAATCTGAAATATCAAACTGTATATTCTGATATGATATTCTGGAGCTGTACGATATCATATGTGAAGATATACGATAATATAAATTTATTTATATTTAATTTAATTTATTTAAATATATTTATATATTTAAATGGATTATTCAGGGGTCTAAAAATAGCCAGTTTTGCAAACGAAGTCGGAATTCGACGAAACTAATTTCATTGGATCCGCAATGTCGAATAGTTGTTAGATTTACAGTTTCGTGATTTTTAGAGTCACTGTGTGGCCGTACGGATTTTTAGAGTGTAAAACAGTCAGTATCTTGACGGTTAAAAATACGTTGTGTGAGCATACGAAGTCGGAATTCGACGAAACCAGTTTCGTTGGGACCGTAATGTCAAACTCTAGCTACATGTCCAGTTTGGTGATTTTTGGGTATTGTATGTGACCACAGGAATTTTTAGAGACGAATACCAATAGCGGTTGCTTAAAAATGAAATAAAAATCAAATATTTAAAATAATATATATTTTCCCTATAAAATAACTCTAACTTCCTAAACCTAATCCAAAGTCCACGCTTCATTTTTCTAAGCCGTCACCCAAAGAAAATTCACACAGTAAAAATGGGAGATTGGAAAAATCAAAAAGAAATGAAATAAAATTCTGTAAATCATCTCATATGTATGTATGGATTCTCTAGGGAGTACTCTTCGTTTCTTTGTGCTCTTTGTTTGGTTCGACAGTCATTTCTGGGGCTCGACGTTAAACGCACGGGACTAGGGTTGGCGTTTTGGGAAAAAGGAAGGATCGATTCTTGATTCTGAGTTTGTTTTGGGATTTAAGAGGTGATTCCACACCTTGGGCCAAAGTTTTGTTTAATTCGAACACATTTAGTGTCGATCTTCCTTTGAGCTGCTATGTACATGTCCGTCGACGCACGATGGAGGAGGACCACCGAGTTGCATACGAAGGGGTGGAGGTGAATGCTCGCGAGTAGAGATAAACGCCGGAGTTGTTGGGTTGAGAAACCGTGAATGGTTAAGGGAATGAGGAGGGATCAAAGTTTGGGAAATGGCTTTGTTTGGTAACAGGAGCTCACGGGAAATCAGGTACGGGGAAGACAAAGAAGAGGCGGGTTGGGCTTTTAAATGGTGAAGTGGGCCGATACATAGGGGTGAGGCCCAAATGCTAAAAACAAATCAAGTTTTATTTTAATCAAAATTTGTATTAACTTATGAATGTGATATCTCATCCATACGAGGTCGGAATCGAGAACCGTAAGTTGCATTAGGATCGTATGGACGGGAGCAACACAATGAGACTGACTGGGAGTCCATCAGAGCTCATTACAATTTATGGCGAAATAAATTGTCCGACTCAAATCAACGAACGCAAACCGTTATTTAACGGCTAACACGCAAAAGTGAGTAAATCTCACTAACTCTGAACAGTTTATAATTTCATGTTGTATTTTTAGAACTGTTAGAAATTATCTGTTTGATTGTGTGTTGACTGTTTGATTGAACTGCTAGTCAGTTAATGAAATATTATATATATATATAAATATATATATAATATATGAACAGTTATATAGTTATATATTGATCCTGATTATCAGAATAATTCATATTGAACTGAAAGTGGTGACAATCATGTTGTGTAACATCTGTGGATGCAGGGAAACAGGTTGGAGGAATCCGGCTGGATTCCTCAACAGTTATTTTATTGTTTTTCATATATTTTGATATATGATGTGAATTATAACCTGTTGTTGATTGTGTGTGTATGGACGATATTGAACATCGTGATTTGATATGATTGAATACCATAACATAACGGAATGTTGATAAGGGAATTTTCAAAGTGATATTGAAAATAGAATATTTATAAATTGGAATATTTATAAATAAGGAATATTTATAAATTGGGATATTTATAAATAGGAGATAGTTTAAAAAGGAAAATAAATTCAAAACATTTCTTTTTGAATGGAAAGGCCTGTGTGGCGAGTTTGGGGATTTTCCCGATGCTCCCGATACAAAGGAGGTTATGGCGAATTTTCCCGGGAATTTAAGGAGTTAGAATATTTCAAGAATAAATTTGAAAAGGGAATATTTGTAAACCATTTACAAATAGAATTGAAAAGGAAACATTATAGAAAGGAAACCATTTTTAAAGTGTAGAACCGTTATTTAAAAGTAAATCTTTTCAAATGAATAAAACGTTGTTAAAAAGGAGAAATCGAATATAGACATTCGAAAGTAGGTTAATCGAATATGGTATTCGAAAGGAGTTAATCGAATATGGTATTCGAAAGTTAGTAATCGAATATGGTATTCGAAATTAGTTAATCGAATATAGACATTCGAAAGGAGTTAATCGAATATGGTATTCGAAAGGAGAAATCGAATATGGTATTCGAAAGGAGAAATCGAATATGGTATTCAAAGTTAGTTAATCGAATATAGACATTCGAAAAGAGTTAATCGAATATGGTATTCAAAGTTAGTTAATCGAATATAGACATTCGAAAAGAGTTAATCGAATATGGTATTCGAAGTTAGTTAATCGAATATGGTATTCGAAAGTTAGTTAATCGAATATGTTATTCGAAAGGGGTTAGTCAAGTCGAGTTAGTCAAATAGAGTTAACCAGTTAGAGTTAATCAGTTAGAGTTAACCAGTTGGAGTTAATTAGTTAGAGTTAATCGATTAGAGTTAAAACGAACTAGAGTTAATCAAATATAGTTATTTGAGACAGAGTTAGTCAAGTTAGTCGAGCCTAGTTAATCGAATCAAATTGGTCGAACCAAGTAAGTCGAGTTAAGTTAGTCAAGTTAATCGAGCCTAGTTAATCGAATCAAATTGGTCGAACCAAGTAAGTCGAGTTAAGTTAGTCAAGTTAGTCGAGCCTAGTTAATCGAATCGAATTGGTCGAACCAAGTAAGTCGAGTTAGTCGAGTCAAGTTAAGTTAGTCGAGTTAAGTTCGTCGAGTTAAATAAATCGATGTTAGTTTCATCGAAAGGAGTTATCGATGTTAGTTTCATCGAAAGGAGTTATCGATGTTAGTTTCATCGAAAGGAGTTATCGATGTTAGTTTCATCGAAAGGAGTTATCGATGTTAGTTTCATCGGAAGGAGTTATCGATGTTAGTTTCATCGGAAGGAGTAATCGATGTTAGTTTCATCGAAAGGAGTAATCGATGTTAGTTTCATCGAAAGGAGTTATCGATGTTAGTCTCATCGAAGGGAGTTATCGATTATAGTTTAATCGAAGTGAGATTTTCAAATATGAGATATTTGAAAAGGAAGAGTTATCGAATATTAATTATTCGAAGATAGATTATCGAATATCGTTTATTCGAAAGAAGTTAATCGAATATAGCTTATTCGAAGAAGAATTAATCAAATGGAGATTTCTCGAAGAGAGTTAATCGGCAAATTAGATTATATCGAATTCGGGAAAGTACTTATACTTTCCAGTGTTTAAATAGAGATTTATATATTTATAAATAAATAAGTGTTAGGTTAATTATTCACTAATAAGAATAGAAGTTATAATTAAAGTTAGAAAATTCGAAAGTAGGGATTATAACGTTATCGTTATAACCAATGTTTTAAATATAGAAATGGACTAGTAAAATTGAATCCGAGAAAGGCGTAAAGAAGTTGTTAAAGATTAAAAGATAAACTTTGACCATTTCGAAGTTATAACGTTGTTCAGTTAAGGTCTGAGAGGTAATTATACCCTAACTTGAGTGACTTCCTTCTTAACTAAGAAATGGTAAGGTTTGATCGTAAAGGAGTTTTGGAAATGTTTTCCAAACGAGAATCAGAAATGTTTTCTAATAAAAGAAAATAAGAATTTAGAATATAGGGAAACAGGAGATAAGTAAATAAATGAATTAAAGAGATTAATGTTAAATGATGTTTGTTCGATATAATTTCCATTAGGAAATAATATCGTTGTTTGCACACTTGTTTTTCTTTGATGGTTAAATCACAGACTATCGAAGTTTTGACCATTTTAACGTTGTTAATATGGAGAGACCGGTTGGATTATTATCCAAAGAACCACTCTGTATTGGCATAAGCGTCGCGAATCATATATGCGAAAGATAATTGAAGACAGAGTAAAATGCAAGGTCTATCCTGTTTACAGAATAGTGCCTTCGGTTTGTCCAGTCCCAGGACAACTTGTATGGACGAAGGTCTGACAGAGTATATCCAATGGATCGCGTAAGTTGATCTGTTCAAACGTATTCACGTTTGGTGGCGGAGGAATTCGTTTCTCTTAGCTGTATACCCGTGTTATTTTTGGATAAGTCAATTTGTGATTTGGCGGGTATGACGATGTGACATTTCTAAGTGAATGAAGATGGATGTCTGACATAGTATTTCCAGAAGGTCACGTAGATTGATTTCTTCAACCGTACCAAGAGTGGAAGCGGAGAAGGAAACTTCTTTTAGCTGACACGTAATGTATTGTTGTAGACGTCAATTAGTGATTTTCGATGGATCTAACAATGTAGCATTCGAAGTGAATCTGATGTAATGATAAAGCGTAGCTTCTAGCCTCATCAACCGGTAAATGACAGAAATCGGGCAGGCAGCATGGCTAAGTCGGTCGCACCGAAGTAGGGTGTATAATCACCTATCTAGTGAATATTCATTTGTTTCTTAAATCTATCAATGCTGTCCCATATATATATACGGGAACGGTTGCTGATCCCAACCGTTGGTGATGTACATTCAATACACTCAAGCGAAATGAGTGGTCGGTCATGTGTGGCTGAGTTGCAAGATGTTCTTGTTGAACTCCAGTGTATCGTTCCTAGAGTACACTGATCGGAAGGTGGTTCCATACCTTGTCATAGTTGGAAATCCAATCATCCAATACGTGCTTGCGATTTTGATTGTATACTATATATGTAGTAACATGAGATGCAAGCGTTTCTGCTAGATTGATATTTATTTGTACTTAGACATTATTATAATATCAGAATGATATTGCTTTGAAAAGTTATTTGGATTCTCATAAGGGAAAAACCCGTTCCGTTATGCGGCGTGGTCTTGTGAGATATCCTTTATTAAATCAAGTATTAAATTGTTTTACTCATACCAGTCCCATGACTGACCCGGAGTTTATTTTGTTGTTTTCCCTAAACTCTTGGGTGCCTAAATTTGTACGGGCAGTCAAGTAGTAGGGATTTTACAGATACATTTGGAGAGCTTGGAGCAGGAGGCTTCAGGATTCTATAGCTATTATTATTCCCGCTGTTGTTGTAAGTGTTGTACTCTGATAAGTGTTATTGTATACATATACTGATGTTATTTCAAAGATATGTTATGTTATATTTTATTCGTTCCGCTGCGAGATTCGTGTTTACACTGATGATGATGTTCTTCTTCTTCTTCTATTCTATAAGTTCTAACTTATCTATTCTCACCTTCTAATTTCTTTCATTAATTACCGGGATTTTTCGATGTTTTGGTTATCGACGTCGAGCTTACGTCGATAACCAAAGCCGCCGAAAATCCGGGTCACTACAGAGCATTTCGGGGCACTCCTGTTTTGTAGCACCCCTAATGGTTTGTGAGCTATGGTAATCCAAATCCAATAAAAAATTGTAGATGTTCAATCCACATGTATATTATCATCTATCCAAAATTTGAGCTCGTTTCAACATTCATAACTGTTTCAAAATCTTAACTCAATTATTCACCGTTCAGACATTTATTCGAACTATTAAATTTAAACATCAAAAATATTATTCTACGAATGTCAAAACGAGCACAAATTTTGGATAGATGATAATATATACGTAGATTGAACATCTACAAATTCTTGTTTGATTTGGATTACCATAGCGCACGAACTGTTAGGGCTGCTACAAAACAGGGCTGTCCCGGAATGCTCCTCATACATACATACATACATATATACATGTATGTATATGTATATATATATGTATGTATGTATATATGTATATACATATAGGCAACCGTTCAATGACACGCCAAATAGTGTAGCACCCCTAAATGCCCCCTAATTTCAATGACACATTCTGTTTCTCTCTCCTTCAAATACTTCTCTCTCCTTCCACTACCATAATTTATAATAAATGAGAGGTGGAGAGAGGGGGGGAAGTTGGGGTGCTCACTATTTGGGGTGCCATTGAACGCTCCTCATATATATATATATATATATATATATATATATATATATATGAGGCACGTTCCAGGGCACCCCCTTTTGCACCTCAACCAGAGCTAAGTATTTAATTAAATAAGCTAGTGGGTGGAGAGATATAGTGTGAGGAGAGAGAAACCGGGATATGTGGTGGAAATCAGGGGTCTAAATGGGTGCTGCACTTTTTGGGATGCTCCTGATCCTATCCCTACACACACACACACACACACACACACACACACACACATATATATATATATATATATATATGTGTGTGTGTGTGTGTGTGTGTATGTGTATATGAAGAGCGTTCAGTGGCACGCCATTTTTCCCCCTCTCTCCCATCTCTCATTTATTATAAATTAAGCTAGTGAAAGGAGAGAGAAGTAGTAGAAGGAGAGAGAAACGGAATGTGTGGTGGAAATCTAGGGGTGGCATTGAACGCTCGCCTATATATATATATATATATATATATATATATATATATATATATATATATGTATGTATGTATGTATGTATGTATGTATGTATATGTATATATGTATATATATGGAATAAAAAATGGCGGATCGTTGGGAGGATTTTTTTCCTCTTTTCGCATGCTAAAACCTCTCTTTCAAATCTCAAATCTCTTCAATTAAATCGATGAAATGTCGAATGTTGATAATATTAGTCCTCTTTCTACATCTGCTGATGAAGATCTGAATCTTCACTTTGTTGAACCTCAGGTAGATCATGTTTTTCTTTCAAAGAGTTCTCTAAAGCTATCAGCAGATTCATAGCTAAATACCTTGGTTCTCCATCCGGTGGACTTTAGGCGATCAGTGAAGAAGCTAAGGGAATACATATCAAAAGTTTGGACACCGAAAGATAATTTTAAGATCCATATAACCTTTGGGTTCCATCATACAGTTAGATTTGACAGTGATCTGGATTGCAATTCTATGTTAAAGACTTCGACATATTCATATTTTGGGAAGTAATCAATGGTATGTAAATGGTATCCGAGGTATGAATTTGATAAGTTTAAGGCTATAAGAGTACAGATCTGGATTAAGCTATATGATTTAGAAATGGAGATGTGGTCGAATGAGGCATTCTAAACGATTGCTAGTTTTATTGGTGAACCAGTTAGAATCGATTGGAAAACTACTAATAAAATAATCACTAGATTTTCTAGAATCCTTGTGTCTATTGATGTGGAGTCTAAACTTGTTTCTAAAATACCTCTGGTGCTTCATAATGGTTTGAAAATGAATATAACAATAGAGTATGAGTTTGTTCCTCCTAGATGTGAGAAGTGTAACGGATTTGGGCATAACCTTATTGTTCATGAACCATCTAATGAACTAGTTTGGATGATGAAGCAAAAGTTGGATAAACCAAGTACTTCATATACTAAGGTTAATGAGGAGAATTTTAATAATCAAGATGGATCTATTGCTAAAAATGATGAGATTAATGAAGAAATTTCCAATGTTAATGAGAGAAATGGTAATATTGAGAATACTTCAAGATGATATTGATTATTTGGGTTTCTTAGATGTTGACATGCCTAATGATATCTTACATTATGAGATAAACCATGTTGCAGAATAATTGAATGACAGTCCAGGTACTGAAGGGAATACTAATGTTTCTGAGGGTATTTCAAAGAATGATGAATACTTAGCTCATTTGAAAGGTAAAAAGACAGTCAATCCTACTGCTCCTCCTAAAAGATCAACTAGGAGCAATTCTTCTATCAAATGACATTCATCTCATGGAATGTTAGGGGTATCAATACACCACAAAGGATGGGTGATGTATTGCCTCTCCTAACTATATTCAAGCCAACTTTTGTTGGTTTGTTAGAAAATAAAAGTAGTGCTGCTAATTTAGTTAAATTTGATAGATTAATTTTTAGATCCTGGGATTTTCTTCCTCATGTTTCTACGGCATTCTTTGGTAGGATAATATGCTTGTGGAATAATAAAATTTGGTCTTTCAATACTATTTCCTCTTCAAACCAACATGTTTCTATGCAAGAAACAAATAGAGGTGGTTTAGTTGTTTTTGCTACGATGGTTTATGCTAGCAATAGCTTCTATGATAGACAGGTTTAATGGAGAAATCTCATACAAGAATCAGAGAATATAATTGGAGAATGGATTTTAATTGGGGACTTCAATAATTCCACTTCTCATCTGGATAAAAAGGGGAATTACCAATACCTTTTCAGCAAATTAGAATTTTAACAATTGCTTATCTCAGGTAGGGTTAATTGAAATCAAGGCTATTAGATACAATTACACATGGAGAAGAAGAGGTATGGCAAATAATTTAGATAAATTTTTTGTAAATCATCATTGTTTGCAAAAATTTATTGATATGAAAGCTCTTTATCTCTCACAAATGTCTAGTGATTATAATCCAGTATTATTAGAATTAATCACATCTTCAAACACAAAAGGATTTCCATTTAGATATTCAAACGTGTGGCATTTGAAAGAAGGATATGATGAATGTTTTTTGGGAGGTTATAATATAGAAGCTAATGGTTATCCTAGTAATTCTTTTCATAGGAAGTTATAGACATGCAAAGTGTAATTGAAAAAAATGGAATAAAATCAGAGTAAGGGATAACGATATTTTGTTAGAAGCTGAAGCAAAATTTCATGAGTTGGAGGTTGCTTCAGATTTAGACCCTGAAAACATAAGTTTATATGAAAGAATGCTTGAGGCAAAGCAAGCTTTAACTGTTCAAAAACACATCAAATTCTGGAATTATAAGCAAAAGGCTAAGGTGTCTTGGTTACCTGATGGTGACACAAATTCTAGATTCTTTCATTCTAAAATGTCATCAAGGAAATATACTAATAATTTAAAGGCCTTGATTAAGTCTAATGGTGAGCTTTTGTATAAACAAGAGGATTTAGCTTGTGAAGCCATTCAGTATTTTTCTGCTCTGTTCAATGGATATGTTAGCAGTGACATTCCATTTTTTCAATCTTCACATGTGATTAATTCTATAAGACAACAGGCTTTACTTAAAGATATTTCACTGGAGGAGATCAAAACAACAGTTTTCTCAGTTCATGAAGATTCTAACCCAGGTCCTGATGGTATGAATTCAAAATTTTACAAGTTTCATTAGGAAGTAATTAAATGGGACTTATTAGCTGCAATGCAAGACATTTTTAATTTTTCAAAATTGCCTAAAGGTTGTAATCATACCTTTAAAAACATTGATTCCCAAAGTAGACAGACCATTAGAAATCTCCTAATATAGGCCTACAGCATGTTTTATAAAATTTTCAATAAAATTTTATGTAACAGAATGAAATGGTATTTTCCCCATCTTATTTCTCTAAATCAGAGTGCCTTTATTCTTTCTAGATACATTGGAGATAACATCCTTCTTGCTTATGAGTTGTTAAGAGATATCAAGAAACCCAAAGTTAACAAGTTTTGTGTGAAAGTGTATCCACATAAGGCATATGACATGTTAAATAGAGAATTCATTTGTCATTTGATGAAGATTATGGGATTTCCAATCCATTTCATTAATATCATATATGAGTGTATCTCCTTGCCTACTTTTTCAATTTTGATTCAAGGGTTCCTCATGGATATATTTCATCAAATCGAGGCATTAGACAAGGAGACCCCTTATCCCCATATTTATTTTCTATAGCCATGGAATTCTTCACTTATAGTTCGAATGAAATGACACTTTAGAAGATTTTTTTTTACACTTTATAGTTTTGATCCAGTAGTGACTCACCTCTTGTATTATGATGATCTATTGATTTTTGGTAAAAGTTTGCCTATATGTGCATTTTCTTTGAGGAGCATATTTGAAAAAAATCAAGTAGTTTTCCGGTCTTACAGTTAGTGAAAATAAAACTAAGGTATATTTTAGTGCTCATGCTAGAAATGTTCAGGAAATTACTTCAGTTTCGAGAGTTTAGTTAGGACAACTGCCAGTTAGATATCTTGGAGTACTATTGTCATCCAATTATGTTCATTATAATGAATGCCAATCTCTTCTTAGTAGTTTACAAAAGAAAATTCAAAGTTGGGATGTGAAACTTCTGAGCTTTGCAGGTAGAGCTGAACTTATTCAATCAGTTATAATGCCTACAGTCTTGTATTGGTTATTTGTCTATCAATTACCTGAGCATGTTATTGATAAAATTCATATGTTGTATGCTGATTTTTTTGGGAGAGGCTGCACACAAGTTAAATTGGGAGAAGCTATGTATACCAAAGTTAGATGGTGGAATTGGATTAAAGTCTTTCTCAGATTTGAAAAAACCAGCTGGAATTAAAATATTGTGGAAGTTTTTAACAAATTCAACATTATGGAGTCAGTGGATGCAGAGGAAACACTGTTGAGGTAAGAACTTTTGGAGTTTAAATATTGATAATAATGCCTCAAGCTCTTGGAAAACAATGTTAAGATTCGAAAATCTGGTAGACAACTTTTTAATAAAGTAATTGTTAATGGTTCATCAACTTTTTTATGGTTTGAACCCTGTTAAATGTCTAGTTGACATCATTGGTCAATCTAGATTTCAAATACTTGGTAGGAATAATGATTTAGTTTCTTGTATAGTATCTGAAGTAAAATTAGTAAAAAAATTGCACCCTGCTACACTTGAAATTCAAGAAACTGTTAGTCAAGCAAAGGTTAAAACTGATGCTCATGAAGATTTTTATGAATGGGGAGATGATGGAGAATTTTCATTTCATAATGCTTGGGCTATAGTGAGGTGTAGGCAACCTGTTAAAGAATTTTTTAAAGTAATTTGACATATGAAGAATTCGAAGAGAATGTCTATGATTGCTTTTCTAGATGCAAGTAACAGACTAAATACAAGAGGAAGGCTTTGTTGAGGAGATTGGATGTCTTCTTTGCAACAACGGTGAAGAAACTGTAATTCATTTATTTTTTCAATGTGAGTATTCTTGGTTTATTTGGTCCTCACTGATGTTCAAACCTGGTTTTGATGTTATGGCTTTAGGTCATTTTGGAGGAGGATGCAATGAAGATATTTAATAAGTTCAAGGGTAAAAATCAGCTTTTTGATATAGCATGTGCAGTTTAAACAGTTGTTATTTATCAGATTTGGCAAGAAAGAAATGCGAGAGTTTTTAATGATAGACAAATTGCAAAAGAGATGAGATTGTAGATGATGGAAAGAGAAATTGAATGTTTGGTGAATAAAAATGGCACAAAGAAGAAGAGATCAAATGCTAATGAAATTTTTTTAAGGCAATGGGGTGTTGAACTTTTAGATACATGCTGAATTTTTGTAATTTTGTTCGGTCTTGTTGTTGTTGGTTATAATGGTCTTGAAGTTGTATTGATGTTGTTGGTTATAGTAGTTTACATGATGTAATGTTAATAAATGGAATTTATATGTGCTCTTTTTCCTTATGTGGTACCCATTTAGGTTAGGGGGCATAAGGTTTTGATGAGGCATATAAATGAAGTATATGATTGGTATTTACAATAATAGTTACCAATTTTCGATAAATGAGAGGAGCGTTCAATGACACCCCAAAAAGTGAGCATCTCATTTGTCCCCTATATAAACCAAGAATTTATATAGAATAAGTGAGTGGAAGATGAAAGAATGAGTGAAGGAAGGGAGAAACGGGATATGTGGTGGAAATCAAGGGGCATTTAAGGGTGCTGCACTGTTTGGGGTGCCATTGAACGCTCGCCACACACACACACACAGATATATATATATATATATATATATATATATATATATGGCAAGCATTCGGTTGTGCCCAAAAATGGAGCATCTCATTTGCTTCTGATTTCCACCTCTCGTTTACATTAAAGAACGCTAGCTTAATTCCACTGCGATACCCAAAAATCAGGATTTACATGATTTAAACTATATGTATATATGATTGACTTCTAATTTATGTATGCATAAGAAATGAACTATGACTAACGTACGTACTGAGAACCACGATTCAATGTATTCTTTTTGTAAACAAACATGTTACACGTTTATGGAAGGGCCACTGAATCTTGTACATTCGTTACAGGAAAAAATAGGAAGAATATCTTAGCAAATAGTAAGATAGATATGATAGAAAATGAAACGCATATCTTCTCCAATGAAGCAACGTAAAATGGAACATTACGTAAGACAGAAGAAAGATGACAACTTTTAATTTACTACGTTTTGAAAGTTATTTCCTTTTGTTATATATATTATATAATTATGGCGAACAACATAATTTTAAACGATGAATTGAACGTTATAACTTAGTGGAGTATTAAGCAGCTGTATATATTTGTTTATAATAGAATTATTGTAACCGTAAAGTAGTAGGAAATACAATGTTTTTCATAACATAATAAAATCAAATGTATACCAATGGTAAATTAGGGGATCGGCCCAGCTAGTTTGTTGATATTATGTATACAACGGTAGTGAAAATGCAGCAAAAAAATATCGACTGAAATAAGGTTTAAAGCATGAAAACCGACAGAGTAAGGGACCGTACGTACTAGCTTGAACTGACAGCCGTAGTTCATAAAACAATGTGCATCACCCCTAAGTGCCCCCTGATCTCAACCACATATTCTATTTCTCTCACATTCCTCTAGCATAATTTATAATAAATGAGAGGTGGAGAGAGGGAGGGGTAACTGGGTGCTCACTATTTTTGGTGCCATTGAGCGCTCCATATATATATATATATATATATATATATATATATATATATATATATATATATATATATATGTATGTATGTATGTATGTACACACACACACATATGAGGCACGCTCCAGGGCACCACCTTTTGCACCTCAACTAGAGCCAAGTATTTATTTTTGGTGTCATTGAGTGCTCCATATATATATATACACACACACACACATACACATATATACATATATGAGGCACACTCCAGGGCACCACCTTTTGCACCTCAACCAGAGCCAAGTATTTATTTTTGTTGCCATTGAGCGCTCCATATAAATATATATATACATATATATATATATATATATTATTGGAAAACAATGGTTGAGTCATGGACTAGGTCGCTTTCTTGAAGACGATTCGACGATCTGGTCAGAGGTGCAAACCAGTTCGTTCCTTCGCCGCCGCCTCTAGGATAAAACAGCCTCTAAAAACGATAACCGATCTGCTTGCACAACAAATCAATGAAGATTTGAACTTTCGAAAATAACATTGCTCGAAATTTCTGAAAGAAAGTTTATAGTGGCGGAGGCTAGAAGAAAACAGAGTTCGGTATATTTTCTTGTCTCCAGATAAAGAGTATATATAGAACGAGAATTAGGGGTTGGTAGAAAAAATCGGATCTGCTAAAATTTTAGGGGATAAAGCTTTTACCGTTGCAGAAAAAATTATCGGTGCATAAAATATTTTTCCATAAAAAAATACAGTTCGAAAACTGCAAAGTTTTATGGTCCAAAAATATAAGTGTCTACACCACAAAGCCCCCCGAGCCCGAACCGGACCGGGCCGGGTCGGGTCGAGTCGAATCGGTCGGTCGGTCGCGCGCGTGTGTGGTGTTCATGATACCTGGTCTCCCTCCTCACATAAAAGCATGTATTGGGAGCCCAAGGCCCCAACGTGATTTCTTAGAAACAAGTATAAATCCTTGCCTCTTCCATATAATCCCATGATGTAGGACTATTCACACATAGGAGCCATTCATACATTTATTCAACATTTTTAATAATTCACTTAATGTTTGTAAAACATTTCCAACAATCCCCCACTTGAATTTTTAAAAAAAAATTCGAGCAATTTCTAAAAACCATATGATTGTGCATAAACAAAGGTGTCATCCAACTTGAACCTTTGCATAGTGAGTAATATTCAGTTTTTACTAGAGTGACACGTAGTCTTGAACTCTATTCCTGACATCAAACCACACACAACCTTTTCTATAGTGCAATCAAATAAGCCCACGCATTTATGGCCATGCACGTCTATCCTAGTTTAGTGAATGCTCTAGAAGTTTTGCCCAAAACTCTATAGGAAACGGCCGCATTTCCACATTCACAAAGGTGAGTCTATCAAGAGCACTCCTGAAAGTTGGTACTCCACTCCAAATAGAGTATAGATCTCATTAAGAGTTTCTATTAACTCATCCTCTAATCACTTCAAGAATACATGCTTCTTGGTTTATTAAATAGCATGCTCAACTCCTATCACTACACAACTTGTTTTTACCCATTGAACCTAGTTCTTGGGATCTCCAGTCATATAGGTTGGGTTACCATTGTGCGTGACTCAACAATCTAAGGGAAATAGTCCCATTCTTTTAGAAGAATTATGGACTTTCTCTCTTGACAGTCCTTTCGTCAAAGGATCTGCCAAATTTTCTTCGCTACATACGTAATTCACTCTAACGGTACATGTGCAAAGCAGTTCTCTAACTGTGTTGTGCTTACGACGTATTTGTCGTCTCTTACCGTTATAATAACGGTTCTGAACTTTGCAATAGCCGCGGTACTATGGCAATGTATCAACACAGCCGGTATCGGTTTTTCCCATAAGGGAATCTCAGCTAGCAGGTTTCTCAAATACTATGTCTCTTCACTAGCTGTAGCTAGTGCTATCATCTCAGACTCCATAGTAGACTAAGCCAAAATAGTCTGTTTCTTGGATTTCCAAGAAGCAACTCCTCCAACGATGCTAAATATATGGCCACTGGTCGCTTTAGAATCATCAGATAAGGTATTCCAGTCTGCATCAGAATATCCTTCAAGTACTGCTGGAAACCTTTCATAATGTAATCCAAGGTTCATGGTTCGTTTAAGGTATCTCATCACCCTTTAAATAGCATGCCAGTGCTTTATACTAGGTCTACGGGTAAACCTGCACAATAATCCCACGACATAGGCAATGTCAGGTCTAGTACAATCAGTGGCATACCGAAGGCTGTCAATGATGCTCGCATAATCAGACTGTCTTACACCTTCACCAGCGTTCTTAAATAACTTTACACTATGATCATATGGTGTACTTGCAGGTTTATAGTCAAAGTAATTATATTTCTTTAAGATTTTCTCAAAATGTAATGAGACTGATCCAAAGAAATTCCCTTTTCTGACCTAGTAATTTTAATACCAAGGATTACACTCGCCCACTTAGATTTTTCATATCAAAATCGGCACTCAATAAGGATTTGACTGAGTGTATGGCATGAATGTTTGACCCAAAAGTGAGTAGGTCATCTACATAAAGGCATATAATAGTGCAAATGTCATTCTCAGATTTGTAATAAATGCATTTGTCACTTTCTTAACTTTAAAACCATGTGAAATGATTAGATTATCAAATTTTTCATGCCATTGTTTAGGTGCTTGTTTTAAACCATATAATGATTTATCTAATTTGCATACTTTATGTTCTTGACCATGTATCACAAATCTTTCAGGCTGGTCCATATATATTTCTTCGTCTAATTCACTGTTCAAAAATGCGGTTTTCACATCCATTTGGTATATTAACAAATTATGAATAGAGGCAAGTGAGACTAATACCCAAATGGATGTGATTCTAGTAACAGGGAAAAATTATCGAAGAAATCTATGTTTTCTTTTTGTTTAAAACCTTTTGCTACTGGTTGTGCTTTATATTTATCAATAGTACCATTATGTTTTAATTTCTTTTTAAGTACCCACTTACAGCCTATAGATTTACAACCAGGGGGTAAATCTATCAAATGCCAAGTCTTATTGGATTCCAAAGAATCCATCTCATCATTTATAGCATCTTTCCAAAAATCGGCATCTAAAGAAGATAAGGCCTCTTGTAGGTTCATGGGATCCTCCTCAATAGTAAAAGCGCAGAAATCTGAACCAAAATCTTTTATGATTCTTGCTCTTTTACTTCTTCTAGGTTCAGCTTCAAAATTTTCATTAAGTTCTGTTCTAATAGGCATACTTGAAGTGCCCCCACTATTCCTTAGTTTAAAAGGAAATTTTGTTTCATAAAAGTCGACATCATTTGATTTAATTATATTATGTGCATTAAGGTCATAAAATCTGTATGCTTTGCTATTAATAGCATAGCCTATAAATACACATTCATATGCTCTACTTGCCAATTTTAGTCTATTAGGGTCTGGAATGCGAACATATGCTAAATAACCCAAAGTTCTAAAGTATGAGACATTGGGTTTATGATTCTTTAAGATTTCATAAGGTGAAATTTAATTCTTAGATTTGGGGATCCTATTCAGAACATAGCATACCGTCAATAGAATTTCCCACCACCAATGTTTTGCTGCACCAGAATTTAGTAATATGGCAACTACAAGTTCGGTAAAGGTCCTATTTTTTCCTTTCACCTTTACCGTTCATCTCAGGAGAATAGGGTGCAGTTCTTTCATATACTATACCATGTTGTTTATAGAATTCCAGAATTGAAGTGGATTCATATTTTGTTCCTCTATCACTATGAAGTCTCTTAATTTTCCTATTTGCTTGATTCTCAATCTCAGTTTTGATTGTTTTAAACATGTCAAAAGCATCACTTTTATTTTTCATAAGGTATACATATGTGAAATCAGAATAGTCATCAATAAAAGTAATAAAATAATGATGTCCTTGTCTAGTCAAAGTACCATCAACTTTACATATGTCAGAATGAATCAAGTCTAAGGGTTCTGAAATTCTATCAACAGATATATGAGGTTTCTTTGTGATTTTTGCTTGTGTACAGAATTCACATTTATCAAGTTCAGATTCTGTCAATTTAGGAATCATATCTAGGGTGCTCATGTTGTGAATTATTTGTTTATTATCATGACATAATCTAGAGTGCCAAATATTAAAACCTCACAACATATAAGCAGAAGTAGTCACTTTATTAGTTTTAACATTCAATTTAAACATACCCTCACAAGCATAACCCTTTCCCACAAAAGTTCCCTTATAAGTTAGGGTATACAAATCAGCCCCAATAACTTGAGTAAACCCAGCCTTATTAAGGAGAAAGCCAAACACCAGATTCTTTCTAATCTCTGGAGTATGCATAACATCTTTCAGAATTACAGTCTTTCAGAGGTAAACTTAAATTCCACATTGCCAATCCTTGCAACTTTAGTGGTGTGAGAATCTCCCAACAACACTTTCTGATTTTCAGCAACCTTGTATGTAGAGAACAAGCCACGATCATAGAAGACATGGCGAGAGACACCAGTGTCTACCCACCAACCCTCTGATCCACCAACAAGGTGAATCTCAGTAATCATAGTCGTAAGAGGCTCTTCAGTCAGGTTAGCCAGCAGTGCAGAGCTTGGCCTGTTCCGACACTTTCGTGCCATATGACCTTGTTTTCCACAGTTGTAGCATAGAAACAACTGTCCAAAATCATTCTTTTGGGCTGGTTTCTGCTTTCCTTTTGGGTTTCCTTGTGGATTCTCATTCTGTTTGTTGCACCTGTTCTGATTCTTAAAAGATTTCTGATTCGGTTTCAGAACAGCGGGTGTGGTCTTTTTAGTGTTGTTGATATTGACAATCAACACCTCTTCTTTCTGGTCCTGTTTGC